>SJYT01028283.1:106842-152818 GCA_006410635.1 Cephalophus harveyi | reverse complement strand
GGAATCAACCTGCCTGACTTCAGGCTCTACTACAAAGCCACAGTCATCAAGACAGTATGGTACTGGCACAAAGACAGCAATATAGATCAATGGAACAAAATAGAAAGCCCAGACATAAATCCACACACCTATGGACACTTTATCTTTGACAAAAGAGGTAAGAATATACAATGGATTAAAGACAATCTCTTTAACAAGTGGTACTGGGAAAACTGGTCAACCACTTGTAAAAGAATGAAACTAGAACACTTTCTAACATCATACACAAAAATAAAGTGAAAATGGATTAAAGATCTAAACGTAAGACCAGAAATTATAAAGCTCCTAGAGCAGAACATAGGCAAAACACTCTCCAACATAAATCATAGCAGGATCCTCTATGATCCACCTCCATTTAAATTTAAATCCTCCCTTTCTTTTCTTCCCTCCGAAACAAGATCTGGGTACTTCTTGTTTGTATGCTTGTATTCTATCATAAATGTGTTAAATTATCTTTACCCATATCTTTCCCCTGCTTCTGACTGTATGCTTTAAAAAATGATTTAGTAATAAGGTCACTTGAGTAATTTAACTTTGTGAATCTCACCATTATGTGCCTCTGAAATAGCTCAGTTGGTGTTGTACTTGGAGACTACCACTGCAATAACATAATTTCCTGTATGACATGATCAGTATTTGAAAAANAAAAATGATTTAGTAATAAGGTCACTTGAGTAATTTAACTTTGTGAATCTCACCATTATGTGCCTCTGAAATAGCTCAGTTGGTGTTGTACTTGGAGACTACCACTGCAATAACATAATTTCCTGTATGACATGATCAGTATTTGAAAAATGCTTCCCAAGAGATTTTAATATATGTCTGGACTTGAGAGCTTCTGGGATAGAGAATTTGAAGATCTGAAGGAAAAGTACAGCTGATGCAGAATAACTTTACATTTTTTACTCTTTTATATTGGACATCTGGAATTCATAAAATTAAAAAAAATAAAACCATATCTTGACAGTAGAATGCATTTGGGACTGGGTGAGGAGAGCAGACTAGAAATTAAGCAGTGAATTTGAAAAGTAGAAAAAAAAAAAAAATCTTGGTGAAATGAACCTGGAATAGGATGAGGGCTCTGGATGAAATGGATATCTAGGTGAGTAAATGGATCTCAGGATCCCTTCACTTCCCAATTCATATTATGAGGCCAATATTAACTGGATAAAAAAGCAATCAGAAAATTTACCAGAAAATAGAACTACAGGCCTGCATCCTTCATTAATATCAATACAAAGATCTTTAACACTTCTTAACACAGTGCCCTGAGACAACCTAGAGGGATGGGATGGTCTGTGGAGTGGGAGGGAGGTTCAAGTATACCTGTAGCTGATTCATGTTGATGTTTGGCAGAAACCAACACAATTGTAAAACAATTATCCTCCAATTAAAAAAAAAAATTTAAAGTCTATACCAAGTACAACTGCAGTTCATGTCAGGAATGCCAAACTAATTTAGCAATAGAGATTTCCCCATTGTTCCACTCCATGCTTAATTATCAACAGGACCTGAACTTCTGATAGGGTCATCAACTGTGCTAGTTTGCCCAGGACTATCCCAGTTTAGGTACTTCTATTACTTCCCAGAAACCCATCCCTAGTATGCTGGAAGTACTGGTTTATCAATGATGAGGAAAGAAAATTGACTTAATTTGCAAAACTCATACTGTAGCCCTAAAGATAGAGGCTGCAAGAACCCTACTTTTAATGTCAAATGGATAAAGAACATTCACCTTCTGTTGTTACTGTAATTGTATTTTGCCCTTTCCACTGATTATTTCATTTCTTTTGACCAATGTGACTTGTGTGCAGTTTAATAACAATGAACTTAAACAATGTGTCTTTATGTATGGATTAACTGTTGTGCTTTGTATAAAGAAATATTGACTTCAGTCTCTGACACAGTGATTACTGTGACCATGTTTTCTAAGAGTTAAATTATGAAACAACTTCAAGGTTAAAACCAGCATGAAGCACTGAAAAATGATAAATAACTGTTACTTGAAGGAACTGGATTAGGGAGGTAGCCAAAATTCAGCATGCACCAATGAGAATGTGGGCTTGGATGTGGGAGAAAAGAGGATGTGAAAGCATACATGAACACTGAATCTTACAAGTCCAGTGTGAGTTAGGCAAGCACTCCAAAACCAAACCAAAGTCTTTCCATTTCCCACAAAGATAAGAATGTTCAGCTGAAGACAGAGTCACTGGATTTGGGCATACCACACAAATAAACATGTGTTATTGCTTTGTTCCTTTGATAGTTCTATAAAGTTCAATAAGGATATATATCCTTATTCAGAACTTGTAGTCAGATTGTCTTTTGGAAGAACAAAGGAAGAAATTTTGATAGTAGACATACTGAAGCTTTACAAAGTAGAGCTAATTATGTCAAATCTTAACAATGATCACGCTTCTGGAGTATATCAAGTGAGTCTTTGAATGATGGCAGCAACAACAAAAATGTCCCTCTCTAGATCTTAGATGAGGAACTTTGGTTTGAAAAACAGAGTTTGCAATAACCTTCTTGATTTATATGGAGACCTAAATGAAATGTAAGAAAACATAAAACTAAAGATTGTTGCATTTTGTCAAATTCAAAATATACTTTGCTTCTCCAATCTGCTTATTTGGAAGACAGTAAAAATAAAATTTTGGCAAATTTAATTAAGTCTGCAAATTTCTAATCAAAGAAAATAAAAATAAAGCTATAAATATTGCTCTTTTCTTGTATAATTAACTGCTAAAACAGTGGTAGTTTGTTTACCTGTGATGCTGAGGTTTTTAATAAAGATTTTGTTTAGTGTTTGGTTTTCTCAAAATGAAGTATTTATTGAAATTTACATTACTTTATTGAAATGCAAAATGGTCTCTTTCAGCATGAATTTATAAAACAACTATCTTTCACCATAGAAAAGGTGTTAAAATATTGGTCTGCTGTAAAAATTACATTTTCAAACTGTGGGACAAAAATAAGTGCTTTCTAGTTTGGAAATATAGTAAGAATATGAGTCAAAAAAAGGTTGCAATAAAACACAAATTTATATTATATTTACTCAAAATTTCTTGATAATCTTAAAAGAAGCCATAACGTGCCAACAAAAGGATTAAGTTACTGCACTTGAGTTATTTGATGTTATGTGTAGATTATGGCAAGTTACAAAGAAAAAAGACAACGTCTTTTGAAAGAAGACTGCCTCAGAACTCAAAAATATTTCACCAGATAAAGGCAGCTAAATTAAGCATAATTTCTCATTTCTTTACTAAAGCTGGGATTTTTTTTGGAATTCACCTTTCACATGTTCAAATTATTTCTGTGTTTTAAAATCATTATTCCTGAGAAAGAATTTAACTGGCAATAATAGTCAATGCATCTCAGAGTATTAAAACATGTTGGATATTTTGACATGGATAGCTTATATTATGAACATATAGATCCCAAAGATAAATACCTCGTCTACAAAAACAAGGCTATAGATGAAAAGTGGGTGGTCATTTTTGGAGAGCTGGAAACTAATTCCATATGTTTAAAACTATGTTGTTGTTAGTAAGTAAAATATTATGTCCCATACAGAAATACTTTTTAAAGAAGATATTTAGTTTGTTGGCATAACACTAGACTTATATCAGAAAGTGGTATTATGTAAATTTGATAAAAACAGACCTGCAAGTTGAACAAAATTTATGATTGACTATATTTAATTTTAATATCTCATGAGAGAAAATAAAGATTTCTTTTAAAGTACTTCAGGCAGTTTAGAAAAGTACTACTAAAAAAGCTTGGGAAAAGAGTAAAATTAATCCATTACACCATATGATAAAACATATTTTATGAAATATATATCATTTGTTTCACTTATAAAATTCTTTGATAAATAGAAAACTCATTGTTCACTTGCTAATTGTGTCTGATTTTTTGCCACCCCATGGACTGCAGCATGGCAGACTTCCCTGTCCTTCACTGTCTTTCAGAGTTGAGTCAAAAACCATCTCATTCTCTCCTCCTGACCTCAATAAAATTTTCCAGTATTAGGGTCTTTTCCAATGAATCAGTTCTTCGCATCAGATGGCCAAAGTATTGGAGTTTCAGCTAAAGCATCATTCCTTCTAATGAATATTCAGGACTTATTTCCTTTAAGATGGACTGATTGGATCTCCTTGCAGTCCAAGGGACTCTCAAGAGTCTTCTCCAACACCACGGATCAAAAGCATCAATTCTTCAGTGCCCCGTTTTATTTATAGTCCAACTCTCACATTGATAGATTACTACTGGAAAAGCCATAGCTTTGACTAGGTGGAATTTTGTTGGCTAAGTAATTTTCTGCATTTTAATATGTTGTCTACATTGGTCATAGCTTTTCTTCCAAGTAGCAAACATCTTTTAATTTCATGGCTTCAGTCACCATCTGCAGTGATTATGGAGCAGCAAAAAATAAAGTCACTCACTCCATTATTTCCCAATCTATTTGCCACGAAGTGATGAGACCAGATGCCAATGTCTTAGTTTTCTGAATGTTGAGTTTTAAGCCTAATTTTTCACTCATCTCTTTCAATTTCATCAAGAGGCTCTTTAGTTCTTCACTTTCTTTCATATGATGGTATCACCTGCATATCTGAGGTTATTGATATTTCTCCCGGCAATCTTGATTACCGCTTGTGCTTCATCCAGCCCAGCGTTTCTCATGATATACTCTAAATATAGTTAAATAAGCAGGGTGACAATACACAGCCATGGCATACTCCTTACCTGATTTGAAACCAGTGTGCTGTTTCATGTCCAGTTCTAACTGTTGTTTCTTGACCTGCATACAGATTACTCAGGAAGAAGGCCAGGTGGTCTGGTATTCCGAACTCTTTCAGAATTTTCCACAGTCTGTTGTGATCCACACAGTCAAAGGTTTTGGCTTAGTCAGTGAAAGAGAAATAGATGTTTTTCTGGAACTCTCTTGCTTTTTCGATGATCCAGTGGATATTGGCAATTTGATTTCTGGTTCCTCTGCTTTTCTAAAACCTGCTTGAACATCTGGAAGTTCACGGTTCACGTACTGTAGAAGCCTAGCTTGGAGAATTTTGAGCTTTACTAGCATGTGAGATAAGTGCAATTGTGCAGTTGTTTGAGTTTTGATCTCTGTTTCCTCTGCCTTTTCTAAAACCAGCTTGAACATCTGGAATTTCATGGTTCACGTGTTGCTGAAGCCTGGCTTGGAGAATTTTGAGCATTACTTTACTAGCATGTGAGATGAGTGCAATTGTGCAGTTGTTTGAGCATTCTTTGGCATTACCTTTCTTTGGGATTGGAATGAAAACTGACCTTTTCCAGTCCTGTGGCCACTGCTGAGTTTTCCAAATTTGCTGGCATATTGAATGCAACACTTTCACAGCATCATCTTTCAGGATTTGAAATAGTTCAACTGGAATTCCATCATCTCCACTAGCTTTGTTCGAATTGATGCTTCCTAAGGCCCACTTGACTTCACATTCCAGGATGTCTGGCTCTAGGTGAGTGTTCACACCATCTTGATTATCTGGGTCGTGAAAATCTCTTTTGCATAGTTCTTCTATGTATTCTTGCCACCTCTTCTTAATATCTTCTGCTTCTGTTAGAGGTTAAAGTGTCTGCCTGGAGTGCAGGAGACCCAGGTTCGATCCCTGGGTTGGGAAGATCCCCTGGAGAAGGAAATGGCAACCCACTCCAGTACTCTTGCCTGGAGAATCCCATGAAGGGAGGAGCCTGGTAGGCTACAGTCCATGGGGTCGCAAAGAGTCGGACACGACTGAGCGACTTCACTTCACTTCTGTTAAATCCATACCATTTCTGTCCTTTATTGAGCTCATCTTTGCATGAAATGTTCCCTTGGTATCTCTAATTTTCTTGAAGAGATCTCTAGTCTTTCCCATTCTGTTGTTTTCTTTTATTTCTTTGCATTGATCGCTGAAGAAGGCTTTCTTATCTCTCCTTGCTCTTCTTTGGAACTCTGCATTCAGATGCTTATATATTTCCTTTTCTCCTTTGTTTTTCACTTCCCTTATTTGAACAGCTATTTGTAAGCCTTCCTCAGACAGCCATTTTGCTTTTTTGCATTTCATTTTCTTGGGGATGATCTTAATTCCTGTCTCCTGTACAATGTCACGAACCTCCATCCATAGTTCATCAGGCACTCTGTCTGTCAGATCTAGTTCCTTAAATCTATTTCTCACTTCCAGTGTATAGTCATAAGGGATTTGATTTAGGTAATACCTGAATGGTTTGGTGGTTTTCTCCACTTTCTTCAATTTCAGTCTGAATTTGGCAATAAGAGTTCATGATCTGTGCCACAGTCAGCTCCTGGTCTTATTTTTGCTGACCGTATAGAGCTTTTCCATCTTTGGCTGCAAAGAATATAATCAATCTGATTTCAGTGTTGACCATCTGGTGATGTCCATGTGTAGAGTCTTCTCTTGTGTTGTTGGAAGAGGGTGTTTGCTATGACCATTGTGTTCTCTTTGAAAAGCTCTGTTAGCCTTTGACCTGCTTTGTTTTGTCCTCTAAGGGCATATTTGCCTGTTACTCCAGGCAAATGTGTTTCTTGACATCCTACTTTTGCATTACAATCTCTTATAATGAAAAGGATATCGTTTTGGGTGTTAGTTCTAGAAGGTCTTATGCGTCTTCATACAACTATTCAACTTCAGCTTCTTCAGCATTACTGGTTGGGACATAGGCTTGGATTACTGTAATATTGAATGATTTGCCTTGGAAACAAACAGAGAGCATTCTGTTGTCTTTGAGATTGCATCCAAGGACTACATTTTGGACTCTTTTGTTGACTGTGATGGCTATTCCTTTTCTTCTAAGGGGTTTTTCCCCACAGTAGAAGATATGATGGCAATCAGAGTTAAATTCACCCATTCCAGTCCATTTTTGTTCAGTGATTCCTAAAATGTCGATGTTCACTCTTGCTTTCTCCTGTTTGACCACTTCCAATTTGCCTTGATTCATGGACCTAACATTCCAGGTTCCTATGCAATATTGTTCTTTACAGCATTAGACTTTACTTCCATACCAGTCACATCCACAACCGGGTGTTGCTTTTACTTTGGCTCTGCCTCTTCATTCTTTCTGGAGTTATTTCTCTACTGATCTCCAATAGTATATTGGGCACCTACCAACCTGGGGAGTTCACCTTTCAGTGTCCTATCTTTTTGCCTTTTTATACTCTTCATGGGGTTCTCAAGGCAAGAATACCGCAGTGGTTTGCCATTCCCTTCTTCAGTGGACCACATTTTGTCAAAACACTCCACCATGGCCCATCCATCTTGTGTGGCCCTACTTGGCATGGCTCATAGTTTCATTGAGTTAGACAGGCTGTGGTCCATGTGATCAGTTTGATAAGTTTACTGTGATTTTGGTTTTCATTCTGTTGGCCCTCTGACAGACAAGGATAGGAAGCTTATGGAATCTTCTTGATGGGAGAGACTGAGGGGAAAACTGGGTCTTGTTCTGATGGGTGGGGCCATGCTCAGTAAATCTTTAATCCAATTTTCTATTGATGGGTGGGGCTGTCCTTCCTCCCTGTTGTTTGGCCTGAGTCAAACTATGGTGGAGGTAATGAAGACAATAGGGACCTTCAAAAGGTCCTATGCATGCACTGATGCACTGAGTGCTCTTAAGCCTGTAGTAGGCCACAGCTGACCCACGCTTCCACCAGAGACTCCTGGACATTCACAGGCAAGTCTGGGTCATTCTCTTTTGGGGTCACTGCTCCTTTCTCCTGGATCCTGGTATACACAAGATTTTGTTTTTGCCCTCCAAGATTGTGTTTCTCCAGTTCTGTATAAGTTCTGGCAGCTCCTGGTTAATGGTGATCTCTTTCAAGAGGGCTTATGCCATACCCTGGTCTGCTGCACCTAGAGCCCCTGCTGCTGTGGCAGGCCACTGTTGACCTGTACCTCCACAGGAGACACTCAAACACAGTCCTGGCTCAATCTCTGTGGGGTCTCTGTGTCCTGGTGCACACAAAGTTTGTTTCAGCCTTCCAAGTGTCTCTGGTAGGTATAGTGTTTGATTCTAAATGTGATTTTGCCCCTATGACCAACTTGTTGGTGACTCTCCTTTGCCCTTGAACTTGTGGTATCTTTTTTGGTGGCATCCAACATTCTCCTGTCAATGGTTGTTCAGCAGTGAGTTGTAATTTTTGAGTTCTCAAAGGAGAAGATGAGAGTACATCTTCTACTCAGCCATGTTCCTCTGCCACACCACAATATCCTTCTGTTTACATATTTTAATATGCTATCTAGCTTACAACATGTGAATATACAATAGGGTTTTTTTAAAGTAAAATTGCTCTATTTGAGAGCACAGTTCAGTTCAGTTCGGTCAGTCACTCAGTCGTGTCTGACTCTTTGCGACCTTATGGACTGCAACATGCGAGGCCACCCTGTCCATCACTAACTTCCAGAGTTTACCCAAACTTATTTCCATTGAGTCAGTGGTGCCACCCGACCGTCTCATCTTCTGTCATCCCCTTCTCCTCCTGCCTTCAATCTTTCCCAGCATTGAGGTCTTTTATAAATAAGTCAGCTCTTTGCATCAGGTGGCCAAAGTATTGGAGTTTTAGTTTCAGCATCAGTCCTTCCAATGAATATTCAGAACTGATTTCCTTTAGGATGGACTGGTTGGATCTCCTTGCAGTCCAAGGGACTCTCAAGAGTCTTCTGCAACACCACAGTTCAAAAGCATCAATTCTTCAGTGCTCAGATTTCTTTATATTCCAACTCTCACATCCATACATGACTGCTGGAAAAACCATAACCTTGACTATATGAATCTTTGTTGGCAAAGCAATGTCTCTGCTTTTTAATATGCTGTCTAGTTGGTCATTGGAGAAGGTAATGGCACCTCACTCCAGTAATCTTGCCTGGAAAATCCTATGGATGGAGGAGTCTGGTAGACTGCAGTCCATGGGATCGCTAAGAGTCAGATATGACTGAGCAACTTCACTTTCAATTTTAGCTTTCATGCATTGGAGAAGGAAATGGCAACCCACTCCAATGTTATTGCCTGGGGAATCCCAGGGACAAGGGAGCCTGGTGGGCTGCCATCTATGGGGTTACACAGAGTCGGACACGACTGAAGTGACTTAGCAGCAGCAGGCTGGTCATAACTTTCCTGCCAAGGAGTAAGCGCCTTTTAATTTCATGGCTGCAGTCACCATCTTCAATGATTTTGGAGCCCCCCAAAATAAAGTCTGCCACTCTTTCCACTGTTTTCCCATCTATTTCCCATGAAGTGATGGGACCAGAAGCCATGATCTTAGTTTTCTGAATGTCGAGCTTTAAGCCAACTTTTTCACTCTTCTCTTTCACTTTCATCAAGAGGCTTTTTAGTTCTTCACTTTCTGCCATAAGGATAGTATCATCTGCATATCTGAGGTTATTGATATTTCTCCCGCAATCTTGATTCTAACTTATGCTTCATCCAGCCCAGCGTGTCTCATGATGTATTCTGCATATAAATTAAATAATCAAAGTGACAATATTCAACTTTGACATACTCCTTTTCCTATTTAGAAGCAATCTGTTGTTCTATGTCCAGTTCTAACTGTTGCTTTCTGCCCTGCATACAGGTTTCTCAAGAGTCAGGTCAGGAGATTTGGTATTCAGAGAACACAACTTATGTAAAAATTTTTTTATATTTATTACTCTATTTTGTCAAATGTATTACTTAAATAGCCTTAATATTAGTTATTTATTACTGCCATCATTATTTTGATTAATCAGTAGCACTGATGTAACAAAATGCAAAAATAAAACAGAAAAATAATTAATTTCAAGTGACTGTCATTTTCATGCTAAAAATATAGCTACCCTACTACATGTTTTATTGTTATATTAATTGCTGTTGTTCTTCTGGTATGGCTTAATCTTATATTGGCTCTCTAAAATGTTGGTTATCCTACACAGGATAGGGAGTCGCTGTCCATGGTATTTCCATTCCCCAGATGTGGACTGATGTTGGTGCTAGGGTTGTAATGGGGCAGGTACAACCTCAATCTTAATTGGTCTAGTGAACTTGCCTTTTGGTGCTGAGTTATTGTTATTGCTTTTTCCTTAGCACTCTTGCCTCTTCTCTTCACAGCAGTAAACTCTGCTGTGGTTCATCTTAGACAGAAGTATTTTTCTTCTTTTCAACCCAGTGATAGCAAACCTCTGTTGGTATTGAAACAGGAACCTAAGCCCAAGATGGTGTGTATTAAGGCAATTAAATTGCAATGTATAATAAATTTTATAATGTCATTGAGATTTGGGTGTTTCTAATTATAGAAAACATCCTATCATGTCTAATTCACTTTTATTCATTATTTTTGTCTTTTCTCAATTCCTCAGTAATTATATTAACTGTGAATTTGGTGTATCAACACAGCATCTTTCAGGAGAAGATTTTTTGGGGTGTATTTTTCAGTTATTTTATATTTGCATCAAGATCAGTCTCTGTGTTAGTCTGACCTATATGTTCCCCCTATTCCTAGATTTATTCTTGGAAAACTTGTTTCTAAGGGTGAAACCAATCATTTAAACCCTGGATTTAGAGTTTATATGATTTTTTGACATTATACCTCACCCCATTCTGATAGCAAGTTCGACAAGACTCCTAGGCCCACATCCCATCACTCTTCTACTTAATTAAGGTATCTACATCTAATAAGTAGATTCTCTTTGGTTTCCCAACATGAAGTCTTATTCAAGTAACCCATATGGTTTGTCAGATCCTCCAATGTTCAGTTTTCAATGCAATGTATCAGAATTGCCTGGTGTTTATTTAAAAATGCTGATTCATGGTCTATAACCCAATAAATTCTTATTCAAGAGGTTTTGTGTAGGGCAAAAAAATCAAAATTTATAAAAATATCTCCCCAAGTGGAATACTAAAAATCTGTGAACTAAAAGGCACTTTTTAGGTTTTCTCAGTTTATTTCTTGTTAAAGACTTGTCCTTGAATGAGTTCCCTAAGAGTAGAAACAACTCATACAAGTTGTCTTTCAGACACTAATGGTCTATTCTTGCCTTGGTCCCTTGTTCCTATATCCTGGCCAGAATTAAGAGATTTTCCTAATCTGATGGAATCTGAACAAGATCGTATGCCATAAACCAATTCCTCTAGCAGAGAATGTTTAATAATTTTATCTCATGTTGTAAAATGTAAAGAAACCAGTCAAATGTACAAAAGTGGAGAGCTCTTCAAAGTTCTTTGCATGACTACAGCATATTATTCACTTGGTTTGACATCTTTATGTAGAATAAATTTCATTAATGAGTTTGCCATTTGATCCTCTAACACCGTTAGATTATGAATTATTTCTCTTGCCCCTCCAAGGTCATTTTGAAGATCCAGTGTTTGGTCAGATGTCACCATTTCTTTATATTCTTCTAAATCCTTTCTAGCATTCATGTATTTTCCTTAAGCAAATGTATTGCTTTAGCACTTTAAAATTCAGTTTGCATCCCTTTTACTATGTTATTTTTCACCCTCCAAGTATTTTGTTTTTGTTCTTAAAATATTTTCTTCTTAACATTTCATTTGCTGTTAGTGGGCATCATCAGCAGAGCTTTGTCTGATGGTTAGTCATATTTTCAGTGGCATAATATACTTGATAGAGAGAGTTGGAAATGACACTTTCTTATGATTTTATTTTATAGTTATAATGATATTTTCCATTATTTATCATTTAAACTGAGATGTATTGACAGTGCTAGATTTTGTATTATCAAACTATAAAACAGATTTAACAGTTTTTTTTTTTCCTGTCTGTCTGAAACAAGCAAGCATACTGATAAAACTTAGGAACTAAATGCAAATTTGAGTAGCTAGAATAATAAATATGCAATTGAGTATAACCCTTTGGGAAATAGAAAAAAATAATAATTGTTTGGCTCACAAAGATATTATTTAGATTTATTTTTGTTCCTTTAAAACTAAACATATAGCTTATAACTTTTATTGAGATTTTCAACTAACTGTTTTATTAAAAAGGTGAAAAAAATATTAAGAAGGAAGGTAAATTTTACTTGTAGAATTACTACATAAATTTTTTTGAAAGAATTAATAGGTCAATTTTGTGTGCTTAGTCACTCAGTTGTGTTCAACTTTTTGTGACCCCCGTGGATTGTAGCCCATCAGGCTCCTCTGTCCATGGGGATTCTCCAGGCAAGAATACTGGGGTGGGCTGCCATGCTTTTCTCCAGGGAATCTTCCCAACCCAAGGATCAAACCCGGGTCTCCCACATTGCAGGTGGATTCTTTATCATCTGAGCCACCAGGGAAGCCAATGTGCTCTGAAATCAGTTATGATTCAGTGACAGGTTCAGTCTCTCTTCCTTTTGGTTGTAGCCTAAGTTGATTTTGTTTTGTTTTGATTTTATAATTTATTTATTTATTTTTAACTGAGGGAATAATTGTTTTACAATATTGTGCTGGTTTCTGACATACATCAATTCAAATCAGCCATAGTTATATACATGTCCTTCCTTCTTGAACTTCCCTTCCACTGCCTACCCTATTCCAACCTTCTAGGTTGTCACAGAGCACTGGGTTTGAACTCCCTGTGTCACATAGCAAGTTTCCACTGGCTGACTATTTTACATATGTAATGTAGAAATATATGTTTCAATGCTACTCTCAATTCATCCCACCCTCTCCTTTTTTATTATTTTGACAGAGTGTGGTCATAGTGTAAGCATGGCTTTTATTCAGGGTATAACAAATGGGTTTGCTTAGTATATTTAAGATATATTGCATTAATATACTTTTGATCTTCACATTATCTGGCATGCAAATTTCTCACATTCATAGATAAAATGATATAATAATAATTAGATTTATTATAATACTTTTCAACAATGGAAAGAAATGGCAAACTTAAAAGTGCCCTAAAAATATTTATGCATTTCAAATTTGAGGATTATGTTTGAGAGACAGTTCTCTGTCACCATTAAACTCTAAGAACTTCAGATTTTCACTAGAACTTAATAGTAACTCAAAAATACTAATATTTTGAGATCTTGGTGAGAGGAAACAGGAATATTGTAAGACAATATTGTTAATATAAGTTAATAACAGATATTGCATACTAAGCTGACTTTTCATGAAGTATGGTTTTTTAATATTAATTATTTTTACAGATACCTATGGATCCTCCTCTTGCTCATTTGAAAGCCAAAGTGTTAGCTACTCAATTGTGTCCATGTTTGACTTTTTGCAAATCTATGGACTATAGCCCACAAGGCTCCCCTGCCCATGGAATTCACCAGGCAAGAATATTGGAAGGGGTAGCCATTCCCTTCTCCAGGGGATCTTTCCACCCAGGGATAAAACCTGTATCTCCTGAAATTGCAGGTGGATTCTTTACCATCTGAGGCTTCCCTGGTGGGAGGGTCCATCCACATTGCTGCAAATGACAGAATTTCATAATAGTTTTTTGCAGTGTGGCCTTCCATTGTTTATATAAAACTATACCTTCTTAATCCATGCATCTGTTGATGAACAGTTGAATTGCTTCCATTTCAGGGCTATTGTAAATGATATTGCTATGAAAATTCGGATGCAAGTATCTTTTCAACTTAGTGTTTTTATGTTTTTGAATATACACCCAGGAGTAGAATTGCTGAGCCATATGATAGCTATATTTTCAGTTTTTGAGGGACTTTCTTAATGTTTTCCATAATGGTTACACCAGTTTACATTCCTACCAATGGTGTATGAGAATTCCCTTTTCTCCACATCCTTGCCAACACTTCTCTCTTGTAGACATTTTGGTGATAACCATTCTGACAGGGGTGAGTTGATATCTCATTGTGGTTTTGATTTGTATTTCTCTAGTAAGTAGTGATGTTGGGCATCTTTTCATGTATCTTTCACCCATCTGTATGGTTTCTTTGGAAGAATGTCTGTTCAGATCTTATGTCCATTTTTTAACTCTTATTTGTTTTTATTGCTACAGTTGTATGAGCTATTTATATATTTTGGATATTAACACCTATAATGATTATACTATTTGCAAACATTTTCTCCTATCAGTAGGCTGTCTTTTCATTTTTTGTATAGTTACTTTTGCTGTGCAAAAGCTTTTAAGTTAGGCTTTGTACTTTTATCTACGCTTTATTTACTTTGCTTTAGGAGACAGACCCAAAAACTCTTGCTAAGTTGTCAAAGAATGTTCTGCTTATGCTCTCTTATAGTACTTTTATGGTTTGGGGTCTATATTTAGGCCTTTAATCCATTTTGAGCTTACTTTTATATGTCATATGAGGAGATCCTCTAACATGTATGACAGCTTTACTTCCTCCCTTCCAATTTGTATGCCTTTTATTTCTTTTTCATGTTTAATTGCTGAGTCCAGGACTTACAATAAAAGTAGCAAGAATAGGCCCCAGTCTGTGGGGCTGCAAAGAGCTGGACATGCCTGAGCAACTGAGCACACAAGAATAGATATTGTTCCCGATTTTGGGAGAATGGTTTTCAGCTTTTCACTGTTGAGTATGGTTTAGCTGTGGTATTGTCATAACTGATCTTTTTTATGTTGAGATATGTTCCTTCTGTAACAGTTCTGATGAGAGTTTTTCTCATGAATGCATGTTGAATTTTGTCTATGTTTTTTCTGTATCTATTGCAGTAATCATATGATTTTTATCTTTTCTGTTCTTAATGTAGTACATTACATGATTGAATTAAAATATTGAACTATTCTTGCACCCTTGGGATAAATCCACTTGATCATGGAGTATAATCCTTTTTATTGGACCAATATACAAATACTGTCAATACTGACAATTGACAATCCTGAACATGCAAAACATGTTACACTCAGGACATTGTCTCTTTAAGAAATGACTGATATATCAGAATCAAATTTCAACATTGAACTCTAACTTTCTTTACCAAGTAACAACAGAATTCCTCTCTCTCTTTCATTTCACATGCTTCCTTCATATATCTTTTTTGTTTAAGCAAGGTGAGAGCTAAGAC
Organism: Cephalophus harveyi; assembly: GCA_006410635.1. NCBI lineage: Eukaryota > Metazoa > Chordata > Mammalia > Artiodactyla > Bovidae > Cephalophus > Cephalophus harveyi. Next base: position 137,776 of record SJYT01028283.1, on the reverse strand, counting down.
AAGGGTGAGCCTTCCTGAGAAAAAGTGCCAGGGCTAATAAAGACATAGTATATTTATAGGTTTCACTGTGGGAACTGTGGAGTAGGATGCTGGGTTGCAATCTAATGGCACAACTGAAATTAAACTCCAGAAGACTCTTATCATCATGCTATCAACTCACTGGAAGTAGGAAGTTAGAGAGAATTCAGATGTCAGGAGTCTATAGCTTAAAACCAGAACCAGCAGGAAGTAGAAACACTCCACCACTCCAGGAAATCTCCTGAAATAATCAGATGATCAGTTCTTCCCACTGCATTTTCTTTCAACTCTGGTTCTTTCTTTTTTGCCAGGCCTTAGGAAGTTTGGATTGCTTCCCTGATAGCTCATTTGGTAAAGAATTTGCCTGAAATGCAGGAGAACCTGGTTCAATTCCTGGGTCAGAAAGATCCCCTGGAGAAAGGATAGGCTACCCACTTCAGTATTCTTGGGCTTCCCTTGTGGCTCAGCTGGTTAAGAGTTCACTTGCTACGTGGGAGACCTGGGTTCTATCTCTGAGTTGGGAAGATCTCCCGGAGAAGGGAAAGACTACCCACTCCAGTATTCGGGCCTGGAGAATTCCATGAACTGTATAGTCCATGGGGTTGCAAAGAGTCGGAAACGACTGAACATCTTTCACTTTAGGAACTTCAAGGCTTTATTCTTTATTACCACCTCCAGAAACTCCTTCTAAGCCACTAGACCCATGATCATAACAAATATTTCCCACGATTAAGATTCCCTAACTGTCAATGTCACAATTTTTATGTGTGCCTTAGTATTTATATAGGACTTCCCTGGTGGCTCAGAGGGTAAAGCATCTGCCTGCAATGTGGGAGACCCAGGTTCGATCCTTGGGTTGCCAAGATCTCCTGAAGAAGGAAATGGCAACCCACTCCAGTATTCTTGCCTGGAGAATCCCATGAACAGAGGAGCCTGGTAGGCTACAGTCCCAAGGGGTCACAAAGAGTCGGAAACGACTGAGCGACTTCACTTTCTTTCTTTTCTTAGTATTTATATACAAATTGTTCTTTCAACATTCATTCAATTATCCCAAAAGTGTTGGTATAGTGCTAAGAAAATATATTTGGTCCCAACCCTTATGGATGAATAAACCCAATAAAAATAAACAAAAAAATAAATAATGAAATATCAAAAATCCATGTATTGGTGTGATAGAACTTTGGAAACATTCATTTTAATTTGAGTATCAGAGAAAGCCTCTCTAAAGAATTGATTTGAGCTGATACCTGAATGAAGGGAATGATACAGCCAAGTAAAGTTATCCAAAAGTAAAAATCTTAAGAAACTATTGAGTTTAGTATATCATGTATCCCAGAAAGAAAAGTCAGTGTGTCTGGAGCATGAAGCACATGTAGATTAGTACAAGATGAGCTCAAGAAAAAACATTAGAGGATATATAAAGTAGTTGCTTATGAGTCTTGGTTAGGTTTTGAATAATATTTTAAGTGTGATGTTAAACTGTTAGAATTTGTGTATTATGAGAATAGCATAAATTAATGTTAGAAGACATTTTTGAAATGGGTTGCAAGAATGAAATTAAAACAGTTAAAGTCTATTGAAGTAAACCTGGAAACATGATGCTGCTTGGACTAAGATGAGGGTAATGGAAGAACAGGAGGAGATAGATACATAGAAATTTATTGGTGTGAGGATTAAAAAAAGTGAAAATTGAAGCATAAGTGTACATTTTGGCTTGAGCAAACAGATTGATAATGACACCATTTTTTGAGATAATTGAGATTGGGGAGAATAGAAGATTTGTTAAGGATGTATAGAAACTGAATTCTCTTTTGAATAAGATTGAGACACCCACTTGTTCCACAGATAAATTACAAACATATTTTTTCTTGGTTAGATTGTCATAGGACAATTTATCTGTTGATTCTTAAATTTCTTTCTAATGCAGTAGATCATATTATATTATATCTGTATAGCACGAATCACCACACATTTACAGTGCTCAGGTAGTTTGGTCTTGTCAAATTATAATAAATCACTTGATCAAATGGGTTACAATAAATAGTGGTTGCTGATTACTAGTTTTGTTTCATACTTGCTCCAATAAGATTGGCCTCCAAATTCAGTTTATTCTTTATAATAATTAATGAAACCATTTGTAATAATGTAATAATTAAAGAAAACATACTTATAGAAACAAGCACTGTGCTTTGGAAGTTTAGGTTAACTGAAAGTACTTTGCCAAAATAAACTTTATAGAAAATGATTAAATTAAAGATTAAACAACAAGGGATTATAAAGTGAATGAAAGTCCCAAACCTATTTTTAAAGTACCAGATAATTAAACCATTTGTAATAATGTAATAATTAAAGAAAACATACTTATAGAAACAAGCACTGTGCTTTGGAAGTTTAGGTTAACTGAAAGTACTTTGCCAAAATAAACTTTATAGAAAATGATTAAATTAAAGATTAAACAACAAGGGATTATAAAGTGAATGAAAGTCCCAAACCTATTTTTAAAGTACCAGATAATGTAGAGAATTGGGGCCCACTGTGGATACTATAAAACATCTATAAACATTAAAGGACAGGTTCGTGGTCTAGGAAAAAGTATATGTGAGTCAAACAATACTTAATGTCAAGATGCAGGAATAAAAGCTCAAATCCTAAAATAAGATATTTGAAAACTAATATCAGAATTGATGCAACTTAAGAACTGAAACACATAATGAACCCCTGCTCAACAAAAGCAATTTCATGGTACTTCTCTAAGACAGTTAATCAAGTCATGTGTAGCATCACTGTTTTATGTGTGGAGAAATCATTAGGGTGGTTTTGTGTTTCTTTGGTATGTGGATGGTTGGGTGGAACGTTAAGGATACTGTGATTTTCCTATAGAAATTAGCATGAGGTTAGGAGAAAATGCTTTGAATGAGACCAATCTGAATTTGAAGTATAATTCATCCATGGTTCAAAATTGCCAGGGGCAAATTATTCCCTTTGTATGTTAGGGTTTACAGAGCTTACTTCCCAGAGTTTACATGAGTTTTAAATGAGCTTCTGTCTGGTGTACAGAAAGTATTAAAAATATGATATCTTAATTATTATTGTTATTATTTTTCTTCTGATTGTGGCATGGGTAACATGGGGGCCTTACAGACATACTTTGCATAGCACCACTGGAAATTAAAGCAAGTTGTTAGGTGTTGCATTTGCCTGAGGACTCCAGGATATTGAAGGAAGAGGGTTTTTAAGGAAAAGAGGACTGACAGAAATGCAGGTCAGAAATTTCCAAGATTAACATTTGAAAATGAAATAAAATTATAAATAAATTTTCTAAGAATATTGCACCAGTAGGAATAGGAAAATCACTCTGAATTAAGAGACATTTCTGTCTGAAACAACTTAAGTAGTAAGGAATAGCCATAGGTATGATATCATAGTTAAAGGAATAAATAAATTTAGGTAGTTGTGTCCTTTTTGTTGTTCAGTCATGTCTGACTCTGTGACCCCATGGACTGCGGCTCACTAGGCTTTTCTGTCCTTCATTATGTCCTGGAGTTTGCTCAGATTCATGTCCATTGAGTTGGTGATGCTATCTTGAAATAAAATTATAAATAAATTTTCTAAGAATATTGCACCAGTAGGAATAGGAAAATCACTCTGAATTAAGAGACATTTCTGTCTGAAACAACTTAAGTAGTAAGGAATAGCCATAGGTATGATATCATAGTTAAAGGAATAAATAAATTTAGGTAGTTGTGTCCTTTTTGTTGTTCAGTCATGTCTGACTCTGTGACCCCATGGACTGCGGCTCACTAGGCTTTTCTGTCCTTCATTATGTCCTGGAGTTTGCTCAGATTCATGTCCATTGAGTTGGTGATGCTATCTGACCACCTCATCTTTTGCTCCACTCCCCTCTTCCCTGCTTTTGCCTTTAACCCTTCCCAGCAGCAGGATTTTTTTCCAGTGAGTTGGCTTTTTGCATCAGGTGGTCAAATTACTGGAGCATAAGCATCAATCCTTCCAATGAATATTCAGAGTTGATTTCCTTCAGAATTGACTGGTTGGATCTCCTTGCAGTCCAAGGGACTTGCAAGAGTCTTCTCCAACATCACAGTTCAAAGGCATTAATTCTTTGGTGATTGACTTTTTTTTACTGTCCAGTTCTCACATCCATACATGACTGCTGGAAAAACCATAGCTTTGACTATATAGACATATGCTGGCAAAGTGATGTCTCTGTTTCTTTTTAACACACTGTCTAGGTTTATCATGGAGATGGAAATAGCAACCCATTTAAGTATTCTTGCTGGAAGAATCCCATGGACCAAGGAGGTGGTCTGCTACCACCCATAGGGTTGCAAAGAGTCGTACATGACTGAAAAGACTTAGCAGGTAGATTTATCATAGCTTTCCTTCCAAGGAAGAAATGTCTTTTAATGTAATGACTGCAGTCCCCATCGGCAGTGATTTTGGAGACCAAGAAAATAAAACCTGCCACTGCTTCTACTTTTTCCCCTTCTATTGACCACAAAGAGATGGGCCCAGATGTCATGATCTTAATATTTTTTAATGTTGAGTTTCAAGCCAGTCTTTTTTTTCTTTTTTCACTTTCCTCTTTCACACTTATCAAGAGGCTCTTTAGTTGTGTTCTAAATACACATTAATACCTATATTCCAGGACACTTTAGGGAAGGTAAAGGGATTGCATTATCTATTTTTGGGAAGGTCAAATTCGAATGAGTGACAGCTTGGGCAGGCCAGTGGTAGTGAAAACATGAACTACAGAGATTAAATTGAATAAAGAAAGCACCCACAGCTAAAAGGATGAAAGAAAGCAACAGCACGAACAGAGACAGAGTCAATCCAGCACCGATAAGAAATGGTGGCATCTGGATCCTCAGATCTCAATAGTTAACAGTGACCTTGGAGCTAATGATATCGAGTTTAATTTTCCCTGAAGTTGAGATTGTCTGTAGGATGGATCTGTTTTATTTGGACTTTCTTCACAGAAAACATATACATACAGTAATGATCAAATGTAATTCATCCCTAAAATGCAACAACAGTTCAATATTTGAAAATCAATTGTTACTGAATCATATTAATCTAATTAGGGATAAAAATTATATGATTAACTCAATAGATACAGGAAATCATTTGACAATGTTTAAAATGTTTAAAGGATAAGGTGAAGCTGTCTTTATTTCTATATTACATAGTATTTAGGTAAAACATTCAAGAAATCTACAAAAATCTTAAAAACAAACTCAAAGAATATGAGCTCAAAATAAAAAATAATTTTATTTGTATTTGCTCATAAAAAACACTGCTAATACATTAATACTGCTAATAGTACTATTTCTTTGAGTTAGGTGAAGATTCCTTCGGTCAGTTCAGTCACTCAGTCTTGTCTGACTCATTGAGACCCCATGGACTGCAGCACACCAGGCTTCCCTGTCCATCACCAACTCCCGGGGCTCACCCAAACTCACGTCCATCCAGTCAATGATGCGATCCAGCCATCTCATCCTCTGTCGTCCCCTTCTCCTTCTGACCCCAATCCCTGCAGCATCAGAGTCTTTTCCAATGAGTCAACTCTTCGCATGAGGTGGCCAAAGTACTGGAGTTTCAGCTTTAGCATCATTCCTTCCAAAGAACACCCAGGAACGATCCCCTTTATAATGGACTGGTTAGATCTCCTTAGTTCATGATAAATTGAACTTCATCAAATCAATAAATTAAGGTCTTGAAAAAAACACCACTAAGGAAATGAAAAGTTAAACCACAAACTGGAAGAAAATATGTGCAGTATATATATCTTAAAAAAGCATTGTATCCAGACCATATAAAAACATCAATGAGTCAAAGTTTTAAGCAGGGAAAAACCTTATACTGACATAAAAGAAGGTACATAGATGGGAAACAAGAGCATGAAAACATTTTCAATATCTTTATCCATTAAGTAGATGCAAATTAAAACTACAAGATTCAATTTCACACTCACCCACATGGCTAAAATTAAAAAATACTAAGTGTGTGCAAAGTTGTGGAGTGATTCTTAACTCTTATATATTATTATTGCCATTGTTAAATGGCTTAGTCACTTGGGCAGTGAGTAACTTATTGAATTAAATAGATGCCTAGTCTACAACATTGCAATTTTTTTCCTAGAGAAATGAAAATATGTCTTCAAGAAGTTACAAGCACTGTTCAGAGCAGCTGTATTTATAACAGATAAAAATTGGAAACAATCCACAAGTCCACCAACATATATACTAGAAAATAAATTGTGGTATAGTCATACAGTGAAATGGTAATTAGAATAAAAGTGAATAAGCTGCCAAAATGCACAAAAAATGAATAACTCCACCCCAAATCTATTGTGTATTGTGTGAGCCTAGTTCTATTTAAAGTTATAGAACAGTTAAAACTAATATAGATCAATTTATATAGGAAGGAGTGAATATCATTAACTGGAAAGTGGAATGAGGGAACTTTCTAGTCTAATGAAATACTCTATATCTGGATTAGATGGTAGTCACACAAGGGAGTTTACTTGTCAAACCCATCTCAATGTACATTTAACCGTATTATATACTATGACATATTTCTTGATTTTAAAATATTTTTAATGAGTATTTGTGTAAAATCATTTAATTTGTTTCTCCATTGAATGAGAAACTGGAAGTGAAACAAGAATAGATTATTATTAATTGTAGTGAAAAATAGCATTTGCTATATTAAGATGTAACAGTACCTAAGAGGAGAACCTGACCTTTGTAGAAAGATAAATTTGAGTTCTCTTAGACAACTGTTCAATAAAATGTCTTATATTTTAAGAGAGGAAATAGTTTTGAAGGGCAAAATTTTGTATTCTGATATTTGCTATGATATAATCATAATTTATTAGTGGTATTCCAAACTAATAAGAAATTATAAAATGACACAAAAATTCAACACATTCTGTAATCCATCACTATCATTAATGCCAGATGCCTAATGAATATGAGCAGAGTACCACACAAAGCTGACTGAAATGATAAAGTTCTGGTAGAGAGTCTTATGGAAGTTAACAGAGGTATCAACATGGAAAAGTGCATAGCAGATCAAGAGTCAAGCTCATAATTTGGCATTTCAGAAGAGTTTATTATTCAGTTAGTTGGTCAACACATTTCTATCAAATCCATTCTATGGCCTTGGCCTTAAGATTCACTGATTGAGACCAAAAAAGCACTTGTCCTGAGAGTCCTAAGAGGCAAGGAAGATACCAGGAAATATCTGGGTTTAGAGCTAAGTGAGCTTGTTGTTGAGTAAAAATGCAACATTAATAATTAGTTTTCCATTTGGCTGTGAATGATCTTGTTCATTTTTGGCTAATAAATAAATTCATTCATTTATTTGTATATTTATTAACAGCAAATATACACATTTATTTGCTATGTAAAGTTTATCCTGTGTTGTTCAGCTGCTAAGTTGGGTCTGACTCTTTGAGACCCCATGGAATGCAGCATGCCAGGCTTCCTCGTGCTTCACCATCTTCCAGAGCTTGCTCAAACTCAAGTCAGTGATGCCATCCAACCACCTTATCCTCTGTTGTCTCCTTCTCCTCCTGCCTTCAATCTTTCCAACATCAGGGTCATTTCTAATGAGTCAGCACTTGGCAATCAGCTGGCCAAATATTGGAGCTTCAGCTTCAGCATCAGTCCTTCCAATGAATATTCAGGGTAAATTTCCTTTAGGATTGACTGGTTTGATCTCCTGTCATTCCAAGGGACTCTCAAGGGTCTTCTCCCACATCTCAGTTCAAAAGCATCAATTCTTCCATGTTCAGCCTTCTTTATGGTCCAAGTTGCTCATCCATACATGACTACTGGGAAAACAATAGCTTTGAATATATAGACCTCTGCTGGCAAAGCAATGTCTCTGCTTTTTAATATGCTGTCTAGGTTAGTCATAGTTTTTCTTCCAAGGAACAAGTGTCTTTTAATTTCATGGCTGCAGTCACCAACTGCAATGAATTTTGGAGCCCAAGAAAATCAAGTCTGTCACTATTTCCATTGTTTCCCCCATTTATTTGCCATCAGTTGATGGGACCAGTTTCCATGATTTTCACTTTTTTGAATGCTGAGTTTTAAGCCAGCTTTTCACTCTCCTCTTTCACTTTCATCAAGAAGCTCTTTAGTCTCTGTTCACTATCTGCAATAAGTTTGGTGTCACCTGCATAACTAAGGTTGTTGATATTTCTCCTGGAAGTCTTGATTCTAGCTTAGGCTTCATCCAGACTGGCATTTCGTATGATGTACTTTGCATATAAGTTAGATAGGCAAGGTAACAATATACAGCCTTAATATACACCTTTCCCAATTTGGAACCAGTCCACTGTTCCATGTTCAGCCCTCACTGGTGTGTTTTGACCTGCATACAAATTTGTCAGGAGGCAGGTGAGATGTTCTGAAATTCCCATCTCTTGAAGAATTTTCCAGAGTTTGTTGTGATCCACACCGTCAAAGGTTTTAGTGTAATCAATGAAGCAGAAGTAGATGTTTTTCTGGAATTGTCTTGCTCTTTTGATGATCCAACGGATGTTGGCAATTTGATCTCTGATCCCTCTGCCTTTCTAAATCCATTTTGAACATCTGCAAGTTCTCAGTTCACATACTGTTAAAGCCTAGCTTCAAGAATTTTGAGCATTACTTTATTAGCATGTGAAATGAGTGCAATTGTTCAGTAGTTTGAACACTCCTTGGCACTGTCTTTCTTTGGGGTTGGAATGAAAACTGACCTTTTCCAGTCCTGTGGCCACTGCTGAGTTTTCCAAATTTGCTGGCATATTCAGTGCAGCATTTAACAGCATCATCTTTTAGGATTTGAAATAGCTCAGCTGAAATTCCATCACCTCCACTAGCTTTGTTTGTAGTGACGTTTACTAGGCCTCTCTTTTTTTTCATGATCACTTAGGAAGGTTTTATTATCTCTCCTTACTATTCTTTGGAATTTTGGATTCAAATGGGTATATCTTTCCTTTTCTCCTTTTGCCTTTAGCTTCTCTTCTTTTCTCAGCTATTTGTAAGGCCTCTCTAGACAACCATTTTCCTTTTTGCATTTCTTTTTATTGAGGATGGTCTTGTTCACTGTCTCCTGTACAATGTCATGAACCTCTGTCTATAGTTCTTCAGGCACTCTATCAGATCTAATCACTTGAATCTGTTTATCACTTCCATTGTATAATTGTAAGGGATTTTATTTAGGTCATATCTGAATGGCCTAGTGGTTTTTCCTACTTTCTTCAATTTAGAAGTCAAGTCCTGTGGTTCAAAATGAAAAGTCATAATTTCTGACCGACTGTAATTCCAATCATAATCCCAAAAGCATTATTTACAGAAATAGAAAAAAAAAATTTAAAGTCATGTGGGCTCATAAAGGACCCCAAATAGCCAAAATTTTCTTGAGAAAAAGAAGAAATATAGATGTTTTACCCTTCTTTATTTCAAACATATTATAAGGCTATAGTAATCAAAACCATATGGTACTGCCATAAAAGCAGACAAATGATCAATGGAAGAGAATAGAGAGCCCAGGCATAAACTAATGTAAATACAGCAAGCAATCTTTGATAAGCATGTCAAAACTACACAATGGGAAATGATAAGCTCTTCAAAATTGGATATCAACATGCAAAAGAATGAAATTGCACACTTATCCAATATCATTAAATAAACACTAAACTAAAAATGACTTAAAGGGTTAGATGTAGGACCTGAGACTATAAAACTTCTAGAAAGAAACATGGAAACAAACTTCCTAATATTGCTCTTTGCAGTGATTTCTGGCTATTACTGTGACACCATACACACAGGCAACAAAAGCAAATACAGACAAGTGGTGCTACATCAAACTAAAAAGTTTCTTTATGACAAAACAATAATCAAAAGCCTTATAAAGCAGTCTTCGGTATTGTGGAAAATATTTGCAAAGCATATATCTGATCTAAACCTAATATCCAAAATATGTAAGGAACTAATACAACTCAGTAGCAAAAAAAACAAAATCTTTATAAAAATTGGGCAAAAGTCTCAAATAGACATTTCTCCAAAAGAGATACACAAAGGACTAACAAGTGTATGAGTAGATATGTAACATCACAAATCATTAGGGAATTGCAAATCAAAAACCACAGTGAAGTATTACCTAACACCTGTTGGAATGGCCTTGTCATCACAAATAAGCAAAACAAAATGAAACCCAGAAAATAAAAGCACTGGTAAGGACATGAAAAAATTGAAACTTTTGTCTGCTACTCTTGGAAATGTACTTGGTGTAGCTGCTATGAAAAACAATATGGAAACATCTCTAAACATTAAAAATAGAACTGCCATGTGATCCAGCAATCCCACTTATGGATATTTACCTTAAAAAGTTGAAAACAGGATCTTGAAGAGATATCAGACTCCCATTTTCACTGCAGGTTTATTCACAATACCCAAAGAAATAGAAAAAACCTAAATGTCCATTGAAATATGAATAAATAAAATGTGGTATATGATGCATACAATGTAATATTATTCAGCCTTAAAAAAAAATCCTGTTTTAGGCTATGACATAAATAAACTCTTCAGTTACCTTTGTATGAATCCAATGGTTGGTTTTTGTTTATTTTTTTAAATGGTTTTTAGCTGATGTTCATGAAGAGCAGTGAGTACCTAGAACTATGCCAATAAAGAAAGGAAATCCAATCTAAGAAGGTGCATTTCTGTACCAGAGCTGTGTCATGACCATCCTTTGTTTTGGTTGTGGCCCAAAGCTTTGAAGTGCTACTTGGCATCTTTCTTCCATGAAGCTCTTAACCATTCAGACATGACGGAGTTGGTTAAATGCTACTTAGGTTGAGTCCTGCTTGCCTCTCTTCAGTTACCTTTGTATGAATCCAATGGTTGGTTTTTGTTTATTTTTTTAAACGGTTTTTAGCTGATGTTCATGAAGAGCAGTGAGTACCTAGAACTATGCCAATAAAGAAAGGAAATCCTATCTAAGAAGGTGCATTTCTGTACCAGAGCTGTGTCATGACCATCCTTTGGGCCCTCTGCTGGAAAAGTAGAATCAAGTCTCAAATAATGCCTTTTTAATTATATCCTCTAGTATTATAGATGTAGGACAGTACTGTATCATACCTCTGTGAATGTAAAATATCTTGTACCTGCTTTATGATATGTAGTAGTGACCGTGCTTTATCAGATCTGTTTTTAATGACGTTATTCTAGAATGTTTTCTTTCCAGATGATGATTGAGAAACGTAATTAAAAAAAGAAAATGGTGCCAGGTACCACAACAGTAACAGAACTTTGCTGTTTTCTGAGGTTTTGTTTTTTTACTTTTTTTTTTTTTTTAATGGAGTGTGCTGGATGTCTCTATAATTTTGTTCAGATGACTGCAGAACTTGGAAAAGCTGTTGCTGCTATTGATGCATAACATACTGCTATTGGTCTTTTTATATAAATAAATAAATCTATATCTATATATATACATATATATATATATAATTTGAATTTTTGGAAACTTTAGCTGTGCTGTCAACTTTGGAAAAAGTATCCCAGTTGTACCGTGTTGGGTTGGCATTGTACAGAAATTAACAGCCATATTGGTCTAGAAACATTAAACATAATTTTTTCCGTTTGTACAGGGGTAACACACTGTATTAAATATGTAAGGTCTTATCTACATGGGTTTGATTACAGAAACTAATAAAGTATTCTCTAAATTAAAAAAAAAACAGATGAGATAAATAACAAATCATAAAATTATAGAACTAAATCCAACCATGTCAATAATTACATTAAATATTTGTGGAACTAAGAGTCCAATAAAAGGTAAGGGTTGTCAGATGGAGAGAATAAACTATGATATGTTCACACCATAGAAAACATTCAGCAATGAAAATAAACAACTCTAGTATATACAATAATATAGATGAATTTCAAATTTTGAGGGAGAAAGTTGGACCCAATAGGTTATATACAGTATAACTGCATTTAGATGAAGTTTAAAAGAAGGAAACAGGGATGGCAATACATACATATAAAACACACATGCGGGTGGTAAAACTATATGGTAAACTAAAACAGATACTACCATCCAAATGAAGAGTTATGCCTTCTAAGGAGTGGGCATGAAGGGAGCGCTTCTGAGATACTGATATTTTCTTCCTTGACCTGAATGGTGTAAATAATTTATATTTCATTTTTGCTACATTTCTTATATCTCTCTTAAACTTCACAACTTAAATGATTAAAAGCAAAACAAAAATAATCAAATTAAACATATTAATCCATTAAAAATCCACAGTAAGTTAATAGCACTTTAGATGGATCTTCACATTTGTGTAGCACATTCATGCATGTTAATTCATTTCATATTTAAATAGAGGTAGGAACACAAGTTGGAGAAGGAAATGACAACCCACTCCAGTACTTTTGCCTGGAAAATCCCATGGACGGAGGAGCCTGGTAGGCTGCAGTCCATGGGGTCGCGAAGAGTCGAACATGGCTGAGCGACTTCACTTTCACTTTTCACTTTAATGCATTGGAGAAGGAAATGGCAACCCATTCCAGTGTTCTTGCCTGGAGAATCCCAGGGACGGGGGAGCCTGGTGGACTGCAGTCTATGGGGTCGCACAGAGTCGGACACGACTGAAGCAACTTAGCAGCAGCAGGAACACAAGTACAAGTTAGGCCCTAAAAGCCAGGAAATTAGTTATGTGTAAATGTAAATCCAAGTCTAGTTATTTCATAAGAATTTTAATAGCTTTCTTTGAACTGGCTATTCTATGGGGTCGCACAGAGTCGGACACGACTGAAGCAACTTAGCAGCAGCAGGAACACAAGTACAAGTTAGGCCCTAAAAGCCAGGAAATTAGTTATGTGTAAATGTAAATCCAAGTCTAGTTATTTCATAAGAATTTTAATAGCTTTCTTTGAACTGGCTAATATTCTAAATTACATTTACTATCTTTATTCTAAATCATGAAAAAAGATTCAGATTGTTGTTAATCTCTGTGAGTCTTTGGTTTATTTAAGAATGGCTCTATTCTGTTTTGGTATGCTCTTAAATAGTGTCAGAACATTTGGACAGCAGAGTTGCATTATTTTGATTGTTATTCTCTTGGTGTTTTCAAGCTCCTGGGTTCATTCTAGGTTCAGACTTCAAATAACTTCTCTGATAGTTGTGCATACTCAGTTGCTAAGTTGTGTCCAAATCTTAGCCCACCAGGCTTCTTTGCGCATGGGATTTCCCAGGCAAGAATACTGGAGTGGGTTGTCATTTACTTCTCCAGGGGATCTTCCCAACCCATGGATCAAATTTGCATCTCCTGCATTTGAAGGCAGATTCTTTACCACTGAGCTACCTGCCAAGTTACAATTAGGTGGTTTCTCTTCAGTGAGGTGAAGAGTTTGGCTAGTAAGTGAAGACTTTGTTTTCTCCAGCATGTAGTAAGCTAACCACCCTGACTGACACCTTGAAAGAAGGGAACCTTTAAGAATGGCCATCTGTGGGTGTGTGCATCTGGGGCAGCAGCAGCTTTGGCTACTGTGGGAAACTTCTCAAGAAGCATTTGGGGTGGGAGGGCTGGCAATTCACCTGGGACCTGTATCCGCACTGATGTCTTAATTTTGGGGAGTTGCTATAACAATACTATGGAATGAGTGGCTTAAACAGGAAACTTTTGTTTTTCGCAACCCTGGAAGTTGAAAAGTCAAGATCAGGGTGAAACATTAGTGTCTGGTGAGGACTGTCTTCTAGGTTTGTGATGGCCATCTTTTCACTCTATCCTCAAAGGGCAGAGAAAGGGAGAGGGTATGGAGAGAGAGAGAGAGAAAGGAAGCTCTTTCCTCTCTTTTCTTATAAGGGCTCTAGTCCTATTTACGAGTTTTACCACCAAAGGTGATAAAAGATCCCACTTCCTAATACCATCACCTTGAGGGTTAGGATTTCAGCACAGGAATTTGGGAGGACACAAATATCCAGTCCATAATAACTTTCCACTTTTTCTATACTAACTCCTGTTTGTGCCTCTGGGTAATGACAACAAAACATGTAGTCCTTTGTTAGAGGTGGGTACAGTGTCAAGTTATATTGACGAAGTAAGTTGAAGGAAAGCAAAGGAAGTGTTTGATTTACTTCTAAACTATTCTAAACAGTTGAGACTAAATCATGTAAGGTTTCAGTGGAGAATGACCAGATCAATATTTTTTAGAGCAAGAAGCAAGGCAGTAGATTTAGACTATGAGTTCTATAAGATCAATAGCACCATGTTCTTTTCCATTTGATCCCCAGAGTTGGCAAATCCCTGATACAAAAATAAGTTCTCAATAAATGCTTGCTGAATAAAATTAATGGGGACACTGGCTACAAGGACAAATTTTATAGCTTAATTTTCTGTTAGCTCACAGCCAAAAACCAAATGGATAAAAGCCAACCATAATTAGATATAATTAGTACCATAATTACTACCAATGTGTTTAATTGGTACTTTGGAGCTTCCCAAGCACTTTAATTAATGATAGTTTATTTGATTTTTACTCTTACAGTAATGTTCTGAAAGGGAGCTGCCATTATTACTTTTCTGTTACAGATGGTAAGCCAAGTTTGAGAGGGTAAGTCATTAGCCTGAGGAGGCTAGCAGCATATAAGCTGGAATATGGGTCTTCTGCCTACAGATTTTTCCTAGTGTACCCTGCAGAAATAGTAAAAACTTGACCAAAAGTGGATTACAAAACTCTTGGTATCATACTGCTTCAGGCTGTTGATGTTCCTATTCCTCAGTAATTGCTACATGATTTGCACAGAAGAGCTAATACATCTAGAATATAAGTGTATGGGTGTGATATGAGATTTGGCAAAAAATAACTCACAAGCTCTCTCTGGGCTTCTGGAACAAACCAGCTGCTCTTCTTTCTCCCAGCAGAAGGACCTATATGCAAGCTCAGCCTCCCTGAGGACTGGAGATTTCCTTCCTTACGGTAACATCCCATAGACCCCGAAGTCTGCAGGGATAGAGTAGCTGGCAGCCAGATCCAGACTGCCTGGCCACAAAGTGTACCTATTAGTTCATTCCCTCTGCCGAGGTGTGCTTTAGGCTTGCCCTCAAAGAGAAGAGGAGGAGTGCAGGAGCTCTTCACCTGAACCCAGACTGACAGTGTGTCTGGCACAGCACACAGGCCCTGGTAGCCTTGGGATTATGGGAAGCACTCACACCTTTTTTTCTCTTACTAATACTTGCTTTGAAATTTCCCTAGGAAAGCCTATTCCAAACTCATGTCTTGGGATGCTGTGGAATTCACTCAAGCTCTTGTACAGTGAGCAGTGATCTACCATGAAGAGGCTCCCCTCACCCCCAACCTTGTCTTGATTCACCTTGCATGACAGAGGGGGGTTTAACTGTTGTTTTACAAATTTAATCTCAGCTTTCCCTTCTCTTTGCCACACTTTTCTAGTTGCCATCAACTTTCCTCTATAGTCTTTTTTGTAAGACAGACCACAATGCTAGGTACATAATAGATAAAATAATAGAAAGGGACTAAGTCAACATTTTATTTTTGCAACCCTACCCCCTGGTTTCTGTGAAATATCCCAGGGTTGTTAACAGATGACATCACACATGTTAAGGTGCCTATGAGTAGCAGCATTTTGGAGGCTCTGTCAGGTCATAGGACACAAGAATCTTTGAAGTAAAAGGAATGTTTTATTTATAAAGAATTCACATCTTTGAAGTTCTATAAATTTCTTTTTCCATAGATATGCCCTATAGCTGCTAAACTGAATATATTGCAGTCAGGCCCTGCAAGGGCACTTTGCTAAGGTTTTCCACTGTGGGGCCAGAAGGAGCCCGTATGCAGCCCGTATGCAGGCTTCTATTGCTCTTGGAGGAGGCAAGGATCTGGAGATGGAGCTCACAATCCTGTTGGAATTGTTCTTTCTGTATCAAGGAAGAAATTCTGACCAAAAATATAGCAAGTTCTGAGGGATAGTATGGTAAGGATGAATTCATCCCACGGACATCTGAGCAAGAGGTGTTATTTATGTATAGTGTATTATAACTTGGGAGGGGTATATAATCTACGTGTTTATAATCTACCTTTGACAGTAGAAAATAATTCCAGTTAGGTAGATAGCATAATGATTAAGTCAGCGCTTAAGGCTCTGGGTTCAAGATCTTGCTATGCTGTACCTATCATCTATGTATCTATGATCTATCTATTGTCTTTTGACCACCTTCACTATGTGATGCTACTTATTTGTTTATTCATTTATTACCTTTTGACTATTTTCACACATTTGGCCCAGCCCGTATCTCATGCCTCTGGCAACTACCAATCTATTCAGTTCAGTTCAGTTCAGTTCTGTCACTCAGTTGTATCCGACTCTTTGTGACCCCATGAATCGCTCTAAAAGTTGCTTTAAAAAAAAAAAAGTTTTCACATATAAGTGAGATCATATGGTATTTGATTTTCTTTGTCTGACTTAAGATCTATCTATGTTGTTATGAATGAAAGGACTTCCCTCTTCCTCATGGTTGAATAATATTCCATTGTGTATATAAATATATCATGTTTTCTTTACCTATCCATCCATCCAAGGACATTTAGGTTAATCTCATGATGTGGCTATTATAAATAATGCTGCAATGAACCTGGAGGTGCATGTATCTTTTTGAATTAGTGTTTTCATTTCCTCTGGATAAATATCCAAAAGTGGAATTTCTGGATCTTAGGGTAGTTCTATTTTTAGGAACCCCTGTACTGTTTCCCACAGTGGTTATGCCAATTTACATTCCCATCAATAGCACACAAAGGATTCCCTTTTCTTCATATCCTCACCAACACTTGCTATTTCTTTCCTTTTTGATAATAACCATTCCAACAGGTGTGAGGTAATACTTCCTTGTGATTTTCTTTCTCTTGAGACTTCTGGTAATATTTTTAAATTCTCTAAGCTTGTTTGTCTAGAAAAAAGAGCATGCAAATAATCTCGCTTTGCATGTTGTTGAGGAGATGAAATAATGTAAGGGAATGACTAGCAGTCCTGGCACTTGGCAGTAACACTCACTAAAAGTTAATTCTTGAAATGGAATCCACACCAGAATCTCTTTCATCTTCTAGGACTTGATATTATACTTTGCCCTGCCATTTTGTTTCTGGATCAGAGCAGTCACTTCTGTCAAGCTCCCTGAAAAGTCAGAGGCATTGCGTTGATGAAGCATGTGTCACTATGCCTGTTTCCTGGATGTGGCTCTGGGCTTGGCTGGCACTTTTCCTTTCTGCCTCTTTTTACTTCCCTCCACCTCCCATTTCCTAGCTCTACATTCCACCAATCTTGGCCCCTCCTCATTCCTGTTCAGTATGGGTCTGGCCCTCTATGTTTATGGATCAAGACAGTTTGTCACCATGGAGTTTGATTGCTGGACTTTGTTTCCCCATTTCTGACCTCCTATAAGCCCAGCCTGTTCAGCTGACTTTTCAGTTCAGACCAACCCCTTATCTCTGATGTGTCTTAAGACTTTGGGGTAGTATATTAGATATCAAAATGTCTAGGTCCCTACGATGAATTTTTCCTGCCAGAGGTTAGAAAGTCAAATTAGTTTGCATTTGTCTAGAGTACTGGGTGGATGATTCCTACTTATGTCTGTCTCTTTGTCTCTCTTAGTCACCTAAAATCTCAGTTTCCTCAAATTGTCCCAGTTCACCCTATTGTCCTAAAGAAATTAACAACATCCTCTTTTATTCTCAGAAGTACCCTGGTTTGGAAGATATATCTTCCAGACCTATTTTTAGGTCTAGTATATATTTAAGCTTCAATTCAAATAGTAACAATGGTGGGTGACCAAGCAAAAAATATTTTTTTTCACTACAATAACAAGGACTGTGAGAAGGAAAATCAGACTGAAGTCACAATTTTCAGAAATGGTCCTTCAAAAAGTTTTCTTTCTTGGGCAAACTGTTTTTTATCATAGCAAGTAGTGTTTTGAAAAACCTGGTAGAGGCATGCTACATAATTTACATTTTAAGCAGTTGACCCTTGTTCAATGGAGTAACTATAAGCAAGCTAAAAATGTTCAAGGGAAAAACACACAGCGACATCACACTTTAAAATATGCCTTTGAAAGCTTCTCCCCTTTTTTTTTCACACCTCACTTCATATGACAGGATAGAATACATCTTTCACAAAGAGGTGTGAATAAGAAATCTAATAATAATCAGAACTAGAAGGAGTTGGCAGAGTCTGTTCATCCTAAAATTGTGTAGTCATGTTAAGAAACAACAGAGAGAAATCCAAGGAGCTGGGAGGGAAAGCTCCTAGCTTTGTTACCATCAGCTATCTCTGCCTCATTTGATAGAGTGTCTGATGAACTATGAATGGAGGTTCATGACATTGTACAGGAGGCAGTGATCAAGACCATCCCCAAGAAAATGAAATGCAAAAAGGCAAAACTGCTGTGTGTGGAGGCCTTACAAATAGCTGAGAAAAGAAGAGAAGCTAAAGGCAAAGGAGAAAAGGAAAGACATATACATCTGAATTCAGAGTTCCAAAGAACAGCAAGGAGAGATAAGAAAGCCTTCCTCAGTGATCAGTGCAAAGAAATAGAGGAAAACAATAGAATGGGAAAGACTAGATATCTCTTCAAGAAAATTAGAGGTACAAAGAGAACATTTAATGCAAAGATGGGCACAATAAAGGACAGAAATGGTATGGACCTAACAGAAACAAGATATTAAGCAGAGGTGGCAAGAATACATAGAACTATACAAAAAAGATCTTAATGACCCAGATAACCATGATGGTGTGATCACTCACCTAGAGCCAGACAATCTGGAGTATGAAATCAAGTGGGCCTTAGGAAGTATCACTATGAACAAAGCTAGTGGAGGTGATAGAATTCCAGTTGAGCTATTTCAAATCCTAAAAGATGATGCTGTGGAAGTGCTGAACTTAATATGCCAGCAAATTTGGAAGACTCAGCAGTGGCCACAGGACTGGAAAAGGTCAGTTTTCATTCCAATCCCAAAGAAAGGCAATGCCAAAGAGTGTTCAAACTACTGCACAATTGCACTCATCTCACATGCTAGCAAAGAAATGCTCAAAATTCTCCAAGCTAGGCTTCAACAGTATGTGAACCGTGAACTTCCAGATGTTCAAGCTGGATTTAGAAAAGGTAGAGGAACCAGGGGAGAAGGCAATGGCACCCCACTCCAGTACTCTTGCCTGGAAAATCCATGGACGGAGGAGCCTGGTAGGCTGCAGTCCATGGGGTCACTAAGAGTCGGACACGACTGAGTGACTTTACTTTCACTTTTCTCCTTCATGCACTGGAGAAGGAAATGGCAACCCACTCCAGTGTTCTTGCCTGGAGAATCCCAGGGACGGGGGAGCCTGGTGGGCTGCCGTCTATGGGGTCGCACAGAGTCGGACACGACTGGAGCGACTTAGCAGCAGCAGCAGCAGCAGCAGAGGAACCAGAGATCAAATTGCCAACATCTGTTGGATCATCGAAAAAGCAAGAGAGTTCCAGAAAAAGATCTACTTCTGCTTTATTGATTACACCAAAGCCTTTGACTGTGTAGATCAAAACAAACTGTGGAAAATTCTTCAAGAGATGGGAATACCAGACCACCTTATCTTCCTTCTGAGAAATCTGTATGCAGGTCAAGAAGCAACAGTTAGAACTGGACATGGAACAACAGACTGGTTCCAAATAGGGAAAGGAGTACACTGAGGCTGTATATTGTCACCCTGCTTATTTAACTTATATGCAGAGTACATCACATGAAATGCCAGGTTGGATGAAGCACAAGCTGGAATCAAGATTGTTGGAAGAAGTATCAATAACCTCAGATATGCAGATGATACCAACCCTATGGCAGAAAGCAAAGAGGAACTAAAGAGCCTCTTGATGAAAGTGAAAGAGGAGAGTGAAAAAGCTGGCATAAAACTCAACATTCAGAAAACTAAGATCATGGCATCTGGTTCCATCACTTCATGGCCAATAGATGGGGCAACAATGGAAAGAGTGACAGACTTTATTTTCTGGGGCTCCAAAATAACTGCAGCCATGAAATTAAAAGATGCTTGCTCCTTGGAAGAAAAGCTATAACCAACCTAGATAGCATATTCAAAAGCAAAGACATTACTTTACCGACAAAGGTCTGTCTAGTCAAAGCTATGGTTTTTCCAGTAGTCATATATGGATGTGAGAGTTGAACTATAAAGCAAGCTGAGCATCAAAGAATTGATGCTTCTGAACTGTGGTGTTGGAGAAGACTCTTGAGAGTCCCTTGGACTGCAAGGAGATCAAGGCAGTCAATCCTAAAGGAAATCAGTCCTGAGTATTCTTTGGAAGGACTGATGGTGAAGCTGAAACTCCAATACTTTGGCCACCTGATGCAAGAACTAACTCAATGGAAAAGACCCTTGATGCAGGGAATGACTGAAGGCAGGAGGAGAAGGGCATGACAGACGATAAGATGGTTGGATGGCATCACTGACTTGTTGGACATAAGTTTCAGCAAGCTCTGGGAATTGGTGATGGACAGGGAAGCCTGGCATGCTGCAATCTGTGTGGTTGCAAAGAGTCACACATGATTGATCGACTGAACTGAACTGATCTCTGCAGTACAGAAGAGACGTGAGCTGGTTAAATACCATACATTATCAAACCACGTTAGTGACACATGACTATACTGGATAGGAAGAGACAATGTATACATGTGGCTTACAAAGTCGTAAAAATAGAATGACACCTTCGTATATAAGAGCGTCAGCTGTGGTGGAAACTCAGGGCTCCCAAAACAGGTAATTTACCAGGTTTACAAATTCTTACTTATTCTGAAGAGGAATATATATTCCTGTCACTACTCATGGTATATGTCATGCATTAAATCAACTCCTTCCCTTCCCCATTCTAAGAAAAGGCACAAAGCTATATAAGATGCCATGCAAAATCCTGCCACCTGGCACGCAGCTGAAAGGGAAAGGACAGCAAAATCCTAGAGGAGCTAGAATGGACTTGGAAACAACAGGCACCTTAATATCTTCTATATCAGCTAACAGTAGAGAAATCAGGCTTTAAAGGAAGTTGCAAAGAAAAAGCTGGATCTTATTCACTCATTAAAGGAACATCAGGCCTCAAGATTAGTTAAATAAAAGCAATCTCTCAGACATAACACACTGTAATTCATACCTGGTTACTCTGAATAATGGCATGATTTATATTTAGCTCCAGGTTGTCAGTCTTTGACATTCTACCCACCCGCATATTTGCATATTCAGAAGGTGTACAAACACAAAAATATTAAAATGAAATCCACTATACATTATAGTAGAATGACATGTAATTTATTCATAACTGAGTTAGGCCATACTCAAAATTCACTTAAATAAGCAAATGATTATGCAAACGTCTAATAATACTAAAATTGATAGTCAGAAGGTATAAAATACCATGGGGATGAAATGCCATGGTAAATACTATTCAACAGACTATAATCATAATTCTGAACTAAATCATGGTTTTTAGAATGACTTTAAGCAGTTTCGAAATGATTTGATTTTGTTCCCCTGCCAAGCAATTTACTTCTTCCACTGATAAAAGACAGGGCCATTAGTTTCATAAGTCAGGTTCTTCTCTTGCAACACATTTTCTTGCAAAAAATTTTTTTAATATTACTTTTTGACATAGACAACAAACCAGCCAGCACTCAGTGCCCCAAGCAAAGATGCTTGGATCAGAACAGGGCCTGGGTTTAACTCTGAGTTCAGCAAGAGGCAGGCAGTGAAAAAGCTTTTGCAGCATTTGCAGTATGCGTACTTCTTTTCTGAGGCTGAAGCATCATAAACATATTTAGGCATCCAAGCCAGTAAAATTATGAGAATAAAATAATATGATGTCCAGATGACAATGCCACAATTACAACTAGGGGTAAATTACAGTATAATTCCGTAGTACTTCAGACAAAAACAACACCTACCTAAATTTGCTTCTTGTAAGCCTTGTTACATTTTCATGAAGTGCAGTGGTGTTTGTAATAATGATTTATCTTATCATGTGTCTGTTTGTATCATTTTAAAGTCTTATACTTTATTGGAATGAGGTCCAAGCATGAACCTGGTCTGAAGAGCTAGCAGCTGTAGTCACAAAACATATCAATAAATTAAAAGGCTTTCACAGAACAAAATTCAGCTAAATCTTTTACATATAAAATACAGCTAGAGAAATACAATTCTTCAATGCTAAATTATGAGTGAGAGGAAGACAATTTAAAAAAATAGAAAACTCTCTCCATACTGGGTGTCAAGGCAAGATGTAACACTGCATGATGCCACAATATGAGCAGTCACTGGATGACAGATACTCCAGACATTGTGATATCTGGGGATCTGGTAATTATGACCAAGATATGAAAACACTGTAACAAAAGGCATGCATACAATCACTGAGTGCATTCAGTGCATGAGCTGGGACCTAAGCAGAGATCTAACACAATAATGAGGCAGTGTTCCAGGCTATCCATTAAAACAAGTGTGGGTGACTACATGTTGATTAAACCTTCTGAGGCAGCAAAGTGCGGGCACAATGCCATGTCTGGATTCTGCAGCTGTTTTATGATCCTCTTGCGGAATTTCTCTCGCACACGATTAAATTCCATTATGTCCATAGGGTCCTCTTCAATCCAAAACTTATGAAACTCGTGCATCAAATAACCTGTTAGAGATAAGACAAGTGACAAGAATGCAAGAGGAAAAAAAAAATCCTTAATCTTATTCGAAATCACCCTGAATGCTGAAAAAGATGTCAAACCAAGTATCAGCAACTATGGAGTGCAAATGCAATAAATACTACTGTTAAGAAACGAATCGCCAGTCTAGGTTCGATGCAGGATACAGGATACTTGGGGCTGGTGCACTGGGATGACCCAGAGGGATGGTATGGGGAGGGAAGTGGGAGAGGGGTTCAGGATTGGGAACACATATACACCCGTGGCAGATTTATGTTGATGCATGGTAAAACCAACACAATATTGTAAAGTAAAAAAATATATATATTCTTTAAAACTAGTGCAAGTAGAAGCTATCAATCTATAAGATTTTTGCACTTGGTCCCAGAATTATTCTCACTCTTCTAGAGCTGCTGCTAAGTTGCTTCAGTCGTGTCTGACTGTGTGTGACCCCACAGACGGCAGCCCACCAGGCTCCCCTGTCTCTGGGATTCTCCAGGCAAGAATACTGGAAAAATCAATTCTGCCATTTCTAGAATATGAATAACATCTGGAACATATTCTGAAAGGTAGACAGTAACTACTTCATTCTTCCCCTCCTAGTTAAATTAACATAATGGTCTGATTTTTCAAAAGTACTCCACTCAGCGTTTTTTCTCTTGAAATTTGATTTGAATAAAGTTTTAAATTACCCTGACAAGTCAAGCAATTGCATTTTGACTATTATGAGACAATGAAAACTATAAATCAACTCTGAACAATACAGACTGGTTATTAAACTACATGAAATTGTTAATAAGACACTTTTGCTTTGAACCATAATTTCATATTCAAATCTTTTTGTCTCAAAAACGTTGTCTGGATCGGGGACATTTTGGAATAAATGCTAAGTATTTGATATGAGAACCTACTTACTGTATTCTGCTTCCCAACTGTGACTTCCTTCTACCACATTTAAAACTGAAAGGTAAATCAGTTTAGTTCCGTTACTCAGTAGTGTCCAACTCTTTGTGACCCCATGGACTGCATATGACAGACTTCTCTGTCCATCACCAACTCCTGGAGCTTGCTCAAACTCATGTCCATTGAGTCAGTGATGCCATTCAGACAGCTCATTCTCTGTCATCCCCTTTTCCTCCTGCCTTCAATCTTTCCCAGCATCAGGGTCTTTTCAAATGAGTCAGTTCTTCACATCAGGTGGCCAAAGTATTGGAGTTTTAGCTTTGGCATCAGTCCTTCCATTGAATATTCAGGACTGATTTCCTTTAGAACTGACTGGTTTGATCTCCTTGTAGTCCAAGGGACTCTCAACAGTCTTCTCCAACACCACAGTTAGAAGCATCAATTCTTCGGCACTCAGCTTTCTTTATCGTCCAACTCTCACATCCATACATGACTACATGAAAAACCAGAGCTTTGACTAGACAGACCTTTGTTGGCAAACTAATGTCTCTGCTTTTTAATATGCAGTCTAGGTTGGTCATAGCTTTTCTTCCAAGGAGCAAGTGTCTTTTAATTTCATGGCTACAGTCACCATCTGCAGTGATTTTGGAGCCCCCAAAATAAAGTCTGTCACTGCTTCCATTGTTTCCCCATCTATTTCCCATGAAGTAATGGGACCGGATGCCATGATCTTCGTTTTCTGAATGTTGAGCTTTAAGCCAAATTTTTCACTCTCCTCTTTCACTTTCATCAAGAGGCTCTTTAGTTCTTCTTCACTTTCTGCCATAAGGGTGGTGTCATCTGCATATCTGAGGTTATTGATATTTCTTCTGGCTATCTTGATTCCAGCTTGTGCTTCATCTAGTCCAGCATTTCGCCTGATGTACTCTGCATAGAAGTTAAATAAGCAGGGTGACAATATACAGCCTTGACGTACTCCTTTTCCTGTTTGGAACCTGTCTGCTTTTCCATGTCCAGTTCTAACTGTTGCTTCTTGACCTACATACAGATTTCGCAGGAGGCAGGTCAGGTGGTCTGGTAGTCCTATCTCTTGAAGAATTTTCCAGTTTGTTGTGATCCACACAGTCAAAGGCTTTGGCATAGTCAATAAAGCAGAAGTAGATGTTTTTCTGGAACTCTCTTGCTTTTTTGATGTTCCAACAGATGCTGGCTATTTGATCTCTGGTTCCTCTGCCTTTTCTAAATCCAGCTTGAACATCTGGAAGTTCATGGTTCACATACTGTTGAAGCCTAGCTTGGAGAATTTTGAGCATTTCTTTGCTAGCCTGTGAGATGAGTGTAATTGTGCAGTAGTTTGAACACTCTTTGGCATTGCCTTTCTTTGGGATTGGATTGAAAACTGACCTTTTCCAATCCTGTGGCCACTGCTGAGTTTTCCAAATTTGCTGTCATATTAAGTTCAGCACTTCCACAGCATCATCTTTCAGGATTTTAAATAGCTCAACTGGAATACCATTGCCTCCACTAGCTTTATTTACCACTGTTGACAATAAACAGGCACTGTGAAAAATTCTTTATTGAGGAATTCACTTTTCCACAATGTGAATTTCACTCACTCTAAATGTTATCTAAGACAGCACAGGGTTTTAGAAGAATACAAATCCATTGGTTTCACAATTTTTCTACCTTACATGCAACTATAGGAAAACATTTTGAAAGGTTTAAACGACTAGAATAAGAGTTGAAGGTAGAGGGGTTGTTAATAATCTAACACCATTCTCCTTCCTTTCAGGCTACAAAAGTCAAGCTGTAAATCTTGAAAACTGATTCCCTGGGACTTTCTTTCTCTATCACATCAGAAAAATAATTAGACACTGTAACACTATTCTAATCAAAATGTGAAAATGGTGGCTTGGTTTCCAGGGTACATATCATAATCGTAAAACTTCACTCATTTATATAACATTACAGAGTGTTCACAAACCCATTTGGCTTACTGATTGGTTGGCTCATCTGCTACTTAACAAACATGTAACAGATACAAGGAAATGGTAGAGCTCCATGTTCCCCAACTCTCAGTTTTTTGGAGAGGGACCAAGGCAGAAAATTTCAGATAATGATTTGTTAGCTAAGGAAGCTAACATGACATGGGGAACAGAGGAAGGAAAGAGAAGCCAGTCTCTTTTTTAATTGCTTACCGTTTTAATGCTTACAGTCTCTTATTTAATTCTTACAACAGCTTTATAGAATAGGAAATGCAGATAAGTCTAAATTTTACAGATGAGGACAGCAGGTTTAAACAGACACCTGAATGGTGTACAATCACACAGTTATAGCTGGAAGCTAGGACATGAAATAAAGTGCCTTTTCCAGTGGATTTGCTTCTTCTGGTTATTATTCCTGTGTATAGTTCCTTCTTTTGAAGGTCAAAGAAAAGCTAATTCTTTTTTCTCTTCTGGCCATTGTACTTCCTTCTGCTCACTACACCTAATCTCATTTCATTTCAATGCAGCTGCACGTTTAGTGGAGCTTTAGATCGAATGCAATTCTTACAGCACATTGACGTGGCAGCACAGTCAGTGCTCACTGAGTAATATTGTAAAGTCAAAATAACAGAGCTCTTATATATCCTTTCACCTAGATGAAATGCCTGTTTGGAATACAAATGTGCCTTTCCAACCCAGGACTGCAGCAAATTTGTTGCTGCCTGACTGTGTCCTGGTTTTGCTTCACTGCATTTGATTAGTACACACAACAGAAACTTACATAAGGACACAGGAAACTATAAGAATATTAAAGAGGAGATGTGCAAAACTGATTACATTTGATAGAGGAATAAAAAATCCAGGGCACAGTTAGCTTCTTCTAAAGAGGCCTAGTGTCTCTATTATAGGAGTAAATATAATCACCTAGTTGTCAAAGTAAGAGCTGTAATCACAAATACAAGGGACTTCCACTTTCCATTAATAAATCGTCAAAATGTAAGTATTTTAAAATTTGCTTTTTTTATTCAAGTCATACGTTTTTGCTGTTCAGTTGCTAAATTGTGTTTGACTCTCTATGATCCCATGGACTGTAGCATGCCAGGCTTCCCTGTCCTTCACTATCTCCCAGAGTCTGCATAAATTCATGTCTACTGAGTTCTGATTCTATCCAACCATCTCATCCTCTGTTGCCCTTCTCCTCCTACTCTCAATCTTTCCCAGCATCAGGGTCTTTTCCAGTGAACTGGCTCTTCACATAGGTGGCCAAAGTACTGGAGATTCAGCTTTAGCGTAAGTCCTTCCAATGAATATTCAGAATTGATTTCCTTTAGGATTGACTGGTCTGATCTCCTTGGTGTCTAAAGGACTCTCAAGAGTCTTTTTCTCCAGCACCACAATTCAAAAGCATCAATTTTTTTGGCATTCAGTCTTCTTTATGGTCCAATTCTCACATCCATATATGTCTACTGGAAAAATCACAGCTTTGACTCTATGGATCTTTGTCAGCAAAGTGATGCCTCTGCTTTTTAATACACTGTCTAGGTTTGTCATTGCTTTTCTTCCAAGAAGCAAGCATCTTTTAATTTCGTGGCTACAGTCACCATCTGCAGTGATTTTACAGCTCAAGAAGATAAAATCTGCCCTGTTTCCACTTTTTCCCCATCTATTTACATGAAATGATGGGACCGGATGCCATGATCTTGGTTTTTTGAATGTTGAGTCTCAAGCCAGTTTTTTCACTCTCCTCTTTCACCCTCATCAAGAGACTCTTTTTAGTTCCTCTTCACTTTCTGCCATTAGAGTAGTATCATCTGCATATCTGAGGTTGTCAATAATTCTCCTGGCAATCTTGATCTCAGCTTGTGAGTCTTCCAGCCTGGCATTTTGCATGGTGTACTCTGCACAGAAGTTAAATAAGCAGGGTGACAATATCAATATGCAGCCTTGACCTACTCCTTTCCCAATTTGGAACCAGTCCACTGTTCCCTGTCCAGTTTTAACTGTTGCTTCTTGACCTACATACAGGCTTTTCAGGAGGCAGGTAAGATGGTCTGGTATTCCAATCTCTGACGAATTTTCCAGTTTGTTGAGATCCACAGTCAAAAAATTTAGCATAGTCAATGAACTTATTGATGTACAGCTGATTTACAATGTTGTATTAGTTTCAGGTGTACAGCAAAATAATTCAGTTATACATATGTATACCTATTCTTTTTCATATTCTTTCCCTTTTTGGTTATTACAACATATTCAGTATACTTTTATGCTATACAGTAGGTCCTTCTTAGTTATCTATTTTATGTATAGTGTGTATATATAAATCCCAACCTCCTAATTTAACCTCTCCACCTTTCCCCTTTGGTAGCCATAGTTTGTTTTCCATTTCTGTGGATCAGTCTATCTTTTTTTGTTGTTGTTGTTATTAAGTTCATTTGTATTTTTTTCAGATTTCACATAAAAGCAATATCATATGATATTTGTCTTTGCCTGGTTTACTTCATTTAGTAGGATAATCTCTAGGTCCATCCATGCTGCTATAATTGGCATTATTCTTTTTTTTATGTCTGAGTAATATTGCATTGTGTGTGTGTGTGTGTATCTATCTGTCTATATCATATCTTCTTTATCCATTCATCTGTTGATGGACATTTAGGTTGCTTCCATTCTTTGGCTACTGTAAATAATGCGGCAATGAACACTGGTGTGCATGTATCCTTTTGAATTATAGTCTTCTCTGGATATATGCCCATTGGAGAAGGAAATGGCAACCCACTCCAGTATTCTTGCCTGGAGAATCCCAGGGACGGGGGAGCCTGGTGGGCTGCCATCTGTGGGGTCACACAGAGTCGGACACGACTGAAGTGACTTGGCGGCGGCGGCGGATATATGCCCATGAATGGGACTGCCGTTCTTTTTTTTTTTTTTTTTAAGGAACCTCTACACTGTTCTCCATAGTAGCTGTATCAATTTACATTCTCACCAACAGTGTAGGAGGGTTCCTTTTGCTCCATGCCCTCTACAGCATTTATTATTTGTAGACTGTTTCATGATGGCCATTCCGACCAGAGTGAGGTGAAATCTTATTGTAGTTTTGATTTATATTTCTCTAATAATTAGTGATGCTGTTGTTTAGTCACTAAGTCATGTCCAGCTCTTTTTCAACCATGTGGACTAGCCTGCCAGGATCCTCTGTCCATGGGACTTCCCAGACAAGAATACTGGAGTGGGTTGCCATTTCCTCCTCCAGAGGATCTTCCCAATCCAGGGGTCTAACTTCCAACTCTTGCATTTGCAGGCAGATTCTTTACCACTGAGCCACCAGAGAAGCCTCAATAATTAATGATGAAAGTGAACGTGAAAAGTGAAAGTGAAAGTCACTCAGTTGTGTCCGACTCTTTGAGACCCCATGGGCTATACAGTCCATGGAATTCTCCAGGCCAGAATACTAGAGTGGGTAGCCTTTCCCTTCTCCAAGGGATCTTCCCAACCCAGGGATTGAACCCAGGCCTCCTGAACTGCAGGCAGATTCTTTACTACCTGAGACACAAGGGAAGCCCAATTAATGATGATGAGCATCAAACTATATATAGTCAAATAGTTTAATAAGTTTTGTTACAAAACACAAACAAAACCCCAGAAACCCTTCCTGTCCTAATTCCTGCTTCCTTAAATAAACATTTCAATTCATTCAGTTGATTCTTTGATTACTGACTTCCATAGCTCTAAATAACATATTTTCCATTGCTTGATTTTTTTACCTCCTTCATTTTGAAGATTCTCTTCTCTTTCCTTATAAATCTCCTACTTTCTGGACCCCACTTACTCCTGTAAGGATTACTCTCTTGTTTCCTGGAAACACATCCTTCAAGAACTTTCTTATAAAGATGCAAAAAAAGTAAAATGTTTAAGACCCTGCACTTAAAAAATGGGTTTATTGTATTCCCACACTTAACTAGCAAGTTAGACTGGTTATAGAATTCTAAATTGGAAACTATATTCCCTTAGATTTTAAATAACATTCTCAAATGTTTGAAGACTTTTTTTTACCATCTTCTAGACTAAAATGTTGCTGTTGAGAAGTCCAATGCCATCTTAATTCTCAATTCTTTATGTGCAGACTTGGAAATATTTAGAATCATTTCCTCCCTAAGTCATTAAATTTCACAATTGCCGGGGTCCAGCCCCGGTGGATCCAGGGTGATTCGAAGGGGAGATAGAGTAGGTGAGGAAAAAACTTATTTATTAATATAAGATTAGATTAGGAAGAAATAGTGTAGTAGGAAAACTAAGTGGAGAAAAGAGGCTGAATAACTTGGTTTACATGGAAAGCCAATAAAGTTCCAGACAAGGAGCTTGCACCATCTACGTTAGGCCGCTGGCGCCCGTTTGAATATCGGAGAGTGCCCCGCCTTGGGCTCTCTCTCTTACGGATCTTAGCAGCCAGGGCAAGTAAGTAGACATGGTGAGCCTCCACGCCCCAGATGGGAATTCAGCCTGAAATTAGAGTAAAGAGGAGACACAGGGGAAACCAGTCCTTCCAATGACTTGCCCGGCCTCTATTGTCTAGGAAGGGCTTTTATACCTTTTTGATTGTACATGGAGATCAATGGGGAATACAAAATTATGCAGCATTAGCAGCCCAGACTCTTATCAAAACCAGGCTTTTTTTCTCTGCATACCTAGTTGTATACACAAGTCTTAAGTGATTTACATCATCTTCTGGCCAAAAGGCTTGGTAACACTTTTTGGCTCTCTTCCTTAATGAATGTTAATCTCGTTTCCCCTGAAGTGTTTTTCTTTAATCTGTATCTCTTTAAAGCACTAAGTTACATCTGTATAGAACAAAGGCGCAGTGGGTTATAACAAAGAAGGTACTTAACTCAAAGATCTAATGTTGCTACTTGTTTTTTCTATATACCAACTATATCAATAAGTAAAAGATATGAAAATTTGGCAGCAAGTATTGGCTCAACAATGAAATGCTTAATCAGTTTTATTCTAATGATCTTGACACCTCGGAAGCCCCTGCATTCCTAGGATGTTTTAAGCTTCCTGTACCTCTCGCGGTTGGGAGACTGTAAACAATTCACAAGCTGTAAAAAGTCCGGGGGAACCTGTTAGGCAAACTAGAGAGTTATCAGAGGGGGTTTTAAGCCGGGACATTCTTTTGCAGGAGACTGAAGCCCTGAATTCTGAAGGAGATCAGCCCTGGGATTTCTTTGGAAGGAATGATGCTAAAGCTGAAACTCCAGTACTTTGGCCACCTCATGCGAAGAG
>SJYT01028283.1:57177-106495 GCA_006410635.1 Cephalophus harveyi | reverse complement strand
GACTGAGTGACTGAACTGAACTGAACTGAAGCCCTGAATTAACTTTTTCCAGAGAATGTCAGAAGAGTGGAAAAGCAGGCAGATTCTTATTTTTGGGGGTACATGTTCAGGAAATACCAGGGGGAAAACCTGAGATCTGACTCGACCTTGCCCATCAGATCTCTGCTGCATGACCTTGTCACGGGTGGGATTCCTCACGCTGGCTCCCAGCACACAATGATATGGACCTGAGTGTGAATCCATTTTAATCTATTACGCTAGTTCTTACTAGTTGAAATACGAAAAGTCATCCTTCAGTTGTGAATATTTTTCTTGATGTATTATTTTGATTCATTCCCCTTAGTTTTACTGTTCTTTTTCTGGCCCTTCTATTATAGACGTCTAAGAATTGTCCTTTCAAACCTTTCTTTTCTGTTTTCCATCTATATTTCCTCTACTTTCTGCAAGAGTTTCCAGCTTTATCATCTAATTTTCCCTCAAGGTTTCATTTACGTAATCTGATTTTTAATTTCTAAGAGTACCCTTTTGTTCTCTGAGTGCTCATTCTATGGCACCTTGTTCATGTTTCACAGTAGCAATTCTTCTCTTACCTTCTAGGGACATTAATGATACATATTTCTAAAGTTTCTTCTCTCTTCATTGTTTCTATTTCTTTAGAGTGCCTTTATTTCTGCCTGCTTTAGACTCTCTTTCATGCTTGAGGCTTTCCTTACTGTTTTTGCTATCTAGGGCTACATTCAATATGCCAGCAAATTTGAAAATTAAGCAGTGGCCACCAGACTGGAAAGGTCAGTTTTCATTTCAATCCCAAAGAAAGGCAATGCCAAAAAATGTTCAAAAAGTGTACAATTGCACTCATTTCACAGACTAGCAAAGTAATGCTCAAAATTCTCCAAGCCAGGCTTCAACAGTATGTGAACCATGAACTTCCAGAATTTCAAGCTGGATTTAGAAAATGCAGAGGAACCAGAGATCAAACTGCCAACATCCACTGGATCACTGAAAAAGCAAGAGAGTTCCAGAAAAACATCTGCTTCTGATTTATTGACTATGCCAAAGCCATTGGCTGTGTGGATCACAACAACTGTGGAAAATTCTTCAAGAGATGGGACTACCAGACCACCTGACCTGCCTCCTGTGAAATCTGTATGCAGGTCAAGAAGCAACAGTTAGAACTAGACATGGAAAAACAGACTGGTTTCAAATTGGGAAAGGAGTACGTTAAGGCTATATATTGTCACCCTGCTTATTTAACTTATATGCAGAACACATTAAGTGAAATGCTTAGCTGGATAAATCACAAGCTGGAATCAAGACTGCTGGGAAAAATATCAATAACCTCAGATATGCAGATAACACCACCCTTTTATGGTAGAAAGCAAAGAGGAACTAGAGAATCTCTTGATGAAAGTTAAAGAAGAGAGTGAAAAATTTGGCTTAAAACTCAGCATTCAAAAAATGAAGATCATGGCATCTGGTCCCATCACTTCACGGCAAGCAGATGGAAAACAGTGGAAACAGTGACAGACTTTATGTTTTGGGGCTCCACAGCCATAAAATTAAAAGATGATTGCTCCTTGGAAGAAAGCTATGACCAACCTAGACAGCATATTAAAAACCAGAGACATTACTTTGCTGACAAAGATCTGTCTAGCCAAAGCTAAAGTTTTTCCAGTAGTTATTATGCACATTAGAGTTGGACTATAAAGAAAGCTGAGTGCCAAAGAATTGATGTTTTTGAACTGTAGTATTGGGGAAGACTCTTGAGAGTCCCTTGGATTGCAAAGGAGATCCAACCAGTCCATCCTAAAGGAAATCAGTCCTGGGTGTTCATTGGAAGGACAGATGCTGAAGCTAAAACTTCAATACTCTGGCCACCTGATGTGAAGAACTAACTCATTGGAAAAGACCCTGACGCAGGAAAAGGTTGAAAGCAGAAGGAGAAGGGGACAACAGAGGATGAGATGGTTGATGGCATCACTGACTCGATGGACATGAGTTTGAGCAAGCTCTGGGAGCTGGGCAATGGACAGGGATACCTGGTGTGCTGTAGTCCATATGATTGTAGAGTCATAAATGACTGAGCAACTGAACTGAAATGAATGGAGGGCTGATTGAGAAATTATTCCAAAATTCCGTGGCTTAAAACAACCATTTTAATATACTCATTTATTCAATGGGTTATCAGGAATTAGGAAAGGGCATAAGAGGGATTCTAAACGTAATTTCTGCTTCATTGACTATACTATAGCCTTTGACTGTGTGGATCACAACAAACTGTGGAAAATTCTTCAAGACATGGAATACCAGACCACCTTATCTGCCTCCTGAGAAATATGTATGCAGGTCAAGAAGCAACAGTTAGAAGTGGGCATGGAACAACAGACTGGCTCCAAATTGGGAAAGGAGTACATCAAGGCTCTATATTGTCACCTTGCTTATTTAACTTATATTCGGAGTACATCATGTGAAATGCTGGACTGGATGAAGCACAAGCTGGTATTAATACTGCCGGGAGAAATATCAATAACCTCAGATATGCAGATGATACCACCCTTATGGCAGAGAGTAAAGAGGAACTACTTGATGAAAGTGAAAGATGAAGTCCATGGGCTCTCAGAGAGTCCACGGGGTCACAAAGAGTTGGACATGACTGAGCAACTGAACTGACTGATTGATAAGAGGGATGGATCCACAATGCCTGGAGTCTCAAATCAGAAGATCTGAAGGTTGGGGGTGGTGACTTGACAGCTGGTGGCAGGAATCATTTGGAGGCATATTTGCTCACATGTCTAGTAGTGGATGCTGACTATCCATTGGGACCTCCTCTGAGGCTGTCAGTCTTGACTACTACATATGGCTCCTCTGTATGTCCTGGATTTCCTCACAACACAAAGGAATCAGATCCCTTAAATGGTGGTTCATGCTTCCAAAGGAGGCTCAATCTCTGACCTCCAGATCAAAACTTTTTTTCTTTAAAAAAATTATTTTATTGATATATAGTTGTGTTACAATGTTTTGTTAATTTCTTCTGCACAGTAAAGTGACTCAGTTATACATATATGCACATTCTTTATAATATTCTTTTCCATTATGGTTTATCATAATGGAAAAGGCTATAACATAGGATATTGAATATAGTTCCCCAGGATATACAGTAAGACCTTGTTGTTTATCATTCTATATGTAACAGTTTGCATCTGCTAACTCCAACCTCATAACATCCCTTCCCCAATCTCCTGTTCCTTAGCAACCACAAATCTGTTCTCTACCACCATGGATTTTTGTTTCATAGACAGGTTCATTTGTGTCATAATTTAGATTCTACAAATAAGTGATATCATATGGTATTTGTCTTTCTCTTTGACTTACTTCACTTAGTATGATAATCTCTAGTTGCATTCATGTTACTACAAATGACATTATTTCATTCTTTTTTACAGAGAAGGCAATGGCACTCCAATCCAGTACTCTTGCCTGGAAAATCCCATGGATGGAGGAGCCTGGAAGGCTGCAGTCCATGGGGTTGCTGAGGGTCAGACGCGACTGAGCGACTTCCCTTTCACTTTTCACTTTCATGCACTGGAGAAGGAAATGGCAACCCACTCCAGTGTTCTTGCCTGGAGAATCCCAGGGATGGGGGAGTCTGGTTGGCTGCAGTCTATGGGGTCACACAGAATTGGATACGACTGAAGTGACTTAGCAGCAGCAGCAGTACTGTATTCCATTGTATATATGTACCACATCTTCTTTACCCACAAATGAAAGCCTTTCCTAATGTAGCCCTAGAAGTCACATAGTATGAATTCTGCTTATTCTACTGGTCAACCAATTGGTCAGCCCAGTTGGGCTAGGATGACAGGAACACAAAAACCCTACTTCTTAACAGAATAAATGTCAAAGAATTTGAGGACATGTTTTTAAGCATCTAACTCAAATATCTGATAATAACTTGGCTCTCTGCAGTGCATTTTACTAAATAAAAAGCCAATTGGAGTAAAAGTTAATTGGAAGCGCTAAGCACTAGGTAGGGTTTGCTGATAGTGGGCATGATTGTAGAGTGATATTGCTAGGCTGTTTCATGGGGCAGACCTGGAGGTCAGCGTCTTCAGCTATTTTCTCTTGGGATGTTCAGATTTCAGAGAAGGCCTTTGTCAATCTCTTGACTGGCTGCCAAAGTGATAGGAACCAGGTAGGAGAAGGAGCCTGGGTCTCAGTCTTCATCATCACTTTCAGTATGGTTTGCCATTAACTGTACCTGATTCTCATCAGACCAGAAACCCTTTATTTTTCTCTCTCTGAAAAGTAACCAGCCTTTGGTGAGGAGGGGGTAGGACAGAAGCTGTCTCTTGGAAAATGGGATTTAGGCCTCTAAGAGATTCTTAACATATTTTCAAGCAAACTTGCCAGTTTTGGTCTTATGTTAACCCTCATTTCTGAGATATTTAATGCTGCCAATTCTTGAACCTTTTGAAGAGTCTTGTGGAATAAATCAGGTTGCTTCTTACTTTCCATGCCACCTGTTAGGGATCTGCTTTCTTAAGGCCACTAACTCACTCATCACTTAATCTGTTTTCCAGCTTTCAAAATGAGATTTTCTTGTCTTGTTTCTGATTTTTATCCTTGTGGGTTTATGCTTTCTTTCAGTTCAGTTCAGTTCATTGCAGTCACTCAGTCATGTCTGACTCTTTGCGACCTCATGAACTGTAGCACGCCAGGCCTCCCTGTCCGTCACCAACTCCCAAAGCCTACTCATACTCATGTCCATTGAATCGATGATGCCATCCAACCATCTCATCCTCTGCCTTAGGATTTTCCTAAGAACTTTCTATTGAGTGGAATTTCAGAAGGGAGTGTAATACATACACTAATTATGTCATCTTTAACTGGATGTCCTGATTAGGCAGATATAAAAGATGACAGAATCCTAGATAATATAAGCACTATTAATTTAGGAATTTAAATAAAATAAATATCTGTTAACTTTTGACTTTATCACATTTTAAAAATGAACCAGGGAACACCACTTTCCTGTGGTAGATTTGGGGTGGAATGATGGGGTCTTAACCATAATTAGAAAGAGTGCAGATCTGGTTACCAACTTAACAGCAGAAAAGAAAAAAAAAGCTAAAAAAAAAAAAAAAATGAAAAGAGAAGAACTTTGACATTTTCTTGCTAAAAAAGCTTAAGTACAGGCCCTCAGTGCAATAAGCAATGTTTAAATGGACAGGAGTCTGGCATGCTCATGGGGTCACAAAGAGTTGGACATGACTTGGTGACTGAACAACAAAAACTACAAAATAAGGCATTTCTTCTATAAATTGCTTAGGGTTACTTGATGATTTGGCAGATTATCTTTCTATGTTCCTCCAAACCAGTTAACGTCTGGCCTGCAAAGATAATAATGACATATAGCTACATTTTAAGATTCTGCCTTTAAAATTGGACAATAGCATCCCAGGACTCTACTAAACAGTCTTGATCTTTATCTTCTGAAACCTCAGCACAACTGCAACCTCAGGTTCAGGATCAACAATAATTCCTTCTATTAGCATCTACAGTTAGAAGGAACTGCAGACTCTACCCTCTGTAGCAATAATAGTAGTAGCAGTAAAATTAATACCAACAACTCCACCACCATCTGTATCCCCCACTAAACCACCACCTCCTCTTTCTAATGTTCATGGAGCACTAACAATGGGACTAGCTAATAAAAAAACATTTTATATTCATCCCATTTTCCATCCATTTTATAAATGAGATGGTTGAGGTTTAGGGGAGGGTAGTAAATGTAGATCTGGAGTCAACTCAGGCTGTTTTCAAAGTCTGTACAGTTAAGTGTCATGCTGGATCAGAGGGAGAAAGACATCCATGATGTCTTTAAGTCAGATGGGAAGCTGATACATTGAATATTAGGCAAGAGGAGGGAACGAGAAAAGATTCATGATGCCTGAAAGTATGTGTTTTTGAATGAGAAAACAAAATACAAACAAAAGGAGGAGTTCAACGGCTCCAAAACAACCAAATCGCAAAGATCTCTCAGCTTCAGCCCTTGCCGAGAGTGTTCTCTATAGAAGTCTATGTCAATAATTAAGCAACAAGACACTTACAGAATGTTTGCTGAAAGTGTGATAATGTTGGAGCTTCTGGAGCGATGTTGTAGAAATGAGTTTTTAGAGCTCCGCTCACCAGTAGATTATATGCCAGATCAGTTATATTGATGCCCACAATTGCAAACGAGTACCTGTAAAATACAAGCCACAACACCAACTGTGTGTCACATATAGGAAGTAAGCATCTCAAAAAAATGGTAATTTGATTTTTACATTACTATTAAAGTATGAGAATGTCAGATTTCCCTTCCTCAGTCTTATCAAAACTCTGAATCTTATTAACAGAAAATTTTAATAATGTTTGCCAAGAGAATTGAGAGTTCATATGCTTTAACTTACTAATTCCATTCCCAAATATATGAGAAAAAAACAGAAAATGAAAAAGCTTTATTGCAATGATAGTCATTTATATGGCAAAGATATGTAAATTATTCACATATCCTAAAGAAGATGATTGGAAAAATAAATTATGGTAATCTCACAGTGTACTACAGCTAGTAAAACTATATTCCTAAAGATTTAAGCAGGATATAAAACCTGTCTCTTATACACATTAGGAAAAATTAGTATCTTAATACTCAGGGTATATTTTCTAGTTCATTTTCCACATGTCTATTCAAAATTAAGTCAAATGGAGTTCCTAAGTCTTCTCTGGTACTATAAATCCAGCATATAAAAAAGAAGTTCTCTGTTCAGAAATATTTTTGGATGACATGAGGCATTATATAAAATGTTCTAAAGTAAAATTTTAACTAATAGCCAGATACTTGACAGAAATCCTTAAAAGCAAACTAGCAAATAGTATTCCAAATTATAATTTTGAAAATCATTTCCATACAGTTATAACTTTCTAAACCTGAAGACTAGAACACAGGCAAAGTAGTACCATACAATCATATAAGTAAATCCAAAAAAACATAAACAGGTCCTTTTCAAAACTGGATTATTTATTTCCATCAGGACAAGTGGATTTTCATCCTTATCATTCTTTGCAGTGCTCTTAGGACATTTTTGTTCTGGTTCTGGCTCAGACTGACAACCCGTTATATAAGGAGTCCCACACTCACCCAATTGCTTTATCCATCCTTTTCTTCTCCCATTCTGCTTTGCTGAATTTGCTGAATAAATGAGTGAACAAATAAATAAATATGTAAGATTTGATCTCTAATTAGCACCTGTTCTCTTTTAATTTTTTTTTTAAAACTGTTGACTAGATGTGGGGATGTCTATAACTCAGTTATCAAACACTAATCAATTTAAATATTATTAACTAAAAAGGTACAATGCAATTTGTACAGAGCTCAGAAATGGAATTATTTAAAGCCATGGTACTTATCCCTGTTCACTATAGTACAGTAGTGAGAGACAGACCTAAAAGTCAAACATACTGTTTTATATCATCCATTAATTATCAAACATACTTCCTCCATGAAACCTTGCCTGGTATCGCTCTCTCCTCTAGCAAGATGCTACCTCACCCTCTCATATTTCTCCACACTGCACTTCATCTGGTTTTCCCTCATGGTAATTATATTATTTAACCTTATTTGTGATGTCTTATACACAGCAGATTCCAAATAAACATCACTGATAGTGAAAAAAAGAAAGAAGAAAAGAAAAAAAGGAGGGAGGGAGGGGAGAAGGGAAGGAGAGACACATAAGCTTTAAAAATTCTGTTCCAACAAGAGCTATAGCATTTCCTCTGGCTAAGCCGAGATAACTAACCCATAGCAGACACATTTTAACACATTTTTTATAATTAGAGCTTCCGAATAAGACTATCTGAAGAAATGGGACTATAATACAGGCATTCTGAAAATACTAACTTGCATTCTATTATTCTGTGTACTTTCTTATGCCCCTTCTCACCCACTTCCATACTGCCAACATCTTGTGGGCAGGAGCCACCTTGCACTCACGCCTCTTTGTGGCCAATGTGACCTTCATTCAGTGTTCTACACTAAAGACTGTTGTTCATCTTGGAACTAAATACAGTTTTAAAGTTAGAGTTATTACGAACATTTAGCTTCCATCTAAGTAAGAGAAGGAGTTCTTCATAAAACAATGCAAACACTACATCAAAAGACACACATGTTATACACAGCACAAGCCCACAAAAACATGATGCAAAATTGGTGTTTTACTCTAAGTACTTCTTTCTACTCTATAAATGACTGGCCCTAATTCAAAGTAACTGTCTTTAACTCATATAAAATAAGCCACTTCTTTTTAAAGTGTAACTGCCAATTGTCAGCCAAAGAGGCATCAGGAGATTTTTACCTTAAACAATTCATACCCAAACTAAAAAGAGTTAGGTGTGAAATTTAAGAAATTTTGTATAAATAAATTTATAAGCAGCTCTTTTCAACAAAGCTTTATAAATACATAGTGTCTCTGTATTTTGTTAAATTAAATCTATCTGCATTGGAAATATAAGAAAAGGCCAAATGACCCCCACTCATTTCAATACTTATAAGTAATGATACTCTATAGGATATCCCAGCCCAAACAGAAGGAATTCCTTTCTTGAAAACATACACACCACAAACAAGCACAAAAACAGACTGTCAAAATTCTCCTCTTAAACTTAAATGTACTTTTATCCCTCAAGTTACTTCAGGATAGATCTTCACAAGAGCAACAATGTATAATGCTTGCTGAAGGGTAGACAGGGAAAAACCTTCCTTAGTATTTACTGGCTTCTCCCTGTTCAGCACCTGAAATATTCAGGGTCTGAAAGAATATAAGGTGATATATCACAATGGGTTAATAAATATTTCTTTCAGACACTGGTGAAGGACAGCGGTGATTTCAAGACATTCTGATTTGTATTCAATGACATTTACCACCAATTTGAAGTGGTTAATAGTTGAACTTCATCTAGTCAATTTTATTTGTAGCTTGAGGGACAAAGGATTTGCATGCCCCTCCACCCCACACATTCTAGCTGCTTCTTAAATAAGTGTAAACACACAAACCCTTAATACTTCCTCTCTGATGGCCAACACAGGATATTAAATTATAAAGCTTTTCTTTCAGCATGGTTCATAGACAAAATTAATCCCTCTCCAATAGTTTATTAACAAATATTTTAAGCATATTGCCACTTCCCAAGGACCATGAAGGATTCATGTCTTCTGCTTCTCCACAGAGTAACAGTGCACACAGACTCCTCAGCCAATTTTAATTATAGAGAGTTCAGAATCTCTACATTAACAGAAACACGTAATTCAATGTAGTTAAAAAATTAAAATAGCTTGATTTAAGCCATGCAATGTATGAAGAAACAGTTAAGGTATCTTAGTGTTTTTCTCAAGGTAAAGAAAATGAAAACTTAACCTTATAAAAGATTATAATTATAAATTTGGGAAGTATAGTATAATTTAATGAATCTTAGCCATTGAAGCTACAATCAGTATAATATAAGAGGGGAGCCCCAAAGTCAACCTATACCTCTCATAGATTCTGAGAGTGGTATGATAAAATTTGGGGCTTACTTAGTATAATATAAGGACTAACAAGGACTCTGTTCATGCTGAGGAGCAAAAAGTGATACAAAAATATGAATACATAATAGAAGAACTCCTTATAATAAGAGTAACTAAAGCATGTATATACTCTTCATAATAATACAATCAGAAATACATTAATAGAAGAGTTAATATGCTTTGTGCAACAAAATTCCCAAATAAACTGTCCATCTCTTGGAGTAGATGGGATCAGAGATGTGTGGTAATGTGTTCGGCCTTTAGGTGACATTTCAAAATGTTTTTCCAATAGACATGGCTGTAGAAAGACTCTGACATTTTCTATCAGATCAGTCTAATCTGATTTTCCCTTTACCAAAATGTAGGTCAAATGTAATGAACTATATTATATAAAATGTCGGGAAATGTTTGCTTTTAGAAATTTTTCATGAATTTATATTTCTTGAAAAAGTTATTACCCATACTTAGCCTAAAATAAAAGCGAGAAAAAGCAAAAGCAAAGAAAAATACCTTATTTCCTCTTTAGTGATATCCCTTAATGCAATCAATTAAAAAAAATTTAGAAAGTTAAATGAAAACACAAACAATTTACAATCTAGAATTTT
Source organism: Cephalophus harveyi (assembly GCA_006410635.1). Taxonomy (NCBI): domain Eukaryota; kingdom Metazoa; phylum Chordata; class Mammalia; order Artiodactyla; family Bovidae; genus Cephalophus; species Cephalophus harveyi. The sequence goes on along the minus strand of SJYT01028283.1, from coordinate 96,289 downwards.
ACTAAAAAAATACAAGAGCTTCAGCAATTTCAGACTTTCTCACTTGGTCTCTGACTTCAAGACTTCTTCCCTCTATTCCCCCTCTGTGGTCCCTTGTGTTTCACCTCTTTCATACTCTACTTTCTCCTTCTTCTTTGCCCATCTCCTCAATCTTCCCAGACACCAGAGATACTACTAATCCCTTCAGGTAAATACATCTTTGACTTGAACAGTGCCACTTTACATCCTAAAACCTGTAGCAAGTCTGACATTTTAACCTTCCTATTCAGCATTTGTCAAAAGTGCTTGTTTGAAAGAGCTTTAAGTCTCACTTCTGGTGGGTTGACTCTCTTGAGAATTTCATCAATAGAGTCAGAAGTTAATTCTACCTAATCTACAAAACCTAATTCACCTTTTATTTTTAACGATTACCTGCATTTGGGATGAAGAGAATCAGAGAGGACCTGCTGAGCTGCTGCAGCATCTCTTTCTGCAAAATACCTGCAGTTGGAGGGAAAAGAAAACCATAAAACTCCAGACCTTTTGAATACATTCATTGCAATCCAATTTGAGGCCATTTCGGATTCAGAGATAGATACCAACATAAGTTATATCACTTGTTTCAGCTCCTCCAGAGAATGAACAGCTTTTCATAACAGAATTTTCCAAATACAGTGAGAATCTAATAGGGTAGTTGTAAAACCCACAAAGTTTTAGGAATGATTCCAGTAGGTTTGAAAATTTAATTATGAACTTTACCATTCTCCAGAGAGCCAAAGATATTCTTAATGAGGGTTACAGATTCTTTTGTTTGCTTTTAATTTTATTTATTTTTTAATTGAAGGATAATTGCTTTACAGAAGAGGGTTACAGATTCTTAATAGGAAGACAGGATGAGGTCCTTCAGAAGGCAGAAAAGGCCTGGATGAAGGCAACATGGTGAGAGGTTCTGACAGCCAAACAGCAGAGAAAGGATGAGACCAGATGAGTTTCAGTGTATTTTCTTGGAGAATATTCTTGGGGTAAATTTTGGATGAAAATATCTTACAGAGCATAGAGATGTTAAAATTCTGTTTTGGGGGAAAGGGGGCAATGAATTTCCTAACAAATACAAAAAGCTTACATACGTTCAAAAATATACCATAAAAGGTACTTTATAAAGACAATTATAAAATACAATTAAGTATAGCATATATTATTTGATTTGATGTGTATATAATTTCCTGAATATATCTAAAGGATAAAACAAGCTCTTAAATTTTCTTTCAAAAAGTTCAAAGATAGTCAGCAAATTTCATAAACATATCCATGATTATTAATGAAATTGAGTCTCTTCATACGATTGTTGGTCATCTAGGTTTCTTCTTTTATAGCCTATCTGTTACTATTTGTTGGTCCAGTATACCTAAAAATGCATTCAAATAAATAAGATAAATAAACCCTCAGAGCCTAATATACTGGAGATGGATCCTTTATCATGTATATCAATGTCAATCTTGGTTTTCATTTTATCTATGGTGGCTTATCTTACAGAAAGTTTCACTTTTAATGTCTGAGATCCACTGATTTCTCTTTTACAGCTTGTGCTTTTTTGGTTTTTGTCTTTAAGAGATCCCTCTTTACTCACATATTTCAAAGATTTTCTCCTAAAAGCTGTAAATAGTTGTTTTTGACATTCAACTTGTAAACTGAGGTAAGGTAGATATTTATTTTTCAAATAGAAATGTCAACTGTCCCAGCTGCACTTATCAAAAGCTCATCCTTTACATACTTATTTGCAACCCTACCTTTACTTTTCTATTCATTCACACATTACATAATAATGTAACATTTAAAACACTTCATAAGAGAATGGGTGACTATTCAGATAAAGAACAAACTAGTGGTTACCAGGGAAGAGAGGGAGGAGGGACAAAATCGGAGTAAAGGAGTAAGAGATACAAACTGTTGGCTGTAAGATGAGCTATAAGGATGTATTTTAACACATGGGGAATGGAAGCAAAATTTTCTAATAACTGTAAATTGAATGTGACCTTTAAAATTGTATAAAATATTTACCATCTTAAAAAAAGGCATGGGTAATTATTAAACTTCCTAAATTTAAAATAAAAGCAAAGATCTAGGGGGAAAATGGGTGCTATTAAAAATGTCATTTTTTTTTCTTTTAAAAACATATCACTGCACTTCCTAAGAACAACCTACAAGGACTCCTTTTTTCTTGAAAATGGCTACAAATGACCTAATTTAAGCATGAAAAAAATAATGAGGATAATTATTAAATCATATAGACACAAAAACCAGGAGTTAAAATGATAATTTAAAAATATAGAGATAAAGCAAAAAAAAAAGTTTGATCACTAACAAGGGAACTAGGGCACCAACTCCTCCCTCTGAAAATTGGTAACTTATTTACTGGAGCAGCTATCCTGCCTGTATTTTAGAGAAACCAAACAACCATATTTAATAAAAGAAACTGTCTTTACAGAATTCCAGCCAAAAACTGTGGGAAGAATAACAAAATTAGAGAAGCACTCTGTGTGCAATTAATTGGTTCAGTGAAGATCACTGGAGGAAATGGTTAAATGGCTAGATGGCAATGAGCCATCAGGCTGTGATTCCTCTGATTCATCTCAGCATAAAACAGAGTGGGGATGCTACACTCTCAGCATGAACCTATTCAAATGTTTCCGAATCTCTCTTATTTTCAAGAAACACTGGGATGGGTACAAATGCAAACAGACAAATATAGACTGTGGGACATTTTATAGTACATTAAAGTTGACCTAGATTCTTGGATGAGTTTAATGACATGATTGGGGGTGCAAAAGGAGAGGACAGAGGGGGAGAAATTGCTTTAATTAAAAAAGACCAGAGAGATAATCATTAAGTGGAGTGTATAGATCTTACATGGAACTGGATTATGACAAACCAGCTATAAAAGACATTTTTGAGAGAACTAGGAAATTTGAATATGGTCAGGATACAGATTATACCAAGGAATCATTGTTAATTTTGTTAGGTGTAATAATTACATTGGGGTTAATGTAAGGTAATACTCATGTCTTCTAAAGCTACATATTGACATATGAGACTGAAACTACAAACAGTATAAGATTTTCATTAACATAATTCTACCAAAAAAAAGTGCCTCAAGTATTTCAAAATGTCAATAATTACTAAATCTGGATGATCAGCATAAAGGGGATTCTTTATAATCTTCCCTCTGTTTTTGTATACAACTGAAAATTTTCCTAATAAAATAATCAAAATAAATTTGAGACTTGTTTAAAAGAATGCATAAAGTTTGCCACATAAAAGGAAGATGGTAGTAGTTTTTTAAATTTTATGAACCTGAGTTGAAGTCAGAGGACTTGAATGTTTACTTGGAGTCTTCTGGGAAGTGGCTTCTAGGACTAATAACTCAACTTTGATATTTCAATATAAGGAAGCCAGACATCACTTTAAAACTCAACCATTCTTCATTTTACTTACTGCAAATTGTACAGTCCCAAAAGTCCCATTCCTCGGAAATCTGTTTTAGGATCATCACCTTGGAAACCAATTTCACACCATTGCTTAGAAATCCGGGATTCCAGTGGAGTATTGGGCTTCAAGAATTTCCATAACTGAAGCCAAGGAAAAAATTAGCTTGTTAATATACACACATATAATACTATTTCTTACTGGCTAAAATTTAGTAAACTACACTATTAAGACAAACTTTGGAAATCTGAATATATGCAAGTATATTACAATTGCAGATCTGATTATCTTTTAATTATTTATGACAACAGCTCTCAAAGTATGATTGAAAGACTCCTTGAGGGAGCCTAAGACATTGCCAGGAAGCCTGGGAAGCAAAAATTATTTTGTAATAGAACTAAGAGGTTAGTTGTCTTTTCACTCTCATCTTCTCATAAAAATACAGTGGAATTTTCCAGAGGCTGAATGACATGTGATGATGTCATTGCTCTGAAGGCAATGGAATGTATACTTGTGTATATTTTAGTGTTTTTAACCTTTCTGTTTTAGTTCCTAGTGATATGTTTATGTGTATATGTGTCTATACATACACACAATCTTCTACAAAAGATTTTTTGAATCTTCAAAAAGATTTAAGAGAATAAAGGGAGGGGAGAAAAGGAATAATTTTGAGGTCATGCATTATTATTCAATCCCAGACAAGCCCAATTCCTTTGGGCTTCCCTGGTAGCTTGGATGGTAAAGCGTCTGCCTACAATGCAGGAGACCCAGGTTCGATCCCTGGGTCAGGAAGATCATCTGGAGAAGGAAATGGCAACCCTCTCCAGTATTCATGCCTGGAAAATCCCATGGACTGAGGAGGCTGGTGGGCTACAGTCCATGGGGTCGCAAAGAGTCGGACACGACTGAGCAACTTCTCTTCACTTCTTCTTCATAGCAAAACTATTAGCAGCACTGTAAACAAAAGACTTGAGTTTCATTTCTCATCAATAACAGGGATGAGAATAAATAAGCATCATATAGTTGAATAAAGATGTTCTTGGATTAGAAGAATCAATACGTGAAAATGACTACACTACCCAAAGCAATCTACAGACTTAATGCAATCCCTATCAAATTACTAATGGCATTTTTTTCACAGAACTAGAACAAAAAATTTCACTATTTTTATGGAAACACAAAAGATCCTGAACAACCAAAGCAACCCTAAGAAAGAAAAATGGAGCTAGAGAAATCAACCTCCCTGAATTCAGACTATACTACAAAGCTAGTCATCAAGGGCATATGGTAAACCCACGTACCTATGGGCACCTTAGCTTTGACAAATGATGCAAGAATATACAATGGAGAAAAGACAGCCTCTTCAATAAGTGGTGCTCAGAAAATGGGACAGCTACATGTAAAAGAATGAAACTAGAACACCTTCTAACACCATACACAAAAATAAACCCAAAATGGGTTAAAGACTTACATATAAGGCCAGAAACTACAAAACTCCTAAGAGGAAAACTCTTAAGAGTGTCCTGCACTCTTTGACACAATTCACAGAAAGATCCTTTTGACCCACCTCCTAGAGTAAAGGAAACAAAAACAAAAATAAACTAGCAGGACCTAATTAAACTTAAAAGCTTTGGCAAAGCAAAGAAAATTATAAACAAATGAAAAAACAATCTTCAGAATGGAAGAAAATAATTGCAAATGAAACAACTGACAAAAAATCAGTCTCCAAATTATACAAGCAAGTTTATGCAATGCAATATCAGCAAAACAACTCAATCAAAAAATGGGCAGAATATTTAAACAGACATTCCTCCAAAGAAGACACAAAATGGTCAACAAACACATGAAAAAATGCTCAACATCGCTCATTATTAGAGAAATGCAAATCAAAACCACCATGAGGCATCACCCACCTCACACCCGTTAGAATGGTCATCAACACAAAGTCTACAAACAATAAACACAAGAGAGAATGTAGAGAAAAGGGAACCCTCTTGCATTGCTGGTGGGAATGTAAATGGATACAGTCACTATGGAGAACAGTATGGAGATTACTCAAAACACTAGGAATAAAACTACCATATGACCCAGCAATCCCACTACTAGGTATATACCCTGAGAAAACCATAAATCAAAAAGACACATGTACCCCAATGTTCACTGCAGCACTATTTACAATACGTAGGACACGGAAGCAACTTAGATGTCCATGGACAGAAAATCAATAAAGAAATTGTGGTACAATCTATACAATGGAATATTGCTCAGCCACAAAAAGAATGAACTTGGGTCGGTTGTAGTGAGGTGGATGAATCTAGAGCCTGTTATACAAAGTGAAGTAGGTCAGAATGTGGAAAACAAATATCATATATTAATACATATATGCAGAATATAGAAAAATGGTACTGATGAACCTATTTACAGAGCAAGAACAGAGACACAGAAGTAGAGAATGGACTTGTGGACACAGCTGGGGAAGGAGAGGGTTGGATGAATCGAGAGAGAAGCACTGAAATATATATACTCCTATGTGTAACACAGATAGCTAGTGGGAAGTTGCTATAGAACACAGGGAACTCAGCATGGTGCTCTGTGATGATCTAAAGGGGTGAGATGGTGGTGGGGAAGCTCAAGAGGGAGAGGATATGTATACACTTAGAGCTATTTCATGTTGTTGTACAATATTGTAAAGCAATTACAATACTTTAATACTTAAATTACTTCAATTAAAAATAAAAATATATTGTCACCCTGCTTATTTAACTTGTATGCAGAGAATATCATGCAAAATGCTGGGCTGGATAAAGTTCAAGCTGGAATTAAGATTGCTGGGAGAAATATCAATGGCACAAATTGGAGAAGAACTAGAGTTTCTTGATGAAGATGAACGAGGAGAGTGAAAAAGCTGGCTTAACTCAACATTCAAAAAACTAAGATCATAGAATCTGTTCCCATCACTTCATGGCAAGTAGATGGGGAAAAAAGAGAAAATAGTGACAGACTTTGTTTTCTTGGGCTCCAAAATCACTGTGGACTGTGACTGCAGCCATGAAATTAAAAGATGCTTGCTCTTTGGAAGAAAAGCTATGACAAACTTAGACAGCATATTAAAAAACAGAGACATCACTTTGTTGACAAAGGTCCATATAGCCAAAGCTGTGGTTTTTCCAGTAGTCATGTGCAGATGTGACAGTTGGACCAAAAAGAAGGCTGAGCACCGAAGAATTCATGCTTTTGGACTGTAGTGCTGAAGAAGATTCTTGAGAGTCTCTCAGACAGCAAGGAGATCAAACCAGTCAATCCTAAAGGAAATCAACCCTGAATATTCACTGGAAGAACTGATGCTGAAGCTGAAGCTCCAATAGTTTGGCCACCTGATGCCAAGAGCCGATTCACTGAAAAAGATCTTGATGCTGGGAAAGATTGAGGGCAGGAGAAGAGGGTGACAGAGGATGAGATGGTTGGATGGCATCATCAACTCAGTGGACATGCATTTGAGGAAACTCTGGGAGATAGTGAAGGACAGGGAAGCTTGGCATGCTGTAGTTCATGGGGTCATAAAAAGTCAGACATGACTAAGTGACTGAGCAACAACAAAAAATAAAAAAGAAAGATCAATAACATTCATGAACAAACCTCAAAAAGATATTATCATTGTTAAGAGTTACCTAAAATAATTTATGATCAATTGCATTTTATTGGACAAATACAAATTCTAGACATTATGCTCTTCACTGAAGAAACTGGTTGTACTTTTTAAACTTCCTATAGAAAAATGAACTCAGAACGTATTATTACTTGAGGGAGGGAGTAAGACTGATACCCACAACTGTATAGACATGTAATGTTCAAAATTTTAGCTATTTCTAGTAAATGTAGATGGGTATGTAAACAAATTTACTTTTTAGGCTATTAATAATATTTCATATTATATCTTCATTATAGACAAGGAAAAACAGAAATATAAAATTTCTTGTTACTATTTAAGACATAATTCACCTTTTAAATGGCTAATTCTATGTTATATGGATTTTAAAGCTTAAAGGGAACTGTATATGTCACATCTGACATAGTATAAAGCAAAGTCCAATGATAGGAAATACTAACAAAAAGAGCTGTAATTCATCAAAGTTCTTTTAGGCATGAATGCAAAATTACTTATTATTCAAATGACATAATATTTTATGTTTTAGCACAACAGGTAAATTCAATCTGAAGGGTGAGAAAAAAATTTCAGAGAAAAGAAAATATATCTATCATGCTTGAAAGTAAAATATCAAACTGATATAAGAAATCTCTTTAAAAAAAGTTATTTAGTTTTGGCTGTGCTGGTTCTTCATTGCTTGGCAGGCTTTTCTCTGGTTGTGGCAAGCGGGGCTACTCTCCAGTTGCAATGCATGGGCTTTTCATTGCACTGGCTTCTCTTTTTCTGAAGCAAGGTTCTACTGCTTCAGTAGTTTCAGCACATGGGCTCAGTAGTTGCCACTCCTGGGCTCTAGAGCACAGGCTCAATAGTTGTGGCAAACAGGCTTAGCTGTTCTGACACACGTGTGATTTTCAAAAATCAGGGATCAAACCAGTGTCTCCTGCATTGGCAGGTGGATTCTCTACTATTGAGCCACCAGAGAAGCCCCCAGAAATCTCTTTTTATATTGCCCATATAAGAATTTGCCAGTGCTCTTTATTCATCCAAAGACAAAATGTTATAATTCACTGGGAGAAGTACAAAAAACTGAGAGAAAAGATCTCCTTAAAAAAAAAAATCCTCTGGGAACTGATTTGGTTACTGCCACAATGAAAACCAAGCAAACAAAAACAGATTGTTAAAGTTCATCATATTCACTTGAACAATATCTGGAAATAATCTCAAGGCCCTACACAGTTTAAAAATACCTGGTTTCATCAAGTGAGTGGAGTAAAATGCCAACAGCAAACATTTCATTTCTACAGTTAAATGATAAACTTCCTTCATTTGGAGAATATTTGGTTTGGGAAAGTAAAAGCTTTGAATGATAAAATATTTTTAAAATAAATTTTAAAAAGAAATTCCATTTTAATAATTCAATGTATCACAACAGACTAGATTAATGGCTAAAACGTGTTCTTAATTTCTTTTTTAAAAAATAAATTTATTTATTTTAATTGGAGGTTAATTACTTTATAATATTGTATTGGTTTTGCCATACCTCATCATGAATCCGCCACAGGTATACACGTGTTCCCCATCCTGAACCCCCCTCCCTTTTCCCTCCCCATACCATCCCTCTGGGTCGTCTCAGTGCACCAGCTCCAAGCATCCAGTATCATGCACTGAACTGGGACTGTCAATTCATTTCATATATGATATTATTTAGAAAGATGGTAACAATAACCCTGTTCTTAATTTCTTAATGTGTCACTTTCATGGAGAATGAAAGTCAATTATTCTAAACCACTTACATGAAGTGTTACCAATTGTACATTTCCTGTAAGAATGCTTGAGCTACTGCTTACTGGATTCTCCGCTGATAGATAGGCTCTTCCCAGAAAAGTAACAGGAGGCAGAGGGTAGCTCTGAAAGGTAAGGTCATTTCTTGCACCTGGAAGCTGACTGAAATCTTAACTAAGGTGGTGGGCCTCTGGTGGGGGGCTTTGATGAGTCTAGCCATCTAAGGCTGTACTACTAGGAGTAGAATTATTACAAAGCCACCTGCCAACTGCAGGAGACAAGGGTTAGAAGGTTCATTCTTGTGCAGATGACAAGCTACAGATGTGAAAGCTGCATGCTGAATCAGTCCATCATCCTGTGCTCTGTTTAATCCTCTCCTCTTTGCATTCAGACTTTATCGCAAGCATATTTGAACACTTCTGCCCTGTCTCTGGTCTGCTATAGAATAGAAAGAGCAAGGGCATTTGTCTATCTGTTCACTGAAGAAGAAGCAGCTCTATGATCACACCTTTTAATTTTGGGTTATATTTTTCCTATTAAATACATGAATCCACCTAAATTTTTGCCTTTACTATTAATTTGGTTAGAAAACAATAAGAATGTCCATTTGAATAATGCATATGGACAGTGCTACATCAATGTAAAGTGATTTTAATCAGTTTTATCCCAGCTTATGTTTAAACAACCATAAAAATCAAGGTTTTTTTTTCTTTTCTTTTTAAAATAATTTTATAATTTTGGGTTTTTAAAATAATTTTATTTATTTGGCTGTCTGGGACTTCATTGCTGGGCTTTTGCTCTAGTTGCAGTGAGCAGGGGCCATCCTCTAGTTGCAGTACATGGGCTTCTCATTGCAGTCACTTCTCCTGTTACAGAGTGGAGGCTCTAGAAACATGGGCTTCAACAGCTGCAGCACATGAGCTCAGTAGTTGTGGAGCCTGGGCTTAGTTGATCTGTGACATGTGGCATCTTTCTGGGCCAGGGATGGAACCTGTGTCATCTGCACTGGCAGACAGATTCTTTGCTGGGCCACCAGGACAGCCCCAGATTTCTTTTTCATAGTTTATAAGGAGAAACACTGATAATGGTCTCCTATGTTTATATAAATGAAAGCAATTGAACAACTTGACAATATATCACTCAAGCCTCTAAACCAAGGGTCAGCAAACTTTGTCTGTAAAGGGTTAGATAGCAAATATCTTAAGGCTTTGTTGGCCATAAGTTCACTGTCACAGCTACTTGCTTTTTTCAATGGAGTACAAAAGCAGCCATAGACAACACATAAATGAATGAGCATGGATGTGTTCCTATAAAACCTTACTTAGAAAAATGGGTGGCAGGCCAGATTTTGACCTACAAGTTTTGGTTTGTTTACTTTAGCTCTAAACAATTTTGTGAAGTAGATAATAATGATATTACTATCCATCTTAAAGATAAAGGCGCCTAAGCTCAATAAGTTAAACATAAACCATAAGCCAGCCACTAGAAATACAAATGTGAACAAGACATAGTTTCTCCCTTGAGAGATAGCCTAGTGCAGGAATTAAAAGCCCTTTCTAACTACGTGAAAAATGAGAATAATATCAGTTTTCTTCATCTGAAAAATGGGGATAATACCAATATGGGTTATTGTAACAATTAAATGGAATAATGCTATAAAACCCTTACTTTAACAATTGACACATATTAAACACTCAAGGAACATATTATTATTGATTTTATTATTATCAGATACAGAATTTTAATTAACTGAAGACAGTAAAGATTCCATGCCTAAATTTTCTAGAGAAGATTTCAAACCTCAATGAACAACATTTTTTTAAAATGAGCCAGATTCTACTCTGAGAGTAATGGGTAACAGGGTACCACAAGTTGGATGGCATGGCTTAATCTGGGTCATGGTGAATGACAGAGTATGGGGGAGCTGTACATAATAGGATAAAGGAGAAATAGCTTAAAGAAATAAACTGGAAAGGGTCCAAAATGCACGTGAAGATGCATTCTGGTGTTCTACTATTAGACACCGGAAACCTGAAGTTTGTAATTGAGAATACAATGAAAATAATCCCTCCAGTGGTACTTTAGAAGATGAAAGGGAAAAGGCTAAGAGTTAGTGGCAGAATTAAAAGGCTATTCTAATAGCTCAAGTTGGAAATGATGGCTAAAATAAGGCAGTGGGAACAGAAATCATTTGAGAGGTATTTTGCTGCTGCTGCTGCTAAGTCACTTCAGTCGTGTCCGACTCTGTGTGATCCCATAGACGGCAGCCCACCAGGCTCCCCTATCCCTGGGATTCTCCAGGCAAGAGCGCTGGAGTGGGTTGCCATTTTAGGGACACTCTATCAGTGTCTTTTGCAGATTTAGAATACCTCCCAAATTAGATTACAAGCCATTTGAGGGTAGAAAATATGTCTTTCCTCAAGGTGCCTATTATAGAGGGAGACAGCCATAGCTTTGTAATTCACTAGCTATGTGAATTGGACACTGGACTAACATACTTTAGTTTGCTTCTCTCTGAAGTAATGAAGACCAAGATTGAGCAAGATGGCAAAATAGAAAGATTCTGAGCTCACTTCCTACTACAGGCACATCAAAATCACAACTATTTACAGAATAATCATCAATGAAAAAGACCAAAATCTACCAGAAAAAAATCTTCTACATCTTAAGATTAACACAAGGAATAACAAGACAGGTAGGCGGGGTGGAGTTGCAATCTAGTCATGTCCCACACTCCAGGTGGGTGATCCACAAATGGGAGAATAATTAGAAATGCAGAGGTTCTCTCCAAGGAGTGAGAGGTCTAAGTCTCACATGAGACTCCCCAGCCTGCGGGCCTTATGCTGGGAAGATGAGCCCCCAGAGCATCTGACTTTGAAGGTCAGTAGGGTCTTTCTTTCTGAATTACCAACGGGCTGGGGGAAATGGAGACTTCCCCCTTAAAGAGCACATACAAAATCTCACATGCAGAGGGACTGAGGAAAGAAGCATTAATTTGATAGGCACCTGGGTCAGACCCACCTGCTGATCTTGCAGAGTCTTCCAGGGAGGAAGAACAACTGCAGCTCACCCCGAGAACACATTTTGAGGAGTTCATTCTACCACGTGGACAATGGTACTGGCAAGCACCATTGTAGACCCAGGACCCAGTCCTGCTCTGGCCCAGAACACTGTAGGCATCAGCACTTGGACATCTCAGATCAAGCAACTAACTGGATGGGGACAGAGCCCCACCCACCAGCAGATTAAGTAACCTTATAACATTTTAAACCCACAGTTGCTTCAGGAATATGGCCTTTCCAATCAGAGAACCAAGAATCCAGCTCCATCAATTACTGGGCAGGCACCAGTCTAAGAATCACCTGGGTTCTGGCCCTGCTCTCTAGGGAACCTTCTCTAGCCTCTAGAGCAGCCTCACCCACCAGGGAGCAGATAACAGTCACAAGCCTACATACATGGCCTATCTCCCATTAGGCCAGGCCCTGCACTGGGATCAGCTAGGCTCTGCCCCACCTATTAGCAGGATAACAATACAAGCTTTGGGATGCTCCAGACCCTACACCCATCTGTATCAGGAACTGACTCCATCCACTAGCAATTTGACACCAGCTCTGGGACCCCCTGGGTCCTGTAGCCAGATCCCTAGATCTGCACTCCACCCACCAGTGTGCCAGCACTAGCCTCAGGGCTACCCAGGATTCTGCAGCAGCTGCCTCCTGAGCTGGTCCTACCAACCAGCGGGCAGCAGCCCCCACACAAAGCAGGGTCTGGCAACCAACGGGATCAGTGACTAAAAAGCCTGCCACACTGCCCACATAATCAGCCCACCACAACAGATGAACCCATGCAGTTCTCACAGAGGGAATCCCTAAAACATAAAGCTCAGGTAACGAGAGGGAAGCTTACTGCTGGGACACTTAGGACATCTCCTACAAAAAGCCACTACTCCAAGTTTGGGAAATAGAATCAACCTACTAGATCATAAAAATTAAAAAAAAAGCAGGAGATAATTTCAGGTTGGTGAAGTAGAAGAACATGTGCTCATCTCCTTCTGCAAAAGAACCAAAATCACAACTAAATGCTGAACAACCATCAAAAGGAAGATGCTAGAACCCACCAAAAAAAGCACCCTATGTATAAAGACAAAGGAGAAGCCACAATGAGATGGTAGGAGGGGCACAATTACAATAAAATCAAATTCCATACTAGTGTAGTGGTGACCCACAAATTGGAGAACAATTATACCATAGAAGTTTTCCCACTGTTGCAAAGGTTCTGAGTCCCACCTCAGGCTTCCCAACCTGGGGGTTAGGCAAAGGGACTAGGACTGCTCAGGAAATCTGACCTTGAAGGCCAATGTGGATTTGACTGCAGGACTTCCACAGGACTAGGGGAAACAGAGACTCTACTCTTGGAGTGCACACATAAAGTCCTGTGTGCATCAGAGTCCAGGGAAAAGGAGCAGTGAACAAAGGAGACAGAACCAGATCTATCTGCTAGTGTTGGAGGGTCTTCTGCAGAGGTGTGGGGGTGGATGTGGTTTACTGTGGGTACAAGGGCACTGGTAGCAGAAGTTCTAGGAAGTACTCATTGGTGTAAGTGGCCTCCTAGAGGCCACCATTTGCTCCACCGTAGAGCCTCTGGCTCCAGGGCTGGGTTGCCTCAGTCCAAACAACTGACAGAAAACGAGTGCAGGCCCACCCATCAGCAGATTAAAGTTTTACTTAGCACAGTTCTGCCCACCAGAGAAAGATACAGTTCTACTAACCACCAGTCCCTCCCATCAATAAGCTTGCACAAGCCTCTTAGATTGCCTTGTCAACCAGAGGACAGACAGAAGCATAAAGAACTGAAATCCTGCAGCATCCAGAAAGAAAACTACAATCACAGAAAGTTAAACCAAATGAAAAGGCAGAAGATTATGTTCCAGAGAAAAGAAAAAGATGAAATCCCAGAAAAACAACTAAACGAAGTGGAGATAGGCAAGTTTCCAGAAAAAGGATTCAGAATAATGCTAGTGAAGATGATACAGGATGTTGGGGAAAAATGGAGGCAAAAATTTAGAAGATGTAGGAAATGATTAACAAAGATATAGGAGAGAGTCCGAGGCAAGACAAACCCAAAGAGAAACACACTGAGACACAGAGTAATCAAACTGACAAAAATTAAAGACAAAGATAAAATCTTAAAAGCAACAAGGGAAAAACTACACATAACATACAAGGGGACTCTCATAAAGTTATCAGCTGATTTCTCAGGAAAAACTCTGCAAGACAGAAAGGAGTGGCACAAAATATTTAAAGGAATGAAAGGGAAGAACCAACAACCAAGAATACTCTATCCAGAAGGCTCTCATTCAGATTTGATGGAGAAATCAAAAGGTTCACAGACAAGCAAAAGCTAAGAGAACCACCCGATCAACTATGCAACCAAAGCAACTTCTTCAGGTGGGAAAGAGACTAGCAATTTACAAAACAAAACAAACAGACAAAAAACCATGTAAACAGATGAACTGTTATATCACAACTTTATGGGAACAGCAAACCTCCAAACTACAATAGATGCACACAGAAAAGTAAAAGTAACCCAAACACAACACCAAAGATGGTCATCAGAAGAGAAGAAAATGAAAGAGGAAGGGAAGAAAAGAGACCTACAAAAACAAACCCAAAACAATTAAGAAAACTGATATAGGAATACACATATCAATAATTACCTTAAATGTAAATGGGTTAAATGTACCCAAAAAAAGGCATAGACTGGCTGGGTGGATACTAAAACAAGACCCCTATAAATGCTGTCTANAATTAAGAAAACTGATATAGGAATACACATATCAATAATTACCTTAAATGTAAATGGGTTAAATGTACCCAAAAAAAGGCATAGACTGGCTGGGTGGATACTAAAACAAGACCCCTATAAATGCTGTCTACAAGAGACCCACCTCAGATGTAGGAATATATACAGCCTGAAAGTGATGCATTGAAAGAAGGTATTCCACGCAAAAGAAAATCAAAGGAAAGTTAGAGTAGCAATACTCATATCAGATAAAATAGACTTTAAAACAAAGACTGTTATAAGAGACAAAGAAGGATGCTACATAATGATTAAGCTGCTGCTGCTGCTGCTAAGTCGCTTCAGTCGTGTCTGACTCTGTCCAACCCCATAAACAGCGCCTACCAGGCTCCCCCATCCCTGGGATTCTCCAGGCAAGAATACTAGAGTGGGTTGCCATTGCCTTCTCGATAATCAAGGGACCAATACAAAAAAGAGATATAACAATTGTAAATATATATGCATCCAATATAGGAGGCACTTCAATATGTAAGGCAAATACTAACAACCATAAAGGGAGAAATTGGCAGTAGCACAATCATAGTGGGGGACTTAACACTCTGCTTTCATCAACAAACAGATAATCCAGACAGAAAATCATAAGGAAATAGGCCTTAAATGACATATTAGAGTAGATGGACTTAATTGATATTTATAGAGCATTCCATTCAAAAGCAGCCGAATATACATTACTCTCATGAGTGATGGGACATATTCCAGGATTAACCACATGCTAGGCCACAAGGTTGACTTTAAAAATTTAAGAAATTGAAGTCATATCCAGCATCTTTTCTAATCAGAATGTTATGAGATTAGCAATAAACTACAAGAAAAAACTACAATAAACACAAACACATGGAGGCCAAGTAATATAAAAGTAAACAACCAATGGATCACTGAAGAAATCAGAGAAAATAAAAAAATACCTAGAGACAAATTGAAAGCACAATGATCTGAAACCCAGGAATGCAACAAAAGTAGTTTCAAGAGGGAAGTTTATATTAATACGACCTTACCTCAAGAAACAAGAAAAATCTCAAATAAACACCTAATCTTACATCTAAAGCAACTAAAAAAAGAACAAACAAAAACCTAAGTTAGTAGAAGTAAAGAAATTATAAAAATCAGAGCAGAAATAAATGAAATAGAGACAAAGAAAATAATATAAAGGTCAATGAAATTAAAAGCTAGTTCTTTGAAAAGATAAACAAAATGGATAAACCTTTAGCTAGACTCAACAAGGAGAAAAACAAGTAATTACAACTGACACCACAGAATATTAAGGATCGTGAAGGAAGTGAAGTCACTTAGTCGTGTCTGACTCTTTGTGACCCCATGGACTGTAGCCTGCCAGGCTCCTCCATCCATGGGATTTCCCAGGCAAGAATACTGGAGTGGGTTGCCATTTCCTTCTCCAAGGGACTGCCTGACTCAGGGATCAAACCCAGGTCTCCTGCACTGCAGGCAGACTCTTTACCATTTGAGCCACCAGGAAAGCCCATAAAGGATTGTAGGAAACTATGATAAACAACTGTATGCCAATGAAATGAACAACCTAGAAGAAATGGACAAATTCCTAGAAAGTGCAATCTCCTAGGGCTGACTGGGGAAGAAATAGAAAGTTCTATTGCCAGTAATGAAAGTGAATCAGTAATACAAAAAAAAAAAAAAAAAAAACAAACCTCTCAATAAACAAAGTCCAGCACCAGTAACTTCCCCAGGCAATGGAAATACAAGCAAAAATAAACAGGGAATAGCCAAACTTACAAGCTTTTGCCTAGCAAAGGAAACCATGAACAGAATGAAAAGACAGTCTATGGACTGGAGGAATATGTTTGCAAACAATGCAACCAACAAGGGCTCAGTTTCCAAAATATACAAATGGCTCACGCAACTCAATAACAAAACAACAAACAATCCAGCCAAAAAATGGGCAGAAGATCTACACAGACATTTCTCCAAGGAAAACATACAGATGGCCAATAGGCATATGAAAAAAATGCTCAACATCGTTAATCATTAGAGAAGTTCCAATCAAATCCACAATGAGATATCACTTCACTCTGGTCAGAATGGCCCATCATTAAAACGTCTACAAATAGCAAACACTGGAGAGGTGTGGGGGAAAGGGAATCCTCCTACACTGTTGGTGGGAATGTAAACTGGTATAGCTACTGTGGAAAACAGTGTGGCATCTCAACAGACTAAAAATAGACCTGTCATCTGACCCAGCAATCCCATTCCTGGGCATATATCTGGACAAAAGTATAATCTGAAAAGATACCTGTACCTCAATGTTCATAGCAGCAATATTTACAACAGCCTAGATATAGAAGCAACATAACTGTCCATTGACAGATGAATGGATAAAAATAGAACACAACTCAGCCATAAAAAAGAATGAAATAATGCCATTTGCAGAAACTGTGGTGTTGGAGAAGACTGTTGAGAGTCCCTCGGACAGCAAGGCGATCAAACCAGTCAATCCTAAAGGAAATCAGTCCTGAATATCCATTGGAAGGACTGATGCTGAAGCTGAAGCTCCAATACTTTGGCCACCTGATGGGAAGAAATGACTCATTGGAAAAGACCCTGATTCTGGGAAAGATTGAAGGCAGGAGGAGGACGGGAAGACAGAGGAAGTGATTGGATGGCATCACCGACTCAATGGACATGAGTTTCAGCAAGTTCTGGGAGATGGTGAAGGACACAGAAACCTGGCATGCTGCAGTCCATGGGGTCGCAGAGAGTCAGATATGACTGACTGACTGAATAACAACAAAGAGATAATCATACTAAGGGAAATTGAAATTGAAGTGAAATTGAAGTCGCTCAGTCGTGTCCGACTCTTTGCTACCTCATGGACTGTAGCCTACCAGGCTCCTCCGTCCATGGGATTCTCCAGGCAAGAATACTGGAGTGGGTTGCCATTTCCTTCTTCAGGGGATCTTCCCGACCCAGGGATTGAACCCAGGTTTCCCACATTGCGGGCAGATGCTTTAACCTCTGAGCCACCAGGGAAGCCCATACTAAGGGAAGTAAGTGAGAAAGACAAATATCATATGGTATCACTAAAGAATGATGCTAAAGCTGAAACTCCAGTACTTTGGCCACCTCATGCGAAGAGTTGACTCACTGGAAAAGACTCTGATGCTGGGAGGGATTGGGGGCAGGAGGAGAAGGGGATGACAGAGGATGAGATGGCTGGATGGCATCACTGACTCAATGGACGTGAGCCTGAGTGAACTCCGGGAGTTGGTGATGGACAGGGAGGCCTGGCGTGCTGAGATTCATGGGGTCGTGAAGAGTTGGACACAACTGAGCAACAGAACTGAACTGTTCTGAACTGAACAGAACAGAACAGAACTGAGCAACATCACTTATATGTGAAATCTAAAGTGTGATGCAAATGAACTTATTTATGAAACAGAAACAGACTCAGAACATAGAAAACAGATATGTGGTTACCAAGAGGGTAGGTAAGGAGAGATTGATTGGGAATTTGGGATTAGCACATGCAAACTATTAAATATAGAATGGACAAACAACAATTCCTCCTGTATAGCACAGGGAACTATGTTCAGTATTCTGTAATAAACCATAATGAAAAGGAATATAAAAAAGAATATGTATATGTGTGTGTGTGAAACTGAATCACTTTGCTGTACATCAGAAGATATCGTCTCTTGTATCCTGCATTGGCAGGGGGATTCTTTACCACTTGAGCCACCTAGGAAGCCCCCAGAAACTAACACAACATTGTAAATCAACTGTACTGCAATAAAATTCTTTTTTAAAATATATGATTAAAAAAGAGGCAGAAGATTTGAATAAACATTTTTTTCTAAGAAGGCATATATTTCACCAACAGATACATTAAAAGATGCTCAACATCATTAATCCTCAGAGAAATGCAAATCAAAACCACGATGAGATATCACCTCATTCCTCACTACTCATTCCTGTCAAAATGGCAATCATCAAAAAAACCACAAGGAAAAAGTGCTGGTGAGGATGCAGAGAAAAGATAACCTTTGTATACTGTTGGTGGTAATATAAATTGGTGCAGCACACTGAGAACAGTATGGCAGTTTCTCAGAAAACTAAGGGTAGAACTATTATATGACTCTGTAACTTCACTCCTGGATATATGTTCAAAAAAACTGAAAACACTAATCTGAAAAGATACATGTACTGCAATGTTCAAAGCAGCATTATTTACAGTTGCCGGGATATGGAAGCAAACTAAGTGCTCAGTAACAGATAAACGGATAAAGACATGGTATATATATTATACATACAATGGAATTCAGCCCTATGGACCTGGAGGACATTATGCTAAGTGAAACAAATTAAACAGAGAAAGAAAAATACTACACGATATCACTTACATATGGAACCTAAAAAAATAAACTAGTAAATAAAACGTTAAGTATCACAGATATAGAGGACTAGTAGTTACTGGTTGGGAGAGGGAAGCATGGAGGGGCAAGATAAGGGTAGGGGATTAAGAGGTACAAACTACCATGTATGAAATAAGCTATAAGGATATTTTGTATAGCACAGGAACTATATCCAATATTTTATAAGTAAATGGAGTATAACCTTTGAAAATTATGAATTATTATTTAGGGCTTCTCTGATAGTTCTCTGATAGTTGGTAAAGAATTCTCCTGCAATGCAGGAGACCTCGGTTCAGTCCCTAGGTTGGGACGATCCCCTGGAGAAGGGAAAGGCTACCCACTCTAGCATTCTGGCCTGGAGAATTCCATGGACTGCTGGACACAACTGAGCCACTTTCACTTTCACTTTCATTGTGTATAACCTGAAACATAATATTGTACATCAACAGTACCTCTATAAAAAAAAGTTTTTAAAATAAAGTTAATGATGAAAAAAATTAAAATAACAATCATCAGGAATCCACCTGCCAATGAAGGAGACACAGCTTTGATCCCTGGGTTAGGAAGATCCCCTGGAGGAGGAAATGGCAACCCACTCCAGTATTCTTGTCTGGGGTAGAAGCCTAGCAGGCTACAGTACACATGGTCACAAAAGAGTCAGACACAACTTAGCTACTAAATGACAACAAAAATCGTCCCCCTGCCTATCTCTTATAGCTGTGACTATAAAAATAACACTGACATATTCAAATTGTGACCATAGATAAAGGTCGTATCATAAAAGTTCTTGATCTGTATCTATGACTTCAATCATTCATTCATTTGCTCATATTTGCTGAAAACCTATGTGCCAGGACACATACAACAGATCAACTAAGATGATGTATATCAGGTACCCAAATGTGATTGATTCAGAGGGCATTTTAGTCATTTTAATGAACTGTTCAGGAGCATATGGCCAGTGCGTTAACTACAACACTTCTTTTCTCTTTCATCACCTCTTATTTCCCACCTTTGAGTTCATTTAATTAAAGTTGACTATCCCTAGCAGAACACAGGAAAAAAATAACCAAAGAGATGAAGATCAGCCACTAAGTAGCTAAAAGTAAGCAGAGGAGAAAAAGAAGAAACTATTTTTAAGAATGAAACTATTGTTACTTTTAATGATTGACATCAGATCTAGCACTAATTAGTAGTAAATGAGTTATCTGCTTAAGCATTTACATACGCAAAAATATATACTACACACAAAATCACAAAGGATACATTTTTCAAATTATAGTTTCTATTTACATTTTTCAATAAAATAAGTTAAAGTGGCTAAACAAATGTTTTCTTCAAATTTCATTACTGCCATTTTGAATTCTAGGAAAGGACAAAGAAGCACTCCAACTTAAAGAGCATCTATTTTCAGAAATGAATTTATAAAACATTTCAGATGAGTAGTTCTAAAGACTTGTCTTCATTTTTTAAAGTTTTACTGATATGTCATAATACAGTATCAGATCAGATAAGATTTTTAAGATTTTGCTTTGACAGCCAAGAAGGAGTGTTTAAAACTACATATTATTCTTCAAACAGCTTTAATACACCATATATAAACTTTTACCTACTCTTTAATGCTCTCCAAGTTACATGAATAAATAATCAGCATTAAGATCTTGGGTAATTTCCCCAGGGAGCTATTGTGGAAACAGAAACCAACTTCATCATCTTTGACATCTAGTAAAAGCCATAAGTGGAAATCCTAGGTCACTCTTTGACAAATGCTATCCGTATTGGTTTTCAACACAGTTAAACAATCTAAGTGAATGTGAAAATATTATAGTTGCTCAGCTGTGTCTGACTCTTTGTGACCTCATGAACTGTAGCCCACCAGGCTCCTCTGTCCATGGAATTTTCCAGGCGAGAACCCAGTGGAGGGGTTGTCATTCCCTTCTCCAGGGGATCTTCACAACCCAGGGATCGAACCCAGGCCTCGTACATTGCAGGCATATTCTTTACCATCTGAGCCCTCAGGGAAGCTCTAAATAATCTAAACTCGAGCCAAATGTGAGAGGTCATATAAATCACCTCTGATGCCTTTTTAGATTACACATGAAAATTGGCTTTATTTTTAACTTCTCATATGAATTTTCTATTGAAAAATTTACCTTCAACATCTGAACTAGCAAGAAAAGGTAGGCTTTACCTATTATTTCAGTGTTTGTGTCATATTCACCTTTGTTTCCCTCACATCCAGACCAGTGCCTAGCACACAGCAGGGGCTTGGCAAACAGCTGACCTAAGTGAAGAACTGAAATGTGTTCAAGGACTAACCTTCAAAAGCATTTCTTCATGTTGGGGATTATCAGAATCGTAGGATTCTCTGCGCAGTTTTTCCACATCTGCAATAAGGTTTCTGTAGCCAACAATTTGCAGAAGGCAAGCCTGAAGAGAGATTCCCAACCTAAGGTGTTAAAAAATAGAAGAAACACATATGAGGAAAAACAAAACATATTCTTGTTTTGTTCACTTGATATATGTACAATAGGGCTTTTCATATTTATACGATATTTAGGAAATTGCTCAAATAGGATCTAACAGAAGCACAATTTTTAACTGAAACTCCACATAGACAATTGAGGAAGTCAGTTAAAATTTACCTCTCATTCCAGTCTTTTCTTAAGTCAAATTGCAATAATATGGCTTAAAAACATGGGAGCTCTTTATGCAGGTGACTTGAAAGATGTAGAATATACAGATAGTCATAGGTTCTTAGGGATCATTTTACTCCCTTAGGTAGACATATCAGAAACTCTTCAGAAGGGTGTGTGGGCAGCTATTTAGTGTGAGAGAAAGAAATAGTCCCAGGGGCTTAGGGATAAGAGAAATTTCAAAACAAATGAAAACAACAAAAATTAAAACACATCTGCTTGCAAGCACCCCTGACAGATAAGGCAATGCCAAGATAAAGAACTCACTACATTTCCCATTCCATTTGAACAACTCTACTACTTGTCTGAATGCTTTTTCTTATGCTGAAACCAAATGTGCTTTATTACAAAATGGTTCAAATGCTATTCTCAGAGAAAATTTATTTCCACATTTCCCTGCCATTCTGCTTGCAAGCACCCCTGACAGATAAGGCAATGCCAAGATAAAGAACTCACTACATTTCCCATTCCATTTGAACAACTCTACTACTTGTCTGAATGCTTTTTCTTATGCTGAAACCAAATGTGCTTTATTACAAAATGGTTCAAATGCTATTCTCAGAGAAAATTTATTTCCACATTTCCCTGCCATGTCTATTAATTTTAAGACAAATTCTTTCTTCCAGTCTCATCTCCAGGGTTTTATCTCAAATCCCTACTTTCTGCAGTTCCTTCTCATGGGACATGGCTTTCAGATGTTTTACTATCTTGCTCCGTCTTCTCTGAATGTACAGTTTGTTTATCAGTCCCCTTAAAATATATCACTGGAACAAAAGTCAATCTGGCAAGCATGACACAGAGATGATCATTATTTCCTGTGATCTGAATGCTGTTTTTCTCTCCTATAACACAAAATGTAAAATAGAGTCTCCTTAAGCAGTCAAATAATATTACGAGTTCATTAAACAGGTGACTACATAATCACCAAGATCCTGTTTTTCTATAAATTACTGTTACATAAATTACCCTCCTGTATTCATTTGATGGCTGCTACTTTCCTTACAGTCATTCAACTTTGTGATTCAACAATAGCAATTTCATATGATTCAAGCCAAGAATTACTGTTCAATATACTCTGACTTCTAATTCACTCACTAAATTTAGACATTTTTTGTTGGAATGGGGGGTCATCATAATCACAATGACAATGTCATAACCATCTTTTTGAGGGAAGAGATGTATAGAGTTTAACTCAAATTTGAGGGCAATAGAAAATCTTATTTTAGGACTGTATGTTTATTTCAAACACAAAGGGCAGTGTCAGAAAACCCAGAACACTAAATTTATATAAAACTGAATGTTCAATTAAAAAAAAAAAAAACTGAATCTGATATTTAAACTTAGGAAAAAGGCACAGTGGTACTCATCACCCAGAAAATCAACAGAGGACAGATAAGAGAGTTAATCTGGAGGAAAGAGGAGAGTGGGAAAAATAAAAAAGAAAACAAGGGAGTCAATTCAATTTTACAGTAGTAATTCTTACCACTACCATAAGTGGCACCTGAAAAAATGTATAAAACAAAGTAAGGTTAATAGTAGTGATGGCTTGATAGATTACATGGTAATCAATTACATGGTATTTCCCTCAGCTCTATTTCTTGATTTTTTTTCCCAGAAAATTATTTAATTTTTTAAAGATCACATGTCAATGTCAAACTGGAAAAAAAACCACACCAAAATTAATATTCGGCTGTAAAATACAATCTATTGGATCAGGGTCTAACCCTAACCCTAATTTCTGCATTGTTGAAATTTGCCATTTGATAATTGGAATACAGTCTTAAATAAATGTGGCCATGTTATACATCATTTTAATGCACATTTCTTGCATTATGTTTTTTGCTAATGACTTATTAGATGCTGTTTATTTTATATTTATTTGAGACTGTGGAAATGATGTTTAGGCAAAAAGCAAATCTGAACAATTTTCTCTCGAGCTTAAATGGAAATCAATTACATGGTATTTCCCTCAGCTCTATTTCTTGATTTTTTTTCCCAGAAAATTATTTAATTTTTTAAAGATCACATCTTGTCAATGTCAAACTGGAAAAAAAAAAACACCAAAATTAATATTCGGCTGTAAAATACAATCTATTGGGTCAGGGTCTAACCCTAACCCTAAACCCTAACCCTAACCCTAATTTCTGCATTGTTGAAATTTGCCATTTGATAATTGGAATACAGTCTTAAATAAATGTGGCCATGTTATACATCATTTTAATGCACATTTCTTGCATTATGTTTTTTGCTAATGACTTATTAGATGTTGTTTATTTTATATTTATTTGAGACTGTGGAAATGATGTTTAGGCAAAAAGCAAATCTGAACAATTTTCTCTCGAGCTTAAATGGATTGCAAAGCAATGGATACAACTCACAATATCAACAATGCATTTGGCCCAGGAACTGCTAATGAACATACAGTGCAGTGGTGGTTCAATAAGTTTTGCAAAGAAGATGAGAGCCTTGGAAGTGAGGAGCACAATGGTCAGTCCATTGGAAGCTGACAATCACCAACTGAGAGCAATTGTCGACGCTGACCCTTTTAACACAAGAAGTTGGCAAAGAACTCAACGTCAACCATTTTATGGTCATTCAGCATCTGAAGCAAACTGGAAAGCTGAATAAGCTCGATAAGTGGGTATCTCATGCACTGACCGAAAATCAAAAATTGTCGTTTTGAAGTGTTTTATTCTATGTAATAAGAACAAAGCTTTTCTCGATTGGATTGTGACGTGCGATGAAAGTGGATTTTATATGACAACTGGCAACAACCAGCTCAGTGGCTGGACCAAGAAGAAGCTACAAAGCACTTCTCACAGGCAAACTTGCATGAAAAAAAGGTCATGATCACTGTTTGGTGGTCTGCTGCTGATCTGATCCACTACAGCTTTCTGAATCACGGTGAAACCATTACACCTGAGAAGTATGCTCAGCAAATTGAAGATCTGCACCAAAAACTGCAATGCCTGCAACCAGCACTGGCCAACAGAAAGGGCCCAATTCTGCATGACAATGACCAACCACATGTTGCACAACCAAGACTTCAAAAGTTGAACAAATTGGGCTACGAAGTTTTGCTTATCTGCTATGTTCACCTGGCCTCTCAAAATCCAACTACTACTTTTTAAAGCAACTCAACAACTTTTTGCAAGGAAAATGCTTCTACAATCAGCAGGAGGCAGAAAATGCTTTCCAAGGGTTTGTCAAATCCCAAAGCATGGGTTTTTATGCTACAGGAATAAACAAACATTCTTCATTGACAAAAATGTGTTGATTGTAATGGTTCCTATTTTGATTAATGAAGATGTGTTTGAGCCCAGTTATAATGATTTAAAATTCACGGTCCAAAACCACAATTAAATACTACCTATAAAAGTTTTTTCTTCCTAAAAGAAATCAAAAGAATAGATGATAAGGAAACACTTCTGAATGAAATATATAACTTTCATAAAAGAGACAGAAAAGATTTGCTATTAAATCTAACCCAATCTCTAAGTATGATTATAGGTCTAATATATCTCTCATGCCTAATTGTAATCTTAAATTTTAAATGAATTGCATTCTTACCACAATTTCAGAGAAATAAGTCAGTAGGTTTCAAAAAGACATTTACTATATAATTAAATCACATTTAATAAAGCTGAATAAGGGAAAGCAGCATTAGCTGAAGCATCTGCAGAAGAATGCTATGGATACCATGTGGAAATGCAGTTTTGTGATGAGCAATTAGCTAGTACCTAGAATCCCTCAAACATAGAGACCTATGCTAAGTGCACTCTGAATATAACATCGGAAGTTCTTAAGTATGCACATCTAAAAGACAGTTTGTTACCTACCTAAACTGTATCTGAATGTATCTGCAAACAGAATTTATTCTACCCAATATCCTTAGACTGAAATTTTACAAAAAAATTCCTGTACCCAATGGAAAATATAAAGCTAATTTTAAATGTCATGTACATCGCCAAATGCATTTTAATACTTCCAAGATACGACAACTAATTACAAAATTCTAAAGTCTTCATATAAAAGTCATCTCTCCTCCCACATATGTCTGTCTTCTTCACAAGCAGGTAATAACTGTCTCCAAGATTAACAGCCTGTCATGAACTGAAGAAATATTCTTCATAGAGCAGAGTCAGCTTAGGCACATTTACAATTTGTACATTTACTGTTAATGTAAAACACAGGCATCATATGGAGTGACTGTTGATGAATGGGCTCCCTTTATTTCATCTTCTGATATCAAGGGTGTCCATCAGATTTCTTACATTCATCGCATCTCAAAAGCATAAACATAAATCACAACAGAATTACAAAGTTGCTGCTATTTACAAATATGAAAAAGGCATCTTTTTTCTTATTTTTCACCTGAAAGTCAAAACATGCAGATAATTATCTGGGGCAGAGAAAGGAGAGAGAGAAAGCGTGTGTGAGAAAGTATTTAGAAACAGAATATTTAGAAATACTAAGTATGTGGCATATGACTTCTGTTTTATATTTATAACATAATGAACATATTCTTACTGTGGATTTATGTCGGGGTTAATTTTTTTCAGTTCCATGATGTCATCTATAGTTTTTTCAATAGCATCAGGGTGAACACTCACTGAAGTCTGTAATAGCTAGAAAACAAGTTTAAATCAGTTCCCTTGTCATGAACACTAGTATCTTAAATGAGATCTAATTAAATTGGGACTTCAAATATTTGTTTAAAGCTTAAAAACAAAAATTGATGTAGTCTTTAAATTCTAGTATATTTGGGATTTTCCTGATTAAGGTAATAAACATAAAACAAAAATACATAAGCTTGTTTTTTTTACCCCTTTCATCTGTTTCAAGTTACTCACATAGAAATACTATATTTTCTTTTTCTCACTGAACACAGATAGTTTCCATTGTTAATGAGTATATGTCTATGACTGTGTGAAGTACATAGGAGATACAGTCTTAAGGATGTCTAAGTTAAATATTCAAGAACCTTAAGAAACAAATTTTTCTTTCTTATGTGGGTTCTTAACTATATGCCATAAATCTAGCTTAGTGGCTTGGAAAATCTTGAGTATAAAGTTAAATGATTTGGATATTGAGGAACTAGCAGAGAGTAACACTTATCTTATTTCCATGGAATATTTATGATTTGGAATGAGATATAAAAAGGGATGAATTCAACAATGAAGTAATATGTGCAGCATAAATCTGTCTGGAAATTCATGAGTGCCTGCTTTTAGATAAAAAGCACAGTGGTTTGTGATGGGAAAAAATTATTTCTTCTCAGCTGTGTCCAACTCTTTGTGACCGCATGGACTGTAGCCTGCCAGGCTCTCTGCCCATGGGATTTCCCAGGCAAGAATACTGGAGGGGGTTGCCGTTTCTTTCCCCAGGGAATACTCCTGACCCAGGGATTGAACCTGGGTCTCCTGCACTGCAGGCAGACTCTCTACCGTCTGAGCCACCAGGGAAGCCCATAGCCAAAGGTATGTTTTGTTTCTTAAAATTTTTACTTTTGGATGATTGGAGGTAAGCCTCCAAGTGAGAAGTTGCTGAAAAATACAGAAACAGTTTTACTTACCTTACTTTTTGAATCTCTCAGTGATGTTTCTGGAAAAGAGATAATTTTAAAAGCTATTCAAATATCATCTTTTACAAGTGCTTTACAATTATTGTACTGAAATATAACACTGTATCCTCAATTACAGAAAGCCTACATTTTGCTTACTTCTTTGTTTCATGCTTACCAATTTTCATGGTTCTAGAAGCTCCAGGCTTGGTATTATAACAGATTCGTTGCAGTTCACATCTTCCAGTCAGTTTTCTCATTACAAATTTCAGGCAACGCCACAAAAATTTACAATAAAAATACAGGCACACCTGGATCAGCATTCTGTCAAAAATAAAAGACAGCACTCTTCCAACAGAACTCTGGAAGAGAATAGAAAGCAGCCACCACCAGCAAGCAACAAGCCCAGAAGAAAATCAACCATTAGACTTCTTGGGTTCACAAGCATATTTCATTATTTCAATCCCATGTTACTTTATTTGAGGTAGCTACAAAATCCATCATCAGGAGTGAAGTCCTAGGTCTCTAAGGACATACCTGCTATGACAACAAGCTCCAGAATGCCTACTCTAGTAAATTTTATACACCAACAGAGAGTGAAGCATGGGAAGCCTTTCTTTTCCTACCTTTGCCTAAAAATATTTTTAAAACAAATCAGTACCTTGACTACAGAACCCTTGTGTTTTAGAAGCTGTCTCTCCTATAGACATGGGGAAGAACATGCTATAGCAACTCTCATCTTCTGCCTCCAAGAACAGCCTCTCAGCTCACCCTAGTAAATTTCTGGCTTTTCCTTGGTGCCTTTTTTGGCTGCTGTTTATTTCTTCCCTTGCTCCCATTTTTCTCCTTTCCTCTGCTTTTGTTTTGGTTCTACTGTCCTCTTTGATGCTTGATTGTGTGGCCACCTGTCTTTTCTGCTGACCAATCCCAATACTTCCTTCTTTTTTTTAAATTTTATTTTACTTTACAATACTGTATTGGTTTTGCCATACATCAACATGAATACTTCTTGGATGTGCCAGAATGCCTCCTCATCAGCTCACTGAACAAGCATGCTGACCTTTGGTTCTCCAACATTCTCTGATTCAAACTTTCCAAAATCTCCCCCTCTTGACAAGTTTGTTCCTGG
The DNA here is from genome assembly GCA_006410635.1 of Cephalophus harveyi. NCBI lineage: Eukaryota > Metazoa > Chordata > Mammalia > Artiodactyla > Bovidae > Cephalophus > Cephalophus harveyi. Next base: position 67,770 of record SJYT01028283.1, on the reverse strand, counting down.
CTCCTGCTAAACAAAGTTTTCTTCATTGTACACCCTATCTCACTTCAATAAAGTACTGGAACTATACTTTACTGGACAAACTATAAAGTATATTGTCACCAATCATGTACCTATCCACAATGTCTCTGGCACATGTGAATTTGTTTTATGCCAACTTTTAGTTTTTAATATGAGTCTACATATTTAATACATGAGTCTACATATTTACATATTTAATATGTAAGTCCACATATTTAGTTTTTAATATGTCTACTACTTCATGATACTGTTCGGAGTCTCAAATGACTCAGGCTATAGAGGTAAAGATTTATTATCCAGGAACTTGTATTCAACTCATCTTCTCTGAATACTAGAGTTTCCCTAGAAGGTAGAGTTATTTTCCTAGAAGGCACAGTTATTTATAATACTTCTTATTGGTGTCATTTCTAAAAGATATTTTTCTCACATGTTCACTAATTTCCTCCAATTCTAACATAAGGTTATCCAGGGTCATTCAGATGAATTAGTGTAGTTAACTAATTAATTAATTAGTGTAGTTAAGCCTCAGTGATGTGATGAATCCCTGATTTGAACAAACACCTTAACTGTGTTCCTTTGTTCAGTTGTTCTGGCTCCAATACTTTGAACAGCCTAAGTTAAAAACAACAATTCTAACAAACTAACTTGTACAAAAGCATGAAGTTTATATCATATAAATCAAAGGGAACAGAGGAAACATATAAGTAACCAAAACTGCTACACTAAAATATGAGAGATTCCTTTGTAGATAATAAAATTGGATTCTAGAGTACCTAATAACATAAAATATCCAAAGAACATATATGCAATAATATATCTTTTCTTATAATAAATAAAACAAAAAAAAATTTAACAATGATATACAAACAAGGAGAAAAAGATTGGCAGGATATACAACAAAAAGGTTAATAGAGGTTTGTCTGGGTAATGGAATTATGAGTAATTTTTACTTGCTTTTCTGGTTAAGTAATTTTCTTTTTTAATATACACTATTTTAAGAAATAATATACATTATTTTAAGAAAAAAGAAAGTTATAACAGTGATCACCAAAATGATTACAAACAAGTACATATGAAATTTCTATATGACATCAGATTCTACTGGAAGACAAACAAATGGATTAACTGTGTTGTGAAGTCTGCAATTCAACTGTTTTAGTCAAATATGTTCTAAGATCTGTTAAGATTTAGATTACCAGCTTCTAAAAGATGTAACCTTGAAAATAATTAACAGAACATTTTAATTAGATGAGTGAGAAATTATACAAAACTTCAACTTGCTCTCTTGAAAAAATTTTCTATTTTTCCAACTATTGGATAGCTATGACAGAAGAAAAGATTGAGCGATATCCTTATTAACTGGTTATCGCCAAATGGCAATGATATTAATGACTGGCTGGTATTAATCCTATTACTAAGTCAAAAATAAAGCTTTCCATAATATCTGCCCTTATGGTACCCATGTGCAACTTCCTGTAAAGTCTGTCTAGCATGTGGGCCGGCTACTCAGATGAAACCTCTTTAAGTCTATACATTAGGACTGCATAATAATCAGGTTCTTGTAGTACTAAATCTTCCTAGAGAAAAGGTTCTAATTACTGTTTAGGTACAGTACAAGCCAATTAAGTTAAACTGCAGAAAATTTTCCCCATGCAAATTCTTTATCAGTTCAGTTCAGTCGCTCAGTCGTGTCCAACTCTTTGCGACCCCGTGAATCGCAGCACGCCAGGCCTCCCTGTCTATCACCAACTCAGATCTATACAAAGATGTGGCTTGAGACCTAGAGGTGTCCTTCTAGGTGGCAGGAAGGAGTCAGATGTAGAGTGACTTATAGCCCATCTATAATTTCTCTCACTGGCCTCCTTGCACATGAGAAGAAAATGCTTGGGGAATTATTTTGTATCAGACAGTCTTACACAAAAGGAGAGAAAAGATATCATGTTCTATGCATTTCTTTTTTCAGTTCCCCTGAGGATATTCACACTGTCAAAGATGACAAAATCTGGTGGAAACCCACAATGAGGGGTTAAAGATGATGCCTCATTTCTTAGGGCTCACTGCTCTGTGAAGTATATCACAACTCTCTCATATGATCACAGGAAGAATGTCACAAATCATGAAAGAGAAATGCTCCTTTCAGTTGTGAAAGCGTTAGTCACTCAGTTATGTCTGACTCTGTGACCACATGGGCTGTAGTCAGTCAGACTTCTCTGTTTATTAAGCCTCCAGGCAACAATACTGGAGTAGGTATCCATTCCCTTCTCCAGGGGATCTTCCAGATCCAGAGATCGAACCTGGGTCTCCTGCATTACAGGCACTGACTTTTATACACTGCTTCCTTACGCTTTCATAATTTCTGGGCCGATAGTCCAATTATGCTATTTGTCAATAATATCCAGGATATATTTTGATTTTTCCCCCTTGTTTTATTAATTGGCCAACATGCCCACAAATATTTCATTAAGCAACCAGCGTGTTTTGGTAGGCACTGTACTTTATTTCTATGCAAGGTATTTTCCAGCCAATCATCAGATCAAACCATGTTTTGCCAGATACTATTTATTTTGCATTTAGATCATAAGGCATGGTCAGAGAAGGAAACGTCAGTGCTACCTCTTAATTTGGAAGCCTTATTTTGTTGAGAACAAGTACCCAAGTTGCTTCCTCATGAAAGGACTAGATCAGCAAAACCTCCATATGAGCACCTCAGGATGGCTGTTCTTCATCATCAAATGCCACCTAGCAGGAGATCACTCCTTAAATGTTTGAATCTATTTAAGTGTGTTAGTTGTAAAGTTTGTGGAAAAACTGCTTAAGGTCCAGAGAACAATAAAAATAATTAAATATTTGGGAAGAATGTTAAAGTGGTTTGTCATGTTTGCCCTGAAAAGGAAGAAATTAAGAAGTGGATCTTTAAATGCTCTTAAGCTAATCAGGACTTCACTTTCACTTTTCAGTTTAATGCATTGGAGAAGGAAATGGCAACCCACTCCAGTGTTCTTGCCTGGAGAATCCCAGGGACGGGTGAGCCTGGTGGGCTGCCGTCTACGGGGTCGCACAGAGTCGGACACAACTGACGCGACTTAGCAGCAGCAGCAGCAGCAGCAAGCTAATCAGTAGTTGGTTTAGGAAAAAAGAAAGGAAGGAGAGAAAAAGGGAGAAAGGTGTGTCCCTTTCCATTCTGTGTTTAGGAATAGGAACTTTTGGATTTATAGTGCTTTTCCTTCTTTTATCTCCTTTCTGACCGCATGCTTGGAGTGAAGTCATCTCAAATATACCTGTGTGGCACATCCCATTTGCTTTCTTCAATCCTATCTTTCTGCTCCTATTCTTAGAAGAATTACTGCCACATACTCTTTACCACCTGAACCCTATGTTCAGAGGGTTTAAAGCACAGCTTGTTTTGTTATCTCCTAACTTGAATCATCAAACCAACGGTCTTAGTTTTATTTAGGAAAATAGTTTGCTTTTATTCTTCATAACACTATCCTAGGTTTTCTTAGTTCTTACAGAAGATTCTCAAATCACTACTGTAAAGATCTGCTATATTTTATAGGAACTTAACAATCAAATTCTCAAGACTAAAAAAAGAAAATATTGTCACATCTGTTCTTTTATATGTGTGTGCTTTTGTGTGTGTTTGTTTGCCATGCTGCATAGCTTGCTGGATCATAGTTCTTTGCCCAGGGATTGAACCAAGGCCAACACTGAAAGCACAGGGTCCTAACCACTGGACTGTCAGGGAATTCCCACCATCTCCTATTTTTAACAACTAATATGTACAGATAGCAGGTTTTTTTGTGTTTGTTTCTCTTTTTTCAATCACAGCTTTTTGATCATCTTCCAAAAGGAGCTACTGCAGTTTCAAAGATGAATGCCTTGCTTAAGCACTGGAAGAACCTGATTTAACATAAGAGCTACTTATACAGTCTTAAACAGCTACTTATACAGGGCCCAGGTTCATGTCCCTGTCCAGGAGCGAAAAATGAATAAATAAACAAGAGCTACTTACGCATGTTATGTTTCCAACATTTTCTGTTACTGTTATTTACTAATACGCTGCAGAGTGAAGTTTATGGCGAAATTCACAGCAATGTCCTTCCATAAGGCAAAAATGATCACTTTTATCATTTAACATTCATCCTCTAGTTTGCACAAGAATAGCCACCCAATGTAAATTATTCAAAATGAATCATATCTCTACCAAATAAAAGTGAGCTCCTGTCTTGTGTGTCTTTGTTAGAGGAATTCATTTAGCAGTGATAAGGCCTAAAAACAGGAGATGTACCTAGGACCACGTAGTCTGCTTGTGGGGTGGGGGTGTGGGTACCTGTATGCTACTCTATCATCTTAAATTTGTGATTCTGATATCTTCTTTTGAAACAGGAAGAGAAAAGTAGCTTATTTTGAATAGTTTCAGTGAATTTGCTACTGAAAGTTAATTCTTGCTTGAAGGAATCCTATAATAAACAAGAAGTATGCTACTGGTGAGGAAAGACACATACAAAATAATCACAATGCTTGGATCAAAACAACTTTCTTAAACAAAATACTTTTCATCTGAATGGCCATAAAAGAACAGCAGACTACTGAATGTTTCCAACATCATATGTACTTTCTGAAATGACATCTAAAAATTTTTAGTTGCTCTATTGAAGTTCCCAATTAGAAGCACTGGCAGTCAGCTGGAAATTAACTTGTCAACAGATATTTGGCATAGTAAATGGGCCCTTCTAAATAATGAGAATCCATAGGAAAAGAGGATCTGGAGTACTTGATACATGAATTAGAAATGTAAAATCATACAAATAAACCATTTGTGGGCCTCTATCAATAACCTCCGATATGCAGATGACACCACCCTTATGGCAGAAAGTGAAGGGGACCTAAAAAGCCTCTTGATGAAAGTGAAAGAGGAGAGTGAAAAAGTTGGCTTAAAGCTCAACATTCAGAAAACGAAGATCATGGCATCTGGTCCCATCACTTCATGGCAAATAGATGGGGAAACAGTGAAAACAGTGTCAGACTTTATTTTTGGGGGCTCCAAAATCACTGCAGATGGTGACTGCAGCCATGAAATTAAAAGACGTTTACTCTTTGGAAGGAAAGTTATGACCAACATAGATAGCATATTAAAAAGCAGAGACATTACTTTGCCAACAAAGGTCCGTCTAATCAAGGCTATGGTTTTTCCAGTGGTCATGTATGGATGTGAGAGTTGGACTGTGAAGAAAGCTGAGTGCCAAAGAATTGATGCTTTTGAACTGTGGTGTTGGAGTAGACTCTTGAGAGTCCCTTGGACTGCAAGGAGGTCTAACCAGTACATCCTAAAGGAGATCAGTCCTGGGTGTTCATTGCAAGGACTGATGTTGAAGCTGAAACTCCAGTACTTTGGCCACCTCATGCGAAGAGTTGACTCATTGGAAAAGAGTCTGATGCTGGGAGGGATTGGGGGCAGGAGAAGGGGACGACAAAGGATGAGATGGCTGGATGGCATCACCAACTTGGTGGACATGAGTCTGAGTGAACTCCAGGAGTTGGTGATGGACAGGGAGGCCTGGTGTGCTGTGATTCATGGGGTCACAAAGAGTCAGACATGACTGAGCAACTGAACTGAACAGAGAAATAAGATTATTTCCCCCACATTGAGCAGCAGTGAGGCAGTGTGCAGCCCCTTGGATGGAATTCCATCATTCTTTTTTTTTGGCCTTGTGGGATATGGGATCTTAGTTCCCTGACCAGGGATGGAACCTGCATGCCCTGCAGTAGAAGCACAGCGTCCCAGCCACAGGACCAGCAAGGAAGTCCGTCCCCCGTTCTTTTCCATCATTCTTTATCTGAAGAGACATGCTGCCTTCCAAAAGTAGTGGGTATAAATCTATCATGAATAGACATTATTCCAAACGCTATTGCTATAGTAAAGGATACTATTTTTTAATTCCAGGGACATTTTATATGAGGGATTAAAGAGCAATAGCTGACTTTGGTACAACTGAAATAATAAATTAATGATTTATTCTTTTCCTTTCTAAGAAAAGAGACATAAACCTCTTAAATTACTAGTGAGATCACTATTCAAGTAAAAACAATGTTAAATCCACACATTTTACAAGATTCATTTTTAAAATTCAGATTTTTTTTCCTACTTGGACAACACATTTACTAGTCTATTTATAAGGGAATCAGCAAGCACATTATACTTTGACCTTTAGGAAGCATTTAAACAAGGGGATTGACCAAGATGGCAGAGTAGGAAGACTGTTTGCTCACCTTCTTCATGGCACACCAAACTTGTAACGATTTACAGAGCAATAGTTGATAAGAAAGACCAGAAGACTAGCAGAAAAGATCTTCAGAAAAGATCTTCTACAACTAAAGATATAAAGTAGGAACCACAACAAGACAGATAGGAGGGGTGGAGATGAAGCACAGTCAAACCCCTGGGTAAGTGACCCACAGAACAATCACAACTGCAGAGGGTCTCCACAGGAACAGAGTTCAAGCCCAACATTAGACTCCCCAGTCTGGGGATCCTGCACCAGGAAGATGAATCACCAAAAGGTTAAGGTCTGGAGGCCAGTCAGGAGACCTGGAGAGCTGTAGGAAAAAAAGACCTCACTGTTAAAGGGTGCACACAAAATCTCACGGGGCTTCCCTGGTGGCTCATTGGTAAAGAATCCACCTGCTAATGCAGGAGATGCCAGTTTGATTTCTAGGTCAGGAAGATCTCTGAGAAGAAAATGACAATCAGTCCAGTATTCTTGCCTGGAAATTTCCATGGACAGAGGAGCCTGGTAGGCTACAGTCCATGGAATCCCAAAGAGTCAGACATGACTGAGTGACTCAACAACAACACAAAATCTCACATGCTCTGGTAACCAGGGCAGAAGCAGTCATTTGAAAGGAGCCTGGGTCAGACCTACCTGCTCATCTTGGAGAGCCTTTTGGAGAGGCCAGGAGGCAACTGGAGCTCACCCTGGGGACACAGACACTGGCAGCAGCCATCGTGGGGAGTGTGTGCTACCACAGGGACATGTGTGCCACCAAGTGCCATTTTAGAATCCTGCCTGGAACTTATTAGCTCTGGGACCTGGCCCTACCCACCGGCCTGTCAGCACCAGTACTGGGATGCCTTAGGCCAAGCAACCAGCTGGGTAGGAACACAGTCCCATCTACCAACAGGACTCTTGCCTTAAGATCCCCTGCCCACCAGAGGGCCCAGGACCTGGCCCCACACACCAGGGCACCGGGACTAGCCCTAGGACCCGAGGGCCTCAGCCCTACCCACCAGCACACTGACACCAGCTCCAGGACCCCACGTCCTACAGCCTGAGACCCCAGGACCAGGGAGACAGACACCAGGAGACAGACCTACCAGGAGACAGACACCACTTCAAGACCACGGCAGTACCCTCACAGCCAAACATGTCACAACCCAGCCTACCCAACCACAGGCCAACACCAGTTCTAAGACCTCTCAGCCAAGCATCCTAGGATCCAGCCCCTAGATCACTAGTGGGCTTATACAAGCTTTGGGACACCCAGACCCTGCAGCCAGCTGTGTCAGGAGTTGGCCTCACCCAGCAACACACAGACACCACCCTACATCAGCTCCAGGACCCCCAGGGCTGTGTGGCCAGAGAACCCAGAACCTGGCTCTGGCCTACCACAGGCTGATAGGATACCAGTTCTAAGGCATTTTGGACCCCTCAGCCAGTCATTGTGGGACCCTGCCCCATTCACCAATGAGCTGAAACTATTTGGGGACACTCCAGGCCATGCAGTGGGCCATGTAATGAACAGGCTCCGCCCATCAGTAGGCCAACATTTGATCAAAGACTGCCAGCCCCACAGACACTTGTCCTAGATCCCAGGTCAACCCACAAGAGGGCCAACACCAGCCTCTGGAATCCCCAAAGTGCTATACCGAGCTGTCTTGTGACCCATCTCTGCCCCCAGCTGCCAGCAGCTTCTGCACAAATCAGGCTTTGCAACCAACTGACCAAGGCAGGGGTGGGGGTGAGGGGTGAGAACAGACCAGACCATCTACAGTATTCAGCCCACTACTGTAGAAGGTGGAGAAGGAAATGGCAACCCACTCCAGTATTCTTGCCTGGAAAATTCCATGGATGGAGGAGCCTGGTAGGCTACAGTCCATGGGGTCACAAAGAGTTGGACATGACTGAGTGACTTCACTTTCTTTCTTTCTATAGTTCCTTTTGGGGAAGGAAATGGCAACCCACTCTGATGTTCTTGCCTGGAGAATCCTATGGACGGAGGGGCCTGGTGGGCTACAGTCTATGGGGTTGCAAAGCATCAGACATGACTAAGCAACTAACACACACACAGTAAAGGATGCATGTAGTCCACATAGGGGGCACCCCAAGAGCACAGAGCTCTGGTGATAAGAGGTGAGTGTACTGCTGGGATACATAAGACATCGCCTATGAAAGACCACTTCTCAAAGGTCAGAAAACAAAACAAACCTACCAAATACATAGAAATAAAAACAGCAGAAACTGGAGCCTATTATACAGAGTGAAGTAAGCCAGAAAGAAAAACACCAATACAGTATACTAACACATATATATGGAATTTAGAGGGATGGTAACGATCCCTGTAAGCGAGACAGCAAAAGAGACACAGATGTATAGAACAGTCTCTGTCTCTTATACACATCTGGTTCTTAACTATATGCCATAAATGAAGTAAGCCAGAAAGAAAAACACCAATACAGTATACTAACACATATATATGGAATTTAGAGGGATGGTAACGATCCCTGTAAGCGAGACAGCAAAAGAGACACAGATGTATAGAACAGTCTTTTGGACTCTGTGGGAGAGGGCGAGGGAGGGATGATTTGAGAGAATGGCATTGAAACATGTATATTATCATATGTGAAACAGATCGCCAGTCCAGGTTCAATGCATGAGACAGGGTGCTTGGGGCTGGTGCACTGGGATGACCCAGAGGGATGGGATGCGGAGGGAGTTGGGAGGTGGGGTTCAGGATGGGGAACATGTGTACACCTGTGGTGGATTCATGTCAATGTATGGCAAAACCAATACAATATTATAAAGTAATTAGCCTTCAATTAAAACAAATTCAAATTAAAAAAATAAAAACAGCAAATCAGGCAAAATGAGATGACAGAGAAATATCTTCCAAAGGAACAAGATAAAACCCCAGAAGAAGAACTAGGTGAAGTAGAGATAGACAATCTACCTAATAAAGAGGTAAAGTTAATGACTTTAAAAATGTTCAAAGAACTTGGCAGAAGATTGGATGAACAGATTAAGAAATTAGAATTTTTTAATAAAGATTTAAAAAATATTAAGAACCAAACAGAGGTGAAGAATAGAATAATTGAAATAAGAAATGCTCTAGAAAGAATCAACAGTAGCTTAGATGAGGGAGAAGGCAATGGCAATCCATTCCAGTACCCTTGCCTGGAAAATCCCATGGACAGAGGAGCCTGGTAGGCTACAGTCCATGAGGTCGCGAAGAGTTGGACACGACTGAGAGACTTCACTTTCCCTTTTCACTTTCATGCACTGGAGAAGGAAATGGCAACCCACTCCAGTATTCTTGCCTGGAGAATCCCAAGACGGGAGCCTGGTGGGCTGCCGTCTATGGGGTCGCACAGAGTCAGACACGACTGAAAACCCTTAGCAGCAGCAGCTTAGATGAGACACAGGAACAGATCAGTGAGCTATAAACACAGTAGTGGAAATCACTGAAGCTAAACAGAGAAGAAAAACAAATAAGGCCAGTTTAAGAGATCTCTGCGACCACATCAAGTATGCTAACATTCACATTATATGGGTCCCAGAAAGAGAAAAGAGAGAAAGGGACAGAGAATATATCTGAAGACATAAGAGTTGAAAACTTCCCTAACTTGGGAAAGGAAACAGACAGGGCAGGAGAACTAATATTGCAGGTTCAAAAAATATGTCATGGCAAGCTCTGGTGAGATCACCTATAGGAAACTGCCTAGAAAACTATTCAGGTTAACATATTTCAACAAGGGTATAGATACTTTGTTGTAATACAGGAAACAAAATAATTTGAAATATATATGTGTAAACGTGTACCTCTATATAGGTCTATATATAATATAGATACATACATACAGGTATATATATGTATACATATGTATATTTATGTATGTATATACATATGTGGTATGTATGTATATGTCCTTAAAAAAAAGAGAAAACTATGGCTAAAAGTATCAGTCTACAATGAGAGAGGTATTCAGGTGCACCATAAATCTACCATTTTTTCAGGACTTTGCTTCAACATCCAAAAAATAAGCTCAGTTAAAGTCTCAAGCGAGGCCAGTCAAATTCTGGAAGAACTACATGACCCTGCACCTTCAGCCCTTCAAAAGCAGTGGAAATGCTCCCCAATTAAATAGGGAAGTATCTGAAGTCTGACTTCAAATCTAGCCTCAATACAACTATGAGCTGTGTGACTGTGCACAAGTTAATGGAAGGAATGGACGAGATATCTGGCTCTAAGATAAAGTTAGACATATGTTACAAGGGAAAAAGATTTTTTTTTTTTTTT
>SJYT01028283.1:39352-51242 GCA_006410635.1 Cephalophus harveyi | reverse complement strand
CCCCACACTTGGTTTCTTTAAGATTAACTTCATTTCTTCTGAGGCTGTACATGACCTCAGAAATTGCTCATTCTAGAGTAACTCAGAAGTAGATGAATCACTCTGGGGGCTTTTAAATGACGCTGATTCTCCTCAGTGAAAGTCAGCACCTTATTCTGCATAATATATTTGCTGAGCTCAGGAATTAACAGATGATTTGTTCAAGTTATATCTATGTAACTTTCTCTTTGGTTCCAATGAAAAGATTGCCAAATTGTCCAGCATCTGTAGGAACGGACCACAGGGAATAGAAGGAAATCTAAATGATCTGATAGAGCCTGTGATGTAGGAGTCTTGCTCCTTGCCCTCTTATTCCTCCAAATCCCACAAACATTAACATATAATGAATACACACAAGTTGTAACTTAATAAAAAGAATTAAAAACAAAAATTAAAGTCAAAAGCAATAATCAACTAAGAAGAAATGATGATTGAGTTTCCTTTTGTTATTTCAAAACCAGGGATTAATGAGAAAATCCTCGTTTCTTTCTTGATGTGTAGCTTATTATCCTAGCTTCAGTTTCAATGTTAAGTCATGTTTATAAAACAAATGTGCCAGGTTAAAAGAGAACAATTTGTATCAGAACACATAACTGATAGGGATATGCCAGTTCCATCACCCTTGGTGCTGCTCTGTGTGAAATTAGAGTGGTAGATTTTCCACTGTATCGGTTTTAAATCATCAAATACAAATTAATATTAAAAATATAACCTCTTCAGTTCAGTTCAGTCAGTTCAGTCACTCAAGTCCCTTGGACTGCAAGGAGATCCAACCAGTCCATTCTGAAGGAGATCAGCCCTGGGATTTCTTTGGAAGGAATGATGCTAAAGCTGAAACTCCAGTACTTTGGCCACCTCATGCGAAGAGCTGACTCATTGGAAAACACTCTGATGCTGGGAGGGATTGGGGGCAGGAGAAGAAGGGGACGACCGAGGATGAGATGGCTGGATGGCATCACAGACTCGATGGACGTGAGTCTGAGTGAACTCCGAGAGATGGTAATGAACAGGGAGGCCTGGTGTGCTGCGATTCATGGGGTCGCAAAGAGTCGGACACGACTGAGCATATAATCTCTATACCTATGCAATTTAACATAAACTAATAGAAACAAATGCTATTTCTCTTTAAATGGCTGGTTTTGAGGCCACTCAAGTTTTTTAAAACAAATAAAACATTGAAGAAGAAATTCAGTAGTTCAAGGCTTGGTACATGCTTCCCCACTACCACTCCCCCTCCCTTTACAAAATGAACTCCTAATCTTCAACCAATACTAAAGCTCTCTGTTAATATGATTCTACAACTAAGAAATACCACATTTACATTCAAGGAAGATTTACAGTTACTAATTTTTCATGAATGTGTAAACAGATAGGTTAATTGCCATGGCAACCAAAAATGTATGCGTTAAATACTTTGATGGTAAATGTCCTGATGATTTTTCAAATACCATCTTTTTACACATCTAAAATAAAAAGTTGAGGAATGTTCTGTACAACAAAATAAATGCTAATATATGTAAATAATTTAATTCTAACCTTCTGAGAGGTTTTCACAATTCTAAGAATGGATAAACACCAGTAGCCACACCAAAACATAGTGAATTCCACACAAATGATTTAGGTGTTCCAGAAATAACAATGCAATGAAAATCAGTGGGAAAAAGAAAATCTTAAATTGCATCTACTGAAAGAATTAAATCATTTCCTAAAAGAAATAAACCAACTAATTATTTTCTTAGAGAAAATAGAACAAGGGATGAGAATATGAAATATAAGTAGGCCACCATCTTGCAGGAAAGAAACTCAATATTGTAGAAGGTGTGTTTTATTTTGTAACATTCAGGACCAAATTAACTTTATTTTGTCATATTTTAATTTAAAGTAAAATTTCTCTGAGCATTTTATTTATAGAACTGTGAATGACAGTCAATACTCTTAAAAATAATTATGACCATATGTCCAACTAAATGGCTTTCAAAACAAAACAAGATCATTCTAAAATATACAAACATATATGGCACCTTAACTTATATGCAGAGTACATCATGAGAAACGCTGGACTGGAAGAAACACAAGCTGGAATCAAGATTGCCGGGAGAAATATCAATAACCTCAGATATGCAGATGACACCACCCTTATGGCAGAAAGTGAATGCTGGGAGGGATTGGGGGCAGGAGGAGAAGGGGACGACCGAGGATGAGATGGCTGGATGGCATCACTGACTCGATGGATGTGAGTCTGAGTGAACTCCGAGAGATGGTGATGAACAGGGAGGCCTGGCTGCGATTCATGGGGTCGCAAAGAGTCGGACACGACTGAGCGACTGAACTGAACTGAACTGATACAACATAATATTCAAGGAACCAAAAATTAATGCAGATTTCAGAGGCATCACTGAGGCAGGAAAAGCAAAAGCTTAGAATATATATTTTTCTCCAAAAATGAAGATTTGAAAATACTTGTATGGATTGGCCAGCCAACCAAAATCTATATTTAAAATTACTTTTTTCAAAGAAAATGATTCTATATAAATTATACTGATTCCTTGACTACTAATTCCTCAAACCTAAACCTTTGGGCTTTATAAACACAAAGCATCCAAGTTTACCTGCCCCATGCTTTTGTGCCTATATTCTCTTGTAATCTCCTATTTGCAAGTGCTCTTGTAATTTCTTGTAATCTCCTATTTGCAAGTGTTCTCTCTTAGCATCAGTATGCATATAAAGTTAGCAGAAGGAACTCTATGGCCAAACTATTCTTAGCCAAAATAGAATTTTATTTCATGCAATCCAAAGAGACCTGCTTATAGGATCACAAACGGTGAACAGAAATACTATACTAATTGTTAAGGAAATCTCTCCATTTCATAGGGCTCATCCAGGAAACCATAAATACTCACCTCAGGAAGTGCTTCATTGTGACTATTTTGATTATCCAGATGTTATACAAACTGATCTTAATTGTCTCCAAATTTGCCTTCGTCAAAGTAAACTGTAGGAAGAAATTAGATATATTGTTAATGGGGCTAGAAAAATCAAACCCCAAATTTCTGCTAATCTTAGCAAGCAGATAAGGTGCTATGTACCCAAAACTTTAACAATCAAACTGACCACACAGCAATGCAATTCAACGGGTGGAGATTAAAGCTAAAGCCTTTCACTTTATAATTACAAAATATCTTTCAAGTCACTTGCTGGAGAAATTGCTAGTTTTATGAACAATCTCTTCAATAGTAAACTTTTCATCTATTTTGGATACTGTTCCTATATCTTGAAGAACAGTATTTATATGAAAGATAAAAATGAAGAACCAATAAATTAACTATTCTGATTTCCAGATATCAGATAGTCTTAAATCTGGTAGCCTCAACCTTTCAGAAGTATAACTCAAAAAATAACTAGAAGCAACTGGTGATGTTTTTTAAGCTAAAAAAAAAAAAAAAAAAATGATAAAACACAAGTACTCCAAACAAATGAATAATATGTCCCTAACCCCATCTCTGGAGGGCACTCTAAATAAAATGGTGAAATTATATATTTCTTTCATGCATGTCAGTTTACAACACACTTTCACAAAATCCACAATATCAAGGTAATGGTCTTCTTCCAACAAGGAAGGACACCAGCAGCTGCCTACAAAGCAGTAAATTGGGATGAGATATGAAGAAACATATAGAGAAGAGAGTGGCTGAGAGCAATAGCAGAATGAAGTTACCTCAATGAAAGAGAGAAAACACTAGTTGCAACAAAGACAAGTCAAGAAACTAAATGTGTGGACAAGTGGCTTTCAGTAGAGACACAATTACCAACTAGAACAGCCTAGGAATGTGGAAATTCAGCCTAAACAAAAGCCAGTCTCTTCTCTTTTTAAGTTGAAGTACAGATAATTTACAATATTACATAAGTTTCAGATGTACAACATAGTGATTCATAATTTTTAAAGGTTATATAATCACGATGGTGTGATCACTCATCTAGAGCCAGACATCCTGGAATGTTAAGTCAAGTGGGCCTTAGAAAGCATCACTACGAACAAAGCTAGTGGAGGTGATGGAATTTAGGATGGGCTCGATAAAGGACAGAAATGGTAGGGACCTAACAGAAGCAGAAGATATTAAGAGGTGGCAAGAATACATGGAAGAACTGTACAAAAAAGATCTTCATGACCCAGATAATCACGATGGTGTGATCACTCATCTAGAGCCAGACATCCTGGAATGTGAAGTCAAGTGGGCCTTAGAAAGCATCACTACGAACAAAGCTAGTGGAGGTGATGGAATTCCAGTTGAGGTACTTCAAATCCTGAAAGATGATGCTGTCAAAGTGCTGCACTCAATATGCCAGCAAATTTGGAAAACTCAGCATTGGCCACAGGACTGGAAAAGGTCAGTTTTCATTCCAATCCCAAAGAAAGGCAATGCCAAAGAATGCTCAAACTACCACACAATTGCACTCATCTCACATGCTAGTAAAGTAATGCTCAAAATTCTCCAAGCCAGGCTTCAGCAATACGTGAACCGTGAGCTTCCTGATGTTCAAGCTGGTTTTAGAAAAGGCAGAGGAATCAGAGATCAATTTGCCAAACTCTGCTGGATCATGGAAAAAGCAAGAGAGTTCCAGAAAAACATCTATTTCTGCTTTATTGACTATGCCAAAGCTTTGACTGTGTGGATCACAGTAAACTGTGGAAAATTCTGAAAGAGATAGGAATACCAGGCCACCTGACCTGCCTCTTGAGAAATCTGTATGCTGTCAGGAAGCAACAGTTAGAACTGGACATGGAAAAACAGATTGGTTCCAAATAGGAAAAAGTATACGTCAAGGCTCTATATTGTCACCCTGCTTATTTAACTGATATGCAGAGTACATCATGAGAAACACTGGGCTGGTAGAAGCACAGGCTGGAATCAAGATTGCTGGGAGAAATATCAATAACCTCAGATATGCAGATGACACCACCCTTATGGCAGAAAGTGAAGAGGAACTAAAAAGCCTCTTGATGAAAGTGAAAGAGGAGAGTAAAAAGTACTGAACTGAACTGAACTATGTGCATTTATTTCTGGGCTTTCCATCCTGCTCCACTGATTTGTGTTTTTCTGACAGCACCATACTGTTTTGACGACTGTAGCTTTGTAGTATAGTTTGAATCCATTTTTCTTTCTTAAGATTCCACCATCTTGTCTCTTGCCCTTCTCAATAGTACAATTTTTATTCTTCAATTTGCTAATATGGTATATCACATTGATTGATTTATGGCTACTTGCATCCCTGAGATTAATCCCACTTGAGTATGGCAAATGATCCTTTTAGTGTATTGTTGGATTCAATTTGCTAATATTTTCTTGAGTTTTCAACTACGTTCATCAGTGGTACTGGCTTTAATTTTCCTTTTGTGTGATATCTTTGTCTGGTTTTGGTATCATGGTGAGTTAATCAAATGAATTCAGAAGAATTTCTTTCTCTGCAATTTTTTGGCGTAGTTTAAGAAGGATAGGTATTAAGTCTTCTCTAAATGTCTGGTAGAACTTTTGAAGCCATCTGGTTGCTAGACTTTTGTTTGTTGGGAGTTTTGCCAGTATTTTAATACACAGCAATTTCTGTAAATATTTTATGCATAAAAAAAATGTTATGTGTCAACTTAAGATTGTGATTGCTTCTGAGAAGAGGGAGAGTTTTAGGATTGGGGAATGAGATAATGGCCTCCAATTTTTAAAATATTTATTAAAAAGCAAAATAAATGGTAAATGCGCTCATTCTGAGTGGTGGGACTGTATACTGTTCTTTGTACTTTTGTGTCTTTTAAAAACTATGAAGTTTAAGATAACTCATGAATGTGGATTCATGAAGCAGTTTTTCAATGTAGACAGAACAGTCTTCTATTGGAAGATGCCTTCTAGGACTTTCAGAAATGAAGAGGAGAAGTTATTGCCTGACTTCAAAGTTTCAAAAGACAGGCTGACTTTCTTGTTAAGGGCTAATGCAGCTGGTGACCTTAAAGTTAATGTTCATTTATCATTCAGAAAATCCTAGGGTCCTTACGAATTAGGCTAAATCTACTATTCCTGTGCTCTATAAGTGGGACAACAAAGCCTGGATGATAGCACATCTCCTTACAACATGGTTTACTGACTTTTAAGCCCACTGTTGGGAACTTTTGCTAGAAAAAAGGATTCCTTTAAATATATTACTACTCAATACACCTGGTCACCCACAAGCACTGATTGAGGTATACAATGAGATCTATACTGTTCTCATGCTTCTTAACACAATATCCATTCCTGTAGCCCATGGGTCAAGGAGTAATTCCAACTTTTAAGTCTTAATATCTAAGAAATATGTTAGTAACACTATAGCTGCCATAGATGGTGATTCCTCTAATGGATCTGGGCAAAGTTAATTGACAACTTTTTGGAAAGGATTCACCATTCCAGATGTTACTAAGAACATTTATGATGAACAGGATTTTGGAAGAATTTGATTCCAACTTTCATGGATGACTTTGAGGGGCTGAAGACTTCAGTGGAAGAAGTAACTGCAAATATGGTGGGAACAGTAAGAGAACTAGAATTAGAAGTGGAGTCTGAGGCTATGACTGAATTGCTGCTATCTCATAAAACTTGAGCAGATGAGAAGTTGCAAAGAAAGTGGTTTCTTGGGAAGGAATCAACTCCTGGTGAAGATGCTGCGAAGATTATTGAAATGACAACAATCGATTTAGATGATTACATAAACTTACTTGATAAAGCAGAAGCAGGGTTTGAGAGATTGACTTCAATTTTGAAAGAAGTTCTTCTGTGGGTAAAATGCCATCAAACACTACAGAGAAATTGTTCATGGGAGAGTCAATTGATTCACCAAACTTTGCTGTTGTCTTAAGAAATTGATACAGTCACTCCAATCTTTAGTAGCCACCACCGTGATCAGTTGGCTGCCGTCAACATCAAGGTAGGACAGTCCACCAGTAAAAAGATTATGACTTACAGAAGGCTCAGATGATGGCCAGCATTTTTGGCAATAAATACATTATATTAATGATAAGGCATGTACATTTTTTAGACATAATGGCATTACACACTTAATAGACTACAGTATAAACATATGTACTGGCAAACCATAAAATTCTTACAATTCACTTAATTGCATTGGTTTAGAAACAGGCGCGCAAAATCTCTGAGGTATGTTTGTAGTGACTTCCTGAGTACAATATGGAAAGTGGAGAAGTAACTTACTTTACAGTTGAGAAAGCTGACAAATATTAACTTGGGCAGATGATAAAGATTAATATTACAGTGATAATTCATGTTGACAGTATATACCCTTGATATAATGTAATGAAATGGCACTTTAAGAAATGCAGCCCAAAACCACAAATTTGCTGGGCCCACAAGGGAGATGGTCATCCCTTCGCTCAGGTGCTGCTCTGCCCAATCAACACTGACATACTGACCTTGTCTGGCTACCTCCAAGGAATCCTAAGAGTTTTGGTCCAGCTTCTAGATGTCCAGATTCAGACAAAAGTATACATGACGTAGGACTTTCTCCATGGACTTGTGACTTGTGGTCAATACCCTGTGGAGTTAGGATGCAGAAGTTGTCGGGGGTGAACAGCTGAGATCCGTGAGCTATGTACAAAGCTTTGGCTAGGTACTTAGAATATGTGTTTGGAATAGGGTTGGGCTTAGGAAGGCCTTGATGTCTCTGAATGTGAGACTCAGTGTTTGGGATGCTGGGTGAATAGGAAACTACAAAGATATAAAATCGAGGCAGTGTGATTGTCAGAAAGTATGTCATAGTATTGAAGATGAGGTTTGTGAATATATGAAAGCTGTTAACCAGTGATGTTTATCTTTGACAAAACTGATAAAACTTTGCACTTTCTCGGAGCATCAGTGTATTTCAGATTTGGAGGGGCAAAAATTAAATCCCTTAAAAAAAGAAAAATAACAGCAATTTACCTCTGTGGTTTTCCTCCTTTAAACCCAGATTAATCACGATAAAAACATCAGTCAAATACTTAATGAGGGATATACCAGAAAATAACCAGTATTGCTCAAAACTCTCAAGATCAAAAACAAGGAAAGTCTGAGGAGCTGTCTCAGTCAAGAGATGCCTATGGAGTTATGATTATTAAATACAATGTGGTATCAAGGATCAGATCCTAGGACAGAAAAAGGACCTTAAGTTAAAACTAGGGAAATCTGAATAAGCAGAGATTTTAGTTAACAGGGATCAGTATCTGTCCATTAGTGGTGACAAATGTAGCATATTAATATAAGATTTTTTAAAAATTAGAGTATAATTGCTTCACAATGTTGTTTTAGTTTCTTTGTTTTATACAACAAAGTGAATCAGCTATGTATATACATATATCCCCTCCCCCTTGAACCTTCCTCCTACTCCCCCCATCTCACCCCTCTAGGTCATCACAGTGCACCAAACTGAGCTCCCTGTGCTATACAGCAGCTTCCCCCAGCTATCTGCTTACACATGGAGCATATGTCTGTCAGTGCTGCTGCTGCTAAATCGCTTCAGTCGTGTCCGACTCTGTGTGACCCCATAGACGGCAGCCCACCAGGCTCCCCTGTCCCTGGGATTCTCCAGGCAAGAACACTGGAGTGGGTTGCCATTTCCTTCTCCAATGCATGAACGTGAAAAGTGAAAGTTAAGTCGCTCAGTCGTGTCCGACTCCTAGCGACCCCATGGACTGCAGCCTACCAGGCTCCTCCGCCCATGGGATTTTCCAGGCAAGGGTACTGGAGTGAGGTGCCATTGCCTTCTCCGTCTGTCAGTGCTCCTCCTCCCAATTTGTTCCACCATCCCGTTTCCAAACCTCCATTCTTTACATCTGTGTCTCTATTCCTCCCTTGCAAATAGGTTCATCTGTACACTTTTTCCTAGATTTCACACATATATGTTAATATATGATAGTATATGATATTTATCTTTTTCTGACTTTAGTCTGTATGACAGACTCTAGGTCCATTCACCTCACTAAAAATGGCCCAGTTTTGTTCTTTTTTTGTGGCTGAGTAATGGCTCAGCTGGTAAAGAATCTGCCTGCCAATGAAGAGGACGCAAGAGATGTGGGTTAGATCCCCGGGTAAGGAAGATCCTCTGGAGAAGGAAATGGCAACCTGCTCCAGTATTCTTGCCTGGAAAATTCCATGGGCAAAGGAGCATGGCAGGCTACAGTCCACGGGGTCACAAAGAGTTGGACACAACTGAGCACACATGCATGCATACACACACACACACACACACACACACTTAACAACAGAGGAAACTGTGCACTAGTACAAGGAAACTCTATAGTATCTTTGTAATGATTCTATGAATCTAAAGCTATTTTTAAAAATTATTACAATATGTTAATGCCTACTATGCTCTAAACACAGAGTTAGGCACTAAAGATACAGGGTGAACAAGAGGTATGAATTCCATCTTCCAGACCCAACAGTCTTAAGGAAGAGAGAAGACGGTGTATCAAACAAAAACAAATTAGTACTTAACCACAATATTACAAGTGAAAATGGGTGCTATGACAGTGAATGAAAGAGATGCTTACCTTAGATATTGGGTTCGGGGGTTCCCCCAAATAACACATGCAAAATCCTAGAAGCAAGAATATATTATACACAATGTATGAGGGCAAAACATTCAATATGACCTAGTGTAGTGCTCAGTGAGTGGAAAAGGCAATGGCAACCCACTCCAGTGTTCTTGTCTGGAGAATCCCAGGGACAGGGGAGCCTGGTGGGCTGCCGTCTATGGGGTCGCACAGAGTCGGACACGACTGAAGTGACTTGGCAGCAGCAGCAGTGCTCAGTGAGAACACGTAAAAACTGAGATGGCAAAATATGGATGGTCAAGAAAGGATCAGGTCATTGAAAGCTTTATGTGATATTAAAGAACTCTGAAACTTATCCCATGAGCAGTGAAGAACTACTGAAAGTTACAGACTGGAATGTGACATGATCAGAGTTGTAGTCTTAAAGATGTAATCTCACTGTAGTATGGAGAATAGATTGTGGTGAAATATAAGTAGGTGCATCATTTTTAAGGTTGTTACAATCATCTAGGCAAACATAATAATGGCAGGATAAGGCAAAAGACAGAGACAAATTGTGATGGATCTGAGAGATATTTAGAAGGTAAAATCAATAGGACTTTTGTTAACTGATTGACTGAGTGTTCTTGCCTGGAGAATCCCAGGGATGGTGGAGCCTGGTGGGCTGCCATCTATGCGGTCGCACAGAGTCAGACATGACTGAAGGGACTTAGTAGCAGCAGTGAAGGAAAAGGAGGAGTCAAACATTATGCCCATGTTTATGGCTAGCAACTAAGTAGACAGTGGAATTTTCCAGTAAAACATTGACTTTTGGAAATGAAGATTTGGAGGTCTGGGTGTATCTGGGGATATTAGGTTCATTTTGAATTTTCAGGCTCAAGAGGGATTGTAGATATACATGTCAGAAGAGAAAGGTCAGGAGAGAAATCTTAGTTGTATACAAAGATTTGGGTTTCCTCAGCATATAAATGGAAATTAAAACTACAGCCCAGAGGAAATGATAAATAAATAGCATATGCAACATTTGTTGTTCCTAACAATACTTTTTGTCATCAAGATAATATTAAATTAGGATTGTCATAGTACTAAGGCAATAAAGTAATGGAGTACATTTCAGAAAGATTTTTATAAAAATTTGGGGTTCACGTGTACACCTGTGGCAGATTCATGTTGATATATGGCAAAACCAATAAAATATTGTAAAGTAATTAGCCTCCAATTAAAATAAATAAATTTAAATTTAAAAAATTATACTTAATGGTTTAATTTCAGTTAGCTAGAAAACTGGTTTACCTAAAAAAAAAAACAAAAAACCTCATTCATAATGATGCAGGATAAATGAAGTATCATAATATTTCAGCTTCATGACCTGTACATAGTGGTTCCTGAGTCTTTCTATTAAAACAAAACAAAAACTTCTTGAATGTGTGCCAGTACTGTTCTGGGTAACATGTGCATGTGTGCTAAATTGTGTTGCTTCAGTTGTGTCCAGCTCGTTGTGACCCAATGGACTGTAATCCACCAGGTTCCTCTGTCCAATGACCTTCCCGGGCAAGAATACTGGAGTGAGTTGCCATGCCCTCCTCCAAGGATTGAACCTGAATCTCCTGCAGCTGCTGAACTGCAGGTAGATTCTTTACCACTGAGCCATAGGGGAAGCCGTTTCTGGGTGAGGTAACTTAGCTTAATACTACAAAGGATCCTTACTATTTAAGGGAAATTTGCCAAATATGGCAGAGAATATGCATGGTGGTTAAGAGCACAAGTTTTGGAGACAGAATTCATGTCTGAGTTTCACCAATAGCCAAATGGCTTTAGACAAGTTGCTTAATCACTCTGGGGTTCAGTTAGACGGGGAGAGAAATCACAACTACCTTTAGAAGGGTTGCTCTAAGAAGTGAATCAACTGAAGCATAGCATTGTTAAATGTAATATGTAATCAATGAGTTGCTACTCATTTCTAGTATTATTATTAATGTTGTGTCATTCTTATTATATCCTCCCCTACAGTAAAAGCTCATTTTGTCAAGAAAAACTTAGGAGACTGTTTAGACAAATTCTGGCAGGTTGTGACCTGAACTGGCACACCAAAGATGGTGATCAGTTCAGTTCAGTTCAGTCGCTCAGACGTGTCCGACTCTTTGCGACCCCATGAATCACAGCACGCCAGGCCTCCCCATTCATCACCATCTCTCGGAGTTCACTCAGACTCACGTCCATCGAGTCTGTGATGCCATCCAGCCATCTCATCCTCGGTCGTCCCCTTCTCCTCCTGCCCCCAAT
>SJYT01028283.1:0-38750 GCA_006410635.1 Cephalophus harveyi | reverse complement strand
GTGGTGGATTCATGTTGATGTATGGCAAAATCAATACAATATTGTAAAGTAAAAAAAATAATTAAAAAAATTTGTTTAAAAAGAAGTAAAAAATAATTCAAAGGTAGAATCAAACTGACTTGCTGGTTGTGTAGGACAAGTGAAGGGAAGGAAGACAGTAATTAGTCTTAATTATTTGTTCTCCAAACAGGAAACAAAAATAGCAATTAGTTCTAATTATCTCCCCTAAAGAGGAAACACCAAAAATGGCTTTGGGTGGTAGATGAAAGCATTTTGCAAATGGTATTTAAGTCCCTGCTCACTGGGTACTCATTAAATAACTTCTCTAAATGTTTTCTTTAGAAAGCAAAAAGAATTACTTTATTTTTTAAATCTAGCTTTGTTTTAAAGGAGGCATACCTGTTAATATACTCATTACTGTTAACTAGAAAATCTATATAAAAGACAAGAACAAATCATAATTGGTATGCAATGTACGATACTCTGAGACACTACTGGTGAGAAAAGCCCTTTGAATTGTTTTTCCATAAGTGGTGCCGAGTTAATCTACTCCTCTGTAGCCAAAACAGCTTTTCTGAAGTGGCTGGGCATGGCCTAAGCACAGAGAAAATTTGAATTTACTTTTTGTTTGCACAGCACTCTAACAAAATAGTAGCCTTGATAGACTTCTCAAGTATTTTACATGCCAGCCTGTTGACTTTAATTTGATGAAGCTTCAGTTCAATTCAGTTGCTAAGTCATATCCGACTCTTTGTGACCCCATGAACCGCAGCACGCCAGGCCTCCCTGTCCATCACCAACTCCCGGAGTCTACCCAAACCCATGTCCATTGAGTCGGTGATGCCATCCAACCATCTCATCCTCTGTTATCCCCTTCTCCTCCTGCCCTCAATCTTTCCCGGCACCAGGGTCTTTTCAAATGAGTCAGCTCTTCGCATCAGGTGGCCAAAGTACTGGAGTTTCAGCTTCAGCATCAGTCCTTCCAATGAACACACAGGACTGATCTCCTTTAGGATGGACTTGTTGGATCTCCTTGGAGAGTCTCCAAGGGACTCTCAAGAGTCTTCTCCAACACCACAGTTCAAAAGCATCAATTCTTTGGCCCTCAGCTTTCTTTATAGTCCAACTCTCACATCCATACATGACAACTGGGAAAAACCATAGCCTTGACTAGACAGACCTTTGTTGGCAAAGTAATGTCTCTGCTTTTAAATATGCTATCTAGATTGGTCATAACTTTCCTTACAAGGAGTAAGCGTCTTTTAATTTCATGGGTAAAATCACCATCTGCAGTATGATGAAACATAAAACATATTCTCTGACTCAAATATTTTTATTCAGGTTAAACCAGGTTGTTGTTTAGTCACTAAGTCATGTCTAACTCTTTGCGACCCATGGACTGTAGCCCACCAGGGTCCTCTGTCCATGGGATTCTCTAGGCAAGAATACTGAAGTGGGTTGCCATTTCCTTCTCCAGGTAAATCAGGTTAATTAAGTCTATAATATGTTCTAGGGTGATCACATATGACTAACTCATGTCCTTCTTAGCCTCAAAAACAGCCTCCCAACTCTATACTGCATAGTCTCTCTGAGCTGTGATTCCCTTCCCCTATCATAGTCATCACAGTCATTCCATTCACATTCTCACCTGTACACAGGGTTGAAGACTACTTCTTTATACTACAAAGATCACTCTGACCATAAACATTTCTGGAATGATAAACATTTATCTATACACTGAGTGAGTATATAAATTTTGGTTGAAGGCAGAGCATGAGAGCATGGTCTAATCCAAGCTCTATTTTCTTATCTTCATTTGATATGATTCATGTGATGCTACTGCTTGAAAGGTCTGCTTTTGGCTTCCATGTTTCCATGTTCTCCTCATTTTCTGTCTATCTCACACTCTTCCTCTGCCTGCCCTTTAAGTATAAGTGTTTCCCAACGTTCCTATTCTTCTGCTATACCTTTCCTAAGTGACCTTGTGTGGCCTCAAACAAATTCAATAAGTGACTTATCCAATGACAGACAGCCAATTGGTAGGAAGAGACCTCAGTTCTTAATTGTAGTCAATAAACATCATTGTGCACTTATTACGTTCACTAGGGACTCAAAATAAGTAAAACAGTCTGCCCAGAAGCAATGCAAAATCTAGCAGATCTCACATAAGGGATTTACTGCCCTTTCTGAAGTCAATATAGAAGCTCTGAGCTTTTTCACTCTCCTCTTTCACTTTCATCAAGAGATTCTAGCTCCTCTTTGTTTTCTGCCACTAGGGTGGTATCAACTGCATGTCCGAAGTTATTGATATTTCTCCCAGCAATCTTGACTCCAGTTTGAGCTTCATCCAGCCTGGCATTTCACAGGATGTACTTTGCGTAGAAGTTAAATAAGCAGAGTGACAATACCCTGACATACTCCTTTGCCAATCTGGAACCAGTCTGTTGTTCCATGTCCAGTTGTAACTGTTGTTTCTTGACTTACATACACATTTCTCAGGAAGCAGGTAAGGTCATATGGTCGTCCCATCTCTTGAAGAATTTTCCAGTTTGTTGTGATCCACACAGTCAAAGGCTTTGGCATAATCAATAAAGCAGAAGTAGATGTTTTTCTGGAATTTTCTTGCTTTCTTTATCACCCAACGGATGCTAGCAATTAGATCTCTGGTTCCTCTGCATTTTCTAAATCCAGCTTGAACATCAGGAAGTTCACAGTTCACATACTGTTGAATTCTGGCATGGAGAATTTTGAGCATTACTTTGCTAGTGTGTGAGATGTGGGCAATTATGTAGTAGTTTGAACATTCTTTGGCATTGCCTTTCTTTGGTATTAGAATGAAAACTGACCTTTTCCAGTCCTGTGGCCACTGCTGAGTTTTCCAAATTTGCTGGCATATTGAGTGCAGCACTTTCATAGCATCATCTTTTAGGATTTGAAATAGCTCAGCTGGAATTCCATCACCTCTACTAGTTTTGTTTGTAGTGATGCTTCCTAAGCCCCACTTGACTTCACATTCCAGGATGTCTGGCTTCAGGTGAGTGATCACACCATTGTGGTTATCTGGGTCATTAAGATCATTTTTGTATAGTTCTTCTGTGTATTCTTGCCATCTAAACATGGTTATAGACTTCCGTCTAAACATGACAAATAAAACACATGTAATCCAACACATAATCCAACTAACACCAAACTAGACAGCATATTAAAAAGCAGAGACATTACTCTGCCAACAAAGGTCCGTCTAGTCAAAGCTATGGTTTTTCCAGTAGTCATGTATTGATGTGAGAGTTGGACTATAAAGCAAGCTGAGCACTGAAGAATTGATGTTTTTGAACTGTGGTGCTGGAGAAGACTCTTGAGAGTCCCTTGGACTGCAAGGAGGTCAAACCAGTCAGGTCTAAAGGTAATCAGTGCTGAATATTCATTGGAAGGACTGATGCTGAAGCTGAAACTCCAATACTGTGGCCGCCTGATGCAAAGAGCTGACTCATTTGAAAAGACTCTGATGCTGGGAAAGATTGAGGACAGGAGAAGGGGACGACAGAGGATGAGATGGTTGGATCACTGACTCGATGGACATGAGTTTGAGCAAGCTTCCCAAGTTGGTGATGGACAGGGAAGCCTGGCGTGCTTCTAAGGTCCGTCTAGTCAAAGCTATGGTTTTTCCAGTAGTCATGTATTGATGTGAGAGTTGGACTATAAAGCAAGCTGAGCACTGAAGAATTGATGTTTTTGAACTGTGGTGCTGGAGAAGACTCTTGAGAGTCCCTTGGACTGCAAGGAGGTCAAACCAGTCAGGTCTGAAGGTAATCAGTGCTGAATATTCATTGGAAGGACTGATGCTGAAGCTGAAACTCCAATACTGTGGCCGCCTGATGCAAAGAGCTGACTCATTTGAAAAGACTCTGATGCTGGGAAAGATTGAGGACAGGAGAAGGGGACGACAGAGGATGAGATGGTTGGATCACTGACTCGATGGACATGAGTTTGAGCAAGCTTCCCAAGTTGGTGATGGACAGGGAAGCCTGGCGTGCTTCAGTCCATGGGGTCGCAAGGAGTCGGACATGACTGAGCAACTGAACTGAATCCAACTAACGTAAAGTCAAAAAGCATAAATCCATAAGGTTAAGGGCAATAGGAGTGCACATGAGATGTCAGCAGAATCTGGAAGCTGAAAGATAAGCAAATGGTAATTTACTTCACCTACCTGACTAAACCTACAGTGAGGGAAGTAACCCAAAGGCAATATAATTCAGAGTACAGAATCTCAGTCATGTTCAGGAGTTAGGGGTGCCAAACTCCTCTAAAAATGGGAATGCAGAATGAATCAACACAACTTGATTGAAAGTTTTCATAAGGATAAGTTAGGGCCTAGATCTGCTCCCCACCTAAAGAGAATAGGCATAACCCCTCTCCATTCCATTAGAACAGGTGAGATTAACTCTTGAAGGGGATGAGCTAAATAGGTTCTGAGCTTCTAGAAACAATAAACGAGGCTGAGCTCTGTACTGAATATTAGGAAGTTAAACGAAAATCTACATGATAAAGGTGAGATTTATCCAGCCTTCTTCTCCCATTAAGCTCCCAGAACAGTGGCAGACAGATTACTAGTCCTCAAATTTACCCTTCAGAAAACCATCCAAACCAAGATACATGTGAAACTCTCTTAGGGAAAAACAGAGATAATGGGAGAACTGAAGAAAGAGAAAAGAATGTATATAAGGGAAAGATGTTAGGTATGAAAGTTAAATCTTCACGTCCATAGTAGAAAATCAGTAGATATGATATTTTTAAATATTGAGAAATAGCAATATTAGCAATTATTTAAAAGTAAGGTGGGATATACCAGAAGAATAAGTTAAAAGAATTAAAGTCAGTATACTTGAGAAACACACGTGGAATGAAGAAGGACTGGGCAACAGGTCTATTTTACATTATAATATTGTATAATTATACGATGTTTTAAATGATATGTATTACTTTGATTAAAGACAAAAACTTTTTTTAAAAAAATGTGACATACATAGGGTGGTGTTTCCAGCCTCCTGAGGTCCAATGGCCTTAAACCCTGTGAATCCACACTTTAAAAAAAACAAAAAAGAAGAAACTAAGGTTCAAAGAACTAGTCAGTTGCTTACATCAAGTAGATGGATTTAAAAAGACCAAATTACTTTAGAAGAGTATGCCACCAGACCACATACTGTAGGTTATTTGTTGAATCTGACACAAATTAAAATGTATTGAAAATATTTAATGGGAAAGTAGAAGAGCTCGAGCTGACAAATGTTGACAAAATTCAAGTCATTTGATATAATAACTAGGAATCCTCCTCTTGGGGCCAAAAATAATAACAGAATAGATATGACATTTCTGAAGGTTGCTTTGGAAATGGCAAGAACAGCAGTATATTCTTTAAACAAATCTTCAACTAGAGAACATATTCAAAAGAAAGTTGCAAAGTGGAAAATCAATATAGATATTACTGCAGGATTATGATATGACCTACTAGCATCATATAAATGTCTTAAAAAGAAATCAGTGGACAGTGAAGTATTCTTCATATGGCTTTCTTTTTAAAAACCTCCCCCAAAAGGTAGCTTAAAACCTAATTAAAATAAACACACAATTTGTTTATTTTAAAAGGTGCTACAAACTATAAATTTTATTTCGAGGAAAGTAGAAACAATATTTTGAGTATGTGTTTTAGAGATATACACTGAAATATTTACAAATGGTATGGTATGATGTCTGAGATTTGCTCCAAAATAAAATTGGGTGGATAGAGAGTAGGGACTAAAAATCAAACAGCATTGATCATGAATTGATAATTGTTGAATACTAGGATCCATTATGTTATTCTGTTGACTTTTGTACAAATATAAAAGTCGTCAAAAATAAATGTGCAGTCACAAACTGAGAATCAGGCATATTTTATAGTCAAACAAAGCTAAAATGATTAATACCTGAATTTGTTTATAACATAAATCTACTGTTCTTTAACAACTTTGGGAAACTACTAGAACAACGAAATGGAATTTGGTGTTTCAGTTCAGTTCAGTTGCTCAGTCGTGTCCGACTCTTTGCGACCCCATGAATCGCAGCACGCCAGGCCTCCCTGTTCATCACCATCTCTTGGAGTTCACTCAGACTCACATCCATCGAGTCAGTAATGCCATCCAGCCATCTCATTCTCGGTCGTCCCCTTTTCCTCCTGCCCCCAATCCCTCCTAGCATCAGAGTCTTTTCCAATGGGTCAACTCTTCGCATGAGGTGGCCAAAGTACTGGAGTTTCAGCTTCAGCATCATTCCTTCCAAAGAAATCCCAGGGTTGATAATTCATAACATTTCCATGATTGACCTAATTATCTTTTTTTTTGGTTTTGTATTTAAAAATGAATGCTTTTTATTTATTTTTTTAATATAAATTTATTTATTTTAATTGGAGGTTAATTACTTTACAATATTGTATTGGTTTTGCCATACATCAACATGAATCCGCCACAGGTATACACATGTTCCCCATCCTGAACCCCCCCTCCCTCCTCCCTCCCCGTACCATTCCTCTGGGTCGTCTCAGTTCACCATCCCCAAGCATCCAGCATCATGCATCGAATCTGGACTGGCGATTTGTTTCATATATGATATTATACATGTTTCAATGCCATTCTCCCAAATCATCCCACCCTTGCCCTCTCCCACAGAGTGCAAAAGACTGTTCTATACACCTGTTTCTCTTTTGCTGTCTCCCATATGTTAATGAAACTGCAAATGTCCTTTGGAATTTGCCTTTCTTCAAAATGGTTCTGCCTAAGACTAACTTTTTTATTTTCCCAAACCTTGGGCTGAAAATGACTCAACAAACCAGTATTCCTGTCAATTGTTTTTTGGCCAGGGGAAACACACCTTGTGCTATCCTATCTCAAAAGTGCATATTGTGGGAGAGGGGTCTGGTGAAACTCTCTCAGCCTTGAGGTGTCTCTCTTATCTGATGAATAGCTTTCTAACAGACATAAAACACCTTGCTATAAACCAGCAAGGAGGCACTCTCTATTATACTTTAATAAAACTTTGCTACACAAAAGCTCCAAGTAGTCAAGCCTCTCATTTCTGAACCCGGATTGAAATCCTCTCCTCCAGAGGCCATGAATCCTGGCATAACACCTGGCTTGAAGCAGCAACCTTTCAGTATAATTTTTTCCTTTTATTTCTGTCATAGTACCCTATTTGCTTTCTTATAAGCAGCAAATAAGGCAATTCGTGCTTTATTAAATTTTCTCCTGTATTGTTTGACTCATAAGAACATGAGACCCATGCAGGAAGGAATTTTTACATGATTTCCACCCTGTTTTATTAATTGCTGTGTTCTCACTCAGAGTATAGTTCCTGGCTTTAAGTAATTTAAAAAATCAGATAAATAATTAGGTATTATATCTAAACTTTAGTGAGAAAATTATTATACACTTAACCTAAGTTCAAGGTAGAATAAACTTAGTATTAAATAAAAGGAAAGAAAAATTGCTGTTGCAGGCTGGGAAATGTGTGCCTAGTTAGTCTAACTGGAACAAAATGATTGAGCTGATTATTTTTGACTCATAATAACATCATGATGGTTCTAAAGCAATTTTTTTTTCTCCATGTTACACTTTCAGACCCTAATTATGTGATTTGACCCAATAATATCTTCACATACAAATGTACTTTAAAAGCTTTGTGGAAAATCCCAGTGAATTTAATTAAGAAAGAATCAGTCTTGGACATAGTCCAGCTCCAAAACTTAGTGATAAATGTGGTTAGAAGGGGCAAAATGTCCATTGGGGAAAAGAAGTGACATTATTTTAAGAATTGGTGCAAAATTTTCAGGTGGTACTTTGTTAGGCTGAAAACCTTGCATTAAAAAAAGAAAAACAATGCAAGAATGTCTCTCAAAATCTCAAGTTGACTAGTCTGTTCTATACCATAGTATAATGAGAGGGACTAAACAACTATGGGAAAAGAAGTGACATTATTCTAAGAATTGGTGCAAAATTTTCAGGTGGTACTTTGTTAGGCTGAAAACCTTGCATTAAAAAAAGAAAAACAATGCAAGAATGTCTCTCAAAATCTCAAGTTGACTAGTCTGTTCTATACCATAGTATAATGAGAGGGACTAAACAACTAAATGGTATTTTTATACTTTGAAGTTGGTAGGAAAAGAAATTACTAGAGACACATTTTCTTGGGAAAAGATGAATGTTATCTTCCTTCACAACTTAGGACCTGTTTATAATTTTAATCAATTGTCCTAACATGGTAAATATTTATTTTTGTGCATGCATGTGTCTATGTGTGTGCCCCATGAAATTTCTTTTAAATAATCTTTAGTGCAATTAAGACAATCTTCTGAATAACCAAAAAACTTCATGAAGAAAGTGGACAGACAGCTGAAGGAAATAAAATATATCCTGGAGTAATACTGCATCCTTTTGCCTTTATTGTCATACTGAATGAATAAAGAATTTGAGAATTTTATGAGTAACTTAAGAAGTCTTCCTTCAGATTGTAACCAAGACTCCACAAGGTAAGACCAACAGTGAAGACTGGGATCCAGGCTTCACAATTGTGACTTTTATTATGCAAGAAATTAAATTCTTTTGAAACANTTTGAGAATTTTATGAGTAACTTAAGAAGTCTTCCTTCAGATTGTAACCAAGACTCCACAAGGTAAGACCAACAGTGAAGACTGGGATCCAGGCTTCACAATTGTGACTTTTATTATGCAAGAAATTAAATTCTTTTGAAACAAGTCAAGCTTAGATTTAATTCTGGTTTTACCTTTGAGAAATATGTAATCTTGGGATAATTATTAGATTTTTAAAGCCTTCAGGTCAGTTTAGTTCAGTCTCTCAGTTGTGTCCGACTCTTTGCGACCCCGTGAATCGCAAAGTTCCAGGCCTCCTTATCCATTATCAACTCCCAGAGCTTACTCAAACTCATGTCCATCGAGTCAGTGACGCCATCCAGCCATCTCATCCTCTATTATACCCTTCTCCTCCTGCCCCCAATCCCTCCCAGTATCAGGGTCTTTTCCAATGAGTCAGCTCTTTGCATGAGGTGGCCAAAGTATTACTGAATGAATAAAGAATTTGAAATTTTTATGAGTAACTTAAGAAGTCTTCCTTCAGATTGTGACCAAGACTCCACAAGTTAAGACCAACAGTGAAGAATGGGATCCAGGCTTCACAACTGTGTGAGTTTTATTATGCAAGAAATTAAATTCTTTTGAAACAAGTCAAGCTTAGATTTAATTCTGGTTTTACCATTGAAAAATATGTGATCTTGGGATAATTAATTAGGTGTTTTAATCCTTCAGTTCAGTTTAGTTCAGTGTGTTCAACTCTTTGCGACCCCGTGAATCGCAACGTGCCAGGCCTCCCTGTCCATTATCAACTCCCGGAGTTTNCTTTTGAAACAAGTCAAGCTTAGATTTAATTCTGGTTTTACCATTGAAAAATATGTGATCTTGGGATAATTAATTAGGTGTTTTAATCCTTCAGTTCAGTTTAGTTCAGTGTGTTCAACTCTTTGCGACCCCGTGAATCGCAACGTGCCAGGCCTCCCTGTCCATTATCAACTCCCGGAGTTTACTCAAACTCATGTCCATCAAGTCGGTGATGACATCCAGCCATCTCAACCTCTATCATCCCTTTCTCCTCCTGCCCCCAATCCCTCCCAGTATCAGGGTCTTTTCCAATGAGTCAGCTCTTTGCATGAGGTGGCCAAAGTATTGAAGTTTCAGCTTTAGCATCAGTCCTTCCAATGAACACCCAGGACTGATCTCCTTTAGAATGGACTGGTTGGATCTCCTTGCAGTCCAAGGGACTCTCAAGAGTCTTCTCCAACACCACAGTTCAAAAGCATCAATTCTTCTGTGCCCAGCTTTCTTCACAGTCCAACTCGCATATCCATATATGACCATACAAACCTTGACAGTGAAAGTGAAATCACTCAGTCGTGTCTGACTCTTTGTGACCCCGTGGACTATAGCCTACCAAGCTCCTCCGTCCATGGGATTCTTCAGGCAAGAATACTAGAGTGGGTTGCCATTTCCTTCTCCAGGGAATCTTCCCAACCCAGGGATAGAGCCCGGGTTTCTCGCATTGGAGGCAGACGCTTTAACCTCTGAGCCACCAGGGAAACCCATATACAAACCTTAGTTTCCTCAACTATGAAATGAGGATTATAGTATTTACTGTAGAATTTAAGTGTGATGTATTAAACTGTGAGTGCATGATTGGAATTCACTGCAGGAGTTTTAAGAAGTGGAGTAAGATATTCAGAACAAGAT
This sequence comes from Cephalophus harveyi, assembly GCA_006410635.1. Lineage (NCBI taxonomy): Eukaryota > Metazoa > Chordata > Mammalia > Artiodactyla > Bovidae > Cephalophus > Cephalophus harveyi. The sequence continues at coordinate 28,425 of SJYT01028283.1, read as the reverse complement.
TCAAAAACAGTCATACAAGCCACTTTAGGTCAACAAGTTGTTCCTGGCAGGAATAAAAGTAGAAAGACACAGCAGGAAGCTACTGAAGTTGGCCAGGAAGGAAATAAAACTTATTGTATTTTGAAAGTAGAGACAACAGAATTTGTCAAGTGTATCAATAAATAAAATTAGAGCAATAAAGCAGTGAAGAAAATTCTAAAGTTTTTTGTCTGAGCAATTACATGGAAGGTGGGTACCATTTAATGAGACAGGGAACTCCTTTTATATTGTGGAAACTTTAAAATTTATTTTTATGTCTATTAAATTGATATCTAGCTATAGATGCCCAAAATTGTATGTTGCCTATAAGGGTTAAAAATAAGTAGACAGATGGGGCTTGACACAAAATCAAAGTGCTTCAGCATTTATTGTGCAGGAAAAGGCGGAATATCCAGGTTAAGGTCCTAAGGGTTCTCAATGTGATTTGAGACAGTTCAGGACAGTGACCTTCAAGTCATAGTTTGATCCACTTATATTCNAAAATAAGTAGACAGATGGGGCTTGACACAAAATCAAAGTGCTTCAGCATTTATTGTGCAGGAAAAGGCGGAATATCCAGGTTAAGGTCCTAAGGGTTCTCAATGTGATTTGAGACAGTTCAGGACAGTGACCTTCAAGTCATAGTTTGATCCACTTATATTCACTATGGAAATTAGCTTGATTGATATCAAGTGTTGCACCTTTGTGATGTCATATATGATGCACATTTTTAAGGAATTTTCTTCTCATCTTCTCTTGCACTTTCACTTTTCTTTTAAAACTCAGCTAAAGCTTTCTCTCCTCTGAAACTTCTTTCTTGATTCCAGTTTGATTGATATGTTTTTACTCTGAACCTTGGCTTTGTGTGAATACCTTTTGGGCCTGAAATTGTCTGAATCCTCATCATGTATCATATCATGGAGAGTAGGGAACTATGCCTCACTCAACTTGGTGATCAGAATATTTATGACACATTGCACACAAATACTCCACAATACTCTTTTAACTGAATAGATTAAAAAAGGTTGAGATCATAGAGCACTGTATAAGTTTTCCTCTTGTTTTGTATGTAAACTGCTAATGTGTGAAGTCAGCTCCTGTACAGACTAAATGGAACCAAGGAACAGTGTAACTTACTTTGTCTTGCTGGGCCTCACACAGATTATGACACATTGCACGCAAATACTCCACAATACTCTTTTAACTGAATAGATTAAAAAAGGTTGAGATCATAGAGCATTGTAAAAGTTTTCCTCTTGTTTTGTATGTAAACTGCTAATATGTGAAGTTAGCTCCTGTACAGACTAAATGGAACCAAGGGACAGTGTAACTTACTTTGTCTTGGTGGGCCTCACACAGAATCCAAAGGAGCAGAAAGTCCTCTTTGCTCTGTTCCTGTTCTTCTACATTTTGACTATGGTGGGCAATCTGTGCATTTCTGTGACTGTAATTGTCAGTTAAACTCTGAACTCTCCAATGTACTTTTTTCTTGCCTGTTTATCATTTATATATCTAATTTATTCCTCTATTACCCCGAGATTGATTTCAGACTTGTTCCTTGGGAAAAACACCATATCCTTTGAATCTTGCATAACCCAGCTATTTACAGAACATTTTTTGGTGGTCCGAGATATCTATTCTGTTGGTGATGGACTATGACCGCTATGTGGCCATGTGCAAGACCTTGCATTATTTGGTGATCATGAGGCAGAGGGTGTGTGTTGTGCTGCTGATAGTGCCCTGTTTTGGAGGTTTTCTGCACTCAGTTATTCAACTTAGCACTGCTTATGGGCTCCCATTCTGTGGCCCCAATGTCACTGATCACTTTACATGTGACATGTACCCCTATTGAAACTCGTCTGTACTGACAGCTATGTCATCAGCGTCTCAGTGTTGGCTAATGGAGGACTGATGTGCATTATTTTATTTCTGCTCTTACTTGTCTCCTATGGAGTCATCCTGCACTCTCTGAAGAATCTGAGTCAGGAAGGCAGGTGGAAAGCCCTCCAGACCTGTGGTTCCCACATCACTGTGGTTGTCTGCTTCTTTTTTCCCTGCATTTTCATGTATGCGAGACCTGCTAAGACCTTCCCCATTGACAAATCAATGAGCATGTTTTATACAGTCATAAGCCCCATGCTGAACCATTAATTTACAGTCTAAAAAATTCTGAGTTGATCAATGCTATGAAGAAACTCTGAAGAAAATCATGTCTTATCAAGTAGCAAATAATTGCATTATTCATAGTGAAGAAGGTAATGTCATTTTAGGGCCAGTCTCCCTGGAATGTAAAAGTTTTCATAAATCTGATGCAATCTTTCCATTTTTATAAATGATTTATGATGATTATAACTAAAAACAGAACTACATGTCTGTGTATTAATAATAGTTTCTCTGCTAAAATGTAACCTTTTAATGTCTGCTTTATTATTGTATCTAGAAAGCTGAAATGAAGTAGGGGAATCAAAGATAATATTAGTCAATGAAATTTTTACAGTTGCACTAATTTTTACTTAATTTCTGACTTACTTTCAATAAAATCTCATTCTTAGTTTTGTTTTATAGTCTAAGAAATTCTGAGTTGATCAATGCTATGAAGAAACTCTGGAGAAAATTATGTCTTATCAAGTAGCAAATAATTGAATTATTCATAGTGAAGAAAGTAATGTCATTTTAGGGCCAGTCTCCTCGGAATGTAAAAGTTCTCATAAATCTGATGCAACCTTTCCATTTCTATAAATGATTTATGATGATGATAACTAAAAACAGAACTACATGTGTGTGTATTAATAATAGTTTCTCTGCTAAAATGTAAGCTTTTAATCTCTGTTTTATTATTGCATCTAGAAAGCTGAAATGCAGTAGGGAATCAAAGATAATATTAGTCAATGAAATTTTTACAGTTACACTAATTTTTACTTAATTTCTGATTTACTTTCAATAAAATCTCATTCTTAGTTTTATTTTAGTGGTATTCTTTTATTGTATCTTTTTGATTGTAATAGTTAAAATATTTAATGCTACACAGATTATCCTTTTTGTTCAATTTTATTTGCATTGCATATGGCATTTTAGGGTAATATTTAATTTTAAATAAAGTTCATTCTCAGCAGGCTTCTTTGTCCTCTGACTGAGGCCGTCAACCTCTAGCTCCACTCCATTAGGTATAAAGGCATGAATTTCTTTATTCCTTGCCTCCCAGGGTAAGATCTCTCTCATTCAAGGTCAGACCTGTCAAACTGCTCATCATTTTTGACTAGAGCCGCTAAGCAGAATTCAGTGTCTTTCCCAGGCTCCTTGAGTGGACCCTGGAAGTCTCATATCTTATGATACAGAGCTCTTCCTCTACCTCCACTTCCCTTACTCATCTTTGTATCTTTTGGCACCTCTCACTAAATCTAGCAAGCAGAGATGTGTTGAACGATTCACTTTTCAAAGGTATTTAAAAAAATTTTTTTTAATTGGAATATAATTGCTTTACAATGTTGTGTTAGTTTCTGCTGTACAACAAGGAGAATCAGAATGTGTATGCATCTCACTTTTAAGCATGAGTTATTTTCAATAGCCTGAACCAGAACTGGACTTGTCCCAGATTGTCTGTACAAAAGCATATGATTTCTGCTCCACTTTCATTTTTCAAAACACAGTGACCCCAAAAAGAGGACCGAAACATTTCCAGTGAGTATAGAGTTGCCAGATAAAATACAGGCAGCTCGGTCAAAACCTGTCTCTTATACACATCTCGTACCATTCCTCTGGGTCGTCTCAGTTTAGAAAGATGGTAATGACCTAATTATCTTAAGTTCTCTTTAAATCTACTCTAGAGCCCCCAGTATGCTGTTATGTATCATCATTTTTTAGTAATTACTTACAGAGCCTTTTTTCTTAATAGTAAAAATGTAGTAGTAGTATATATCCAATGACATCTTAGATTTGGTGAAATATGTTGGATGGGTTGAGGAGAAAAAGGTGGCAATTAAAACATGACACACTTGTTTTCTAATTTTTCTAATTTCATAAATGTTAAGATGAAGAAAACAATTTGACTCTTAGAATTGATGAAACATATATTTTTCCCCCAAAGCATGCTTTCTCACCCCAACCTTTCATCCCTACACTAAATCAATCTTAAGAGTTAGGAATTCAAAGAATATCTGCCTTTATCAAAGTTTGACAGTGGCATCACTACCTCCTCCTACTTGTCCTCATAGCACTAATTTGAAAATACCAGTTTTGCTTGCCTCTCCTACAAAATGCCAAGCAAGATGCCTTGTTACAGAAATACTCAGAAAATGAATCAATATTTCCTTTTGAGCCTTTCAGAGTACTTTGTACTCAGTAGGTCCCAGTGACTGACTAAGATGCCACTGTAAGTATGGACTTGTTTGCCTCGTACCAGTTAGGATTTTTTATTATCACAAGGAATGGAAACTAGCTCTGCCTTAAGCAGAAAAGGAGTTTGAAGGTAATCTGTATAATCTCCAGGAGGGCTGAAGAACTGGGTTTAGAGGTTACGTAGACAAAAATAATGCTTAAAATGACAACATAGAGCCCAGTCTAATACAGACACCTTTACTTCCATTATCAGGTTCAGACTCAATAGCTGGCTCCACTGACCCCTCCCCAGGATTGACTGATCAAGAAAATATGCCAAAAAAATATGTGCCGCTGGGGCAGAGTCTGGGTCCATGTCTCTGATGAGTCCATGTTTTATCCCACACAAGGATGCCTGGGAGAGAAAGCATCTGGCACTTTTAGCTGCTATAGTGAGAAGTGGCCTCTGTCTCATAATTGAGACAGCCCCCTCAACATAGGAAAGGGGTTCAGACAGCAGTGTTCAAGAGTAAAGATGGATGTCCCCTCTATAAACAAATACCTTTGAAAGCCAAAACACATTGCAGACAGAGTACACATAGAATACACTGAGCGAATACATGTCTGCCTTTCATCTCTGTCTAGTTTGTGCCATTTTATTTTAGAACCTGGACATGATCCTTTGCGGCTACTCCGTGGTTATTCAAAGAACATATTATTTTATCTAAGAACTTCAAGTCTGATCTTAACTAGGTGAACCCACTGGTGGTCACAAAGTAGGAGCATTTAAGTGATGATTGGTTAATTATCTAAGGAATAATCTTTAAGTAGAAAAGAATGAGGAGAGATATTCATTATTAATCAAGGAAAGGATGTACAATAGTTATGTGCTACATAAATGTTACTAAGTTAATTAGATGTTGGCAGATCCATAATTAAGTGCCTAAGAACTCAATGTAAAATGCATAATCAGATTTAGGAGGTGCTTTTAAGGTCATATGAGCCAACATCCTACCCAGGCTCACAAGAGTCAGGCATTCCCTTCCTTCATTTCCTGATAAATGGCCCAAAATGCATCACTTTCAGTACAGTGCATTAATAGTGTCTATTTTTGATCTTTTTCATATGGACTCTATGAATGCAACTAAAGAAAGTATTAATTTCTTCGGTACTGTTGGTTAATACTCAAGTGAACTAACTTTTACAACTCAAACTGTTGTTAAAGAAGGACTTCCACTCCCTGACCTTAGGCAACTAATTTTAGAAACTAAATGAAACCAACTCTTTCTGCACATAATTTTAGTTTCAGCTCTTGCTCTGGGCTAAGGGATATTAAGTGTAACCCTGATTGTCATTCAAATTCACTAGTTCTTGGAGGTTTGCATTATCAACAAACCCGACATATGTATAGTCTATCTGTGTGTGTATGTGCTCAGTCACTCAGTTGCGTCTGACTCTTTGCAACCCCATGGACTGTAGCCTGCCAGGCTCCTCTGTCCATGGGATTTTCCCAGCAAGAATACTGGAGTGGCTTGCCATTTCCTCCTTCAGAGGATCTTCCTGACCCAGGGATTTAGCCCACGTCTTTCCAGCATCTCCTGCATTGGCAGGGGAGTTCTTCACCACTGAGCCACCTGGGAAGCCCAAGTATATCTGAGTCATTGATAAAATTGTAGAAATATTAAGGTCAAGGGAAGAGATCTGAAGCAGGCCAACAGAAACAAGCTTCTATGTGGCTTTCACACTTAGAAACATTCTTTGGTTACAGCTGATGAATCCAGCTATTAGATCTCATCCCAGATCTCATTTTTTCATTTCATCTACAAAGATTACTCAAGATTCTAGTTGACAGATGTATTCCAGAAGGTTGGTGCAGATGTAAGAATTTGATGAGTCTGGCTCTATTTTAAATATTCTAGGTTATCTACAATTTAAAGGAATAATAGAAGAAATACTTGATACAAAACATCAAAAACTAGAATCCAATCCTTCTGTTTTATATCTTGATTTTCATCTACTAGTTCATACATTGGGCTACATACAGATCATCCATGAGACAGAATATGAAATCAAATTTCTATGCCAGATATTTTAATGTAAGCTTTCAAAGTTTTAAGTTATGTATTTAGGTGGTCCTATGTTGGGTGAATATATATTTACAACTGTTATGATTAATGATGTGCATAATATATATTAATTAGAATAGCTTTGATAAATTTACCATTTTAAAGAATATATGATAAAACTTCTCAGTTAAAAACAACTGTTTTAAGATTTTTGCTAATCTAAGTGGATTCTAAAACCACAGAAAATCTGAAATTAAAATGTAACTGCTCTACTAGAATACAGAATCTTCAGAAAATCTGGCTTTCAAATACTGAAGGGTATAGCATCTTGATTCTTCTGAAGCAAAAGAAAGAAATATACTTGTATAGTTAATTCATGCCAGAGACTGATTTACACTTAAAATATTTATAATGCCAAACCGTAATGTAAAAAAAAAAAAAAATAGGGAACAGAGTTTATGTTATCATTGATGACATTTCCTAAACCAAAAAGCAGCCATGGTATAAATAAGTTATTAGTTTATCATGAATGAAAGCTTCTGAACATATGGCAGCTTTACGTATACAAGGGGAAAAGGACTGAGAGTTATATCAGCTGAAATAAGACCTTATACCACACATTCTAATTAACAAGGTCCCAATCCCAATAATTAAAATGGAAACTGCATTTAAAAGTTATGTAAAGACTTTTGAATATGTAGTCATTAGCTTATTTGAAGCAGATTTAAGGGAGCTTAATGAGCTCTCCTTAAACATTTACCACAATCATCTTGATTTATATCAAAAAAAAAAGCAAAAGATCAAACATAGCAAATTCTGAATTATTCTGATGGCATCAGAAACATTACAGATTGTACATAGACAATATAGAAATTATCTAATTACATTGAGATTGAAGTTATTTATCCCTTAGAACACAGTTAATGTTTATTTTATAGACAAAGATGATTGGAGTTGATACAATATTATTCTCTTTTGAAATGTGTATATCTTTCATTTTTCAGCACAGAAACTGAAGTTAAATAAGACTTGCTCATGGTCAGCATAAATGAACTGGAGGGCTAAAAGTTCCTGGGATGCAAAAACATACTGTCTTCAGATTCTCTAAATTCAGACTATTTACTGAAGACTTAGAATGTGAACTGAGCACACAATTTCAGTTAAAGCTCTTTCTGGGTGACAGTTCACATAAGCTGTCTTTAGAGATCACTGAAGTAAGGCTTTCTTTAATAAGTCATATCATTTTAATAAGTGAAACTCTGCTGAAAATAGAAACTGTAGTCTAATTGCTTTGAGATTTTGGCAACTTCAATATGTCTTTGATCACTCTTTTTCTCATGTACTATCAGAATTATAAGGCAGGATATGTTTGCCAGAAACTACAAAGAGGAACAATATAAATACTTGAAATAGAGTGTTTTCTGTTCTATTTTTAAGGAATAATCATTTGATAAGAAAAACCTGAACTAACTGCTTCACTACGCATTTTAGCATAATTTTGTGATTTAAAAAACTTACTGTAATTTAAAGTTTATATTTTATATGCTTATTTACTATAATACAAAGTAGAAATTTAACCATACGTATGGATACTCAGGGCTTCCCTAGTAGCTCAGCTAGTAAAGAATCACCTGCAATGCAGGAGACCCCAGTTCAATTCCTGGGTCAGGAAGATCCCCTGAAGAAGGGGTAGGCTATCCACTCTAGCATTCTTGGGCCTAGTGGCTCAGACGATAAAGAATCTGCTTGCAATGTGGGAGACCTGGGTTTGATCCCTGGCTTGGGAAGATCCCCTGGAGGAGGGCATGGCAACCCACTCCAACATTCTTGCCTGGAGAATCCCCATGGAGAGAGGAGCCTGGCAGGCTGCAGTCCATGGGGTCCCAAATAGTTGGACACGACTGAGCTACGAAGCGCAGCACAGCACTGCATGGATATTCAATCATATGAAGCTTTTCTGAAGATGGTCCCTAGAGATAACTATATCTGTTGACAGACGTGCTATCTAGAATGGCACTCCATCATCATTTGCCTGAAACTGGCAAACAGGAACCTTCAGAAAAAGGAGATTTTCTGTTCTCTACTTGGACCATAGTGGTTTGATCTTCAACTTCCCTGGAGAATTCCTATAATGATCAATAGTGAAAATACCCACTGGGTCTTCAAAGACACAAATGTAAGTGGTGTGTTTTTGGAATTAATTACATTTGAAATATTCTGAGTAGGTATTCTCTAGTACTATAAGCATATGGCCATTTTCATATAGTTCTATTTCTGTAAAATCTACATTTTTTTCCATTATCAGAATCTGCTTCCTTAAAGATAGCTGGAGTAAATTAGAAAATGATTGCAATTTAGTATCTTTTCCTATTTGAAGCAACAGACTTGCTAAAGCCAAAACATCTGCTTATTTCAGGAATTTGCACAAAAGCAACCAAATATTGATCAGCATCACACATATCAAATTTAAATATCATCCTTTACATAAAAATAACAAAACTTTAAAATGCTATAAACCAGATTTGTTTGATGATGATTTTTTTTTTTACCTGAGGAAACCAGGAAGGTAGCAGAACTGTGAAGAAGCCTTTTAAGTATTAGTCAAAAAGCAAATGAACTATTTTTTTTAATGTAGTGAGATGCATTCACCCAAGTACCGTTTACCAATCCTTGGACTTGTCCCTTTTCAGCTCCCTTTTCCATTCCCATCACCAACTATGTAATGTCCTTTAGCGTTCCCTTTTCATCTTCTTCATTCTCAGCAGGCTTCTTTGTCCTCTGACTGAGGCCGTCAACCTCTAGCTCCACTCCATTAGGTATAAAGGCATGAATTTCTTTATTCCTTGCCTCCCAGGGTAAGATCTCTCTCATTCAAGGTCAGACCTGTCAAACTGCTCATCATTTTTGACTAGAGCCGCTAAGCAGAATTCAGTGTCTTTCCCAGGCTCCTTGAGTGGACCCTGGAAGTCTCATATCTTATGATACAGAGCTCTTCCTCTACCTCCACTTCCCTTACTCATCTTTGTATCTTTTGGCACCTCTCACTAAATCTAGCAAGCAGAGATGTGTTGAACGACTCACTTTTCAAAGGTATTTAAAAAAATTTTTTTTAATTGGAATATAATTGCTTTACAATGTTGTGTTAGTTTCTGCTGTACAACAAGGAGAATCAGAATGTGTATGCATCTCACTTTTAAGCATGAGTTATTTTCAATAGCCTGAACCAGAACTGGACTTGTCCCAGATTGTCTGTACAAAAGCATATGATTTCTGCTCCACTTTCATTTTTCAAAACACAGTGACCCCAAAAAGAGGACCGAAACATTTCCAGTGAGTATAGAGTTGCCAGATAAAATACAGGCAGCTCGGTCAAAACTGAATTTCAAATGAACAACAAATAAAACAATTTTTAGTATAAGCATACCTCAAATTGTGCACGGGATATACTTGTACTAAAAACAATTATTCATTGTTTATCTTAAATTCAAATTTAACTCATGAGCAGCTTATATTTTTATTTCCTAAATCTGACAGCTTTACCAGTGACTCTTTAAAAATTCTCACAGGACTCAAAGAATGCTTCTTTAGAGCACCTGGAGGCTTGTATCTGAGCTCTGCAAACTTCTCAACTGGCCATATTTTATGGCTGTTAATGATACTGGGTTACCTTCTGAGCAAGTCAGTAACATACTTTAGGAAATGCTGCTTCTTATACAAAATTTTTACTTATTTTATTGATTTCATAGAATTCCCTTCTAATACCATCTATCAATAATTTCAGCACAGAGAATACTCTAATGTTGCCCCAGATTTCTTTGAAAGCTGATATTCAGAGTCATTATCAATACTATTTCTGAATTAAGTCCTTACATTTATGTATTAATAACGAAAATAATTTTGAAATTTTAATTTTGAAAACACAATATGAGAAATATATGTCTTTCATTCCGGGATTCCTTTTCTTCATCAAGCACAGTGAGACATAGTGTTCTCACTAACAGGCTGGGGAGAAGCAGCCTGGGAGGCGGAGGTGGAGCCTGTGATGTAACTGCAGTGGGTCTTTGCTAGAAAAGTCTTCTCTAAATGAAAAATATCTGTACACCGAATTGTTCAGCTTCAATGTGCATGGTCTTACAAGAGAAGAGACTTGTCTCTTTCAGCATAATGTAGATCTTAGAGGCTTGAAATCTTGGTCAACAGAGGAATTCCTCACAAGTTGTTTAGAGACATACTGAGTCTCACTAAGGAAAAAGCAGGTTTCTTCAGCAAAGGAGTACCACTGTAGAGCATTAATGGTGTGTGTGTTATAGTGGAAGTTATAACCCAAAGTGTAAGGAAAGATGTCCTACAGCTTGTTCCAATCCTGAAAGTTTCCTACATTACCATGTTCTTTCATTATTCTTGACAGTGATTATGGAAAAGACCTTCATTTCTTATTCCCACGGAAGAATTTAGGAGAGATAAACGCCTCCCAGTTGTAGAGGGATACAAATTTCGCCTTCCTCAAAATTTCAACTAGATCTCAGATTCAACTTCTAGGGAGAGAACGACTAATTCTGTGTAACTACTTGGTGTCTTAAGATGATAATGAATTAAGACGTTTATTCCAACATAAGCATATTACCTGCTTTCCACCATATTGGAAGCTCCGGTTTGTCAAGCTCCAGGCTCAACACGCACACTGCAGAGATGCAGAACAACGCTTGGATATCTGCCCAAGACTGGTCTCTCCGAACGACAGACTCAAATTTACGGTACCAATCTAAAGCTCACCGTGGGGGCTGGCAGTATTTTTTTCCTAGTTGGTATAGGAAAGGGATGAGATCTGGCAAACTGAGGCACGGGGCTTCTACCTGCCTGTGCAGAGCATAAAGGCTGACAAACATATTCATTAAACTTGATCTGAGGCAACCGAGCCTATGAGGTCGTTCCTGAAATATTTATAAGGTGTGTTACCAGACTCGCCACTTAGAGGTCGGGAGGAAACACGGTGAATAGGAGCACACACACTTGGGGGGCGGGGGGCGAAAGGCACTCACAATGGCACAGCTCACCACCACGCTTAACTGTTTTGCTTTTAATAGCTCTGTCAGCCGTCGCTCCCCAGTCGCCTGTTCAATTCTACCTGCCTAGGAAAGAGATGCTCTCATAAGTGAGGGGTTTCCCCGTAGTAGGAGGCACCGCGCGTCAGCTCCTAAGACAGGTCCCCGGGTTCCGGGCGCTGATGACCCTCCAGCTCTGCGGCCCGCCAACCCGAAGTCCTGCACTGCCCCTGGGGCCTCAGGCAGTGGGGCAAGGGGCTCCGAGATCCCGACGGCCCCTCGCCCGGCCCGGCCGCGCTTGTCTCCGCTCCTATTTTGGTCTCTGCAGACCATGCCTCCTCAAAAGCCTTCGGCGTTCGGTCAATAGGTGATTAGCGCCCCAGCCAAGATGTAAACAGCCTCTCCTGTCTACCTGCGTCCCCCGGATGCTAATTTGGTGTGGCAAGATGAGGGGACAGATGATGGTCCTCAATGCCCACGAAGCCCCTGCACCGAGGTAGTATGCACTTTTCATTCCAACACCCTCTGCCCACACCCGCGGCATTCCTGCTGCGCCCCACACGCTGCACAGCTCGCGCGATGCCTCGCGTCCTCGCCGCCACCTCGTTCCTCTTCAAGGGCATTCGCGCCTCTCCTCTCCGCTCGCGGTGGGTCGCCCCAGGACGCCGCTACTCACGTGAACTCGGCAGCCGCGGAAGCTCAGCAGGTCCCGGCGTGCGGCAGTCGGGTCTCCATCTCTGTTCTCCCAAGCGCTCCGGCTGCGCGCTCCGCCCGGCGCTGGACGAGGTCGGTCCCAGCGCGGAGCCTGGACCAGGGCGGCCGCGGCTGCCGCACTCGCTGCGGACGCGGGCGGGGCGGGGGCAGGGCCGGAATTTGGGTCGCTAGGAGCTGAGCAAGCTGGAATGGGCCCCGGGCGGCGGGCGGCGAGCAGGCAACCGAGAGCAGCCCCGGGTAGGGCGTGCGGAGGTTTCCCTGGAAGCACAACCCAGGAGGCCACTGAGCATGCCCAGTCGCGGGGGAGGGAGCGCGGGCGTCTGGAGGGGAAGGGTTAAAATCTGCAGACCTGGCTGCTTGGGCAGAAAGCAAGGAGTACAGGCTGGAAGATGGTGAACCTCAGGAGGCTTGTCTATGGGGTTCCTAAAGAATCCAGGAATCAGAAGGCAAGGTGTATTCCTCGCTCCCTTCTCAGAGAATTGTTCAGAGCGCCAAGTTTGCTTTTTAGCTCAGCTTATTTTACCAAGTGAGATCTCTCCAATCCAGACATTCGCCCCTCACCTGCTTTCCTGAGCCTGGGGTCTTCACCTGCAGGGATGCCTCAGCAGTATCCTCCTTTCCCGATTACTAGACCAGTCGGTCAAGTTAAACAGCCAGCTCTTTAGTTCGGTTTGTAATTGAGGTCGCGTCAATCCTCTCAGGTTACATATTTGCATCTTTATCAGGTTTCAGAAACAATACCTTAACCCTGGGGTTAATTATAAGGATGAATTATGAACAACAAGACCTGGGGCTGTTTGGGGAACTTGGCTTCACAGTGCAGGAGGACTTGGCTCTCAACTCACTTAACACACACACACTCACACACACGGAGACCTGTGCCTTTATTTTGTGGTTTGTATTAAGGAAAAACGTTTTTCTCTCTAATTAAACAGTTTCTTAAGTTAGAAGCAGGATAGAGTAGGGGAAAGACTATGACCTTGGAGGTAGGCCTTGATTTCGGTTTCATTTACTACTCGAGTAGTTTACCCAGCTATCCTTCCTCTCTTGTTACCTCATCTATAAAACGTTGAATCCTGAACTTCCTCTCTGGACTGGTGTGAAGATTAAGTGAGACAATGATTGCAAAGAACCTGTTACATAGTAAATTTCACTGAATAAAATTCCTGTGGGTTCCACCTCCACCATACAGTTTTTATGAAAGGTTAGGTTAGTGATAGTCCTTAAATGGTGAACAAATTGTGTTCCTTCCTCACATCGTATAACCATTACCCTTTATCCTTCTAATTTTTTTTTATTGTTGTTAGAAGCATTATCCTTCCCTTTATACTATTCAGTTTCTTCATACATTTTAAATAAAACCTTTTGGGCGGTCATATATGAGTCCTCTTTGGATGGAAAAGCTTTTTAGGAGAGATTCACTGTTGGCAGGTTTATCCACATGACAAAAGAATTTCACTCCAAAGTCGATTTTTAAAGTAATTTAATATTCTTCTTTTACTACTATTCCATAAAGTATACTTGCATGGGAACAAATTTACTTTCCACTGATACTGCATACATTTTAAAGTACCAGTGCTCAAAAAATAAACTTTCAATAGCTCCCGAACATTCCATGTGTTTTGTAATGCTTTGCCTTTATTTATGGTGTTCCAAACTTTCTGGAAGACTTCTCTTTCCATTCCACTTTACAAAGTCCTATCCATTCTTCAAATTCAAATGCCGCCTTCTTTCAGAATGCTTCCCCTAACTCCAAGGTAAAGCTAATGCTCTGCTTCCAGAGCACCAATGCATTCTGATGTTACAGCACTTATCACAGTCTACTGCTATTGTTTAAGCAATGTAAAACAATTTACTTTGCAGGCATTGTTCTGGAAAAACAATTATGAACAAGACAGACATAGTCTTTGCCCTCATAGCGTTTGAAATCTAGCTTGAAGAAGATTGGCAATAAACACCTACAAAGTGAATAATCTCCAAGAACACAAACCAAGCATTTTGTCCTTGTGTTCATCAAATTAATCTATAGGCCCTGATTCCTTCTTTCAAAAAATCAGTAAAAATAATGATAGCCCTTGGTCAACCAAACTGAATGGACTTGGATCCCTGCCAATTATTTTTATTCTTTTCATTTGACTCCTTCAGCTAGCTCCTCTAGGTAGGGACCTGCAATTCAAATAATGAATTGGAAGGGGTATGGGAAGCCCACAGAGTTTAATCCCCACACCAAATTATATCTTTTTTTCTAACCTCAAAGAATGACATTTCTCCAGTGGCCAGATTCAACCTGGACTCTCATATCTCCTACATCTCAAACATCTCTTCCAGGATCATTTACCTCCTAAACCTTCACCTTCTTACCACCTTTGACCTCTGTTTATGTTCCTAGTTATTCTCTGTCGTGTATTAGTTGACTGTTTGGTTCTACCTACTGTCTGAATAACTTAAGCTTTTCTCTCTGTTTCTTTTATAGTCTGAATGTGAGACAGCCTTGGCACCACTTAGAACCAACTTTTCCAAAATATACTTGTTTACATGTATTCCATGGTATTTAGAGACAGCCTTGCCATGTATTAATGTTTAACTCGGAGCAGGATCTCATTCATCCTTGTATTAAAGAATTTAACAGATAACTAATATGTGATAGGTCCTCCATAAAAGATTGTGAAATAATGAATGAATATATACAGGTTCTCAACTCTTCTCAATTTCTTAGACTATATACATCTTTTCTTATTAGTCTTCTTAATAAGCCTAGGATTGGAGACAGTTTTTCCCTTTCCTACTCTATTAATTTCCCTTCAGTCACAAATTCACAGATTTCTACCCTTAAGGATCCACAGAGTATTGTGGAAGAAAATCCTAGCCACAGTTCATTACAAATTTATGTGTTTTAGCTAGAGCCACAATCTATCATCTATAAATCAGTATTACTATTACCTCCTCCAATTCACAGCAGCTATCCTTAAAATTTTTTTCTTTTCCACATTCTCAACCCACCATGTTTTTAAAAATGGACATCCAGCTCTCCCCACTGCACCAGAAAAAAAGACTACTGAGCGTCATCGCCCTAAGGATTAGCTTGTTATTGTAAGTTAGTCACTTAGTCATGTCCGACTCTTTGTGACACCATGGACTGTAGCCCACCAGGCTCTTCTGTTTCATGGAATTCTCCAGGCAAGAATACTGGAGTGGGTTGTCATTTCCTTCTCCAGGGGATCTTCCCGAAACCTGGGTTTCTTGCATTGCAGGCAGACTCTTTCCCATCTGAGCCACCAGGGAAGCCCAACCTTTCTTTCCTTTTCCTAGTCAATCTCAGTAGAGTAGGCATTCTCTTCCTTTCTTGAGCTAGTCTATACCAATAAAATATCCCCATCATAAAATATCCTTTATCTTTTATCTGACTACTAGGTACTGTTTCGAGGAAAACTACTAATGATACACAGCTTTATCACAAGAAAAACAAAGCATTTCTCATCAGTTAATAAACTTTGGGAAAATACAGCTAATAGACAACCTAGTAGGATGACACATAGAGAGGTTTATAGAATTTCAGGTTATAGACTTGTTGGGACTAATATATCTTTGAATTAATTCAGGAAGTCCTCATGGGCTGCCAAACTGCCAGGGACTTATACTCAGGTAGTTTGAAAGCAACTGATACCAACCAGGATTCTTGGCCTTCCCCAATCAATAGAAGTTGACTAAGTGCCGGACAAGAAATTCAGGGAAGGCTTTATTGAGGCTCCTGTGGCTGCAGGAAGGAGTGAAAACAAGTAATAGCTTTCCTTGCCCACTTCCCAAAGTGGGGGCGAGCATGTTTCTTATATGGAATAAGGGTCGGGGTGTGTCCATGGGTCAGGCAGGAGGGGTAGCTTAAGTGTTTGTCTACTCTTTTGGTGGTGTTAAGTGTGGAGGCCATGCACAGTACCTTGCCTCTGCTCCTGACACCTGGCTTTTGCGCCCAGCTCTTCAGAAGTGGCATTTGGGTCTTTTGGTCTTTTTGTATCTTTTTGTGCCCAATTTGTCCCAATTATTTATGCCTATAGTTATTTTTAGTTTCTTATAGTTTCTTCATATTTTGTTGCTCAAGGAGATGTTTGTCTAGGTGCAAGCATTACATCACTGCAGCAAAGGTCCCAGGTCCCACCCTGTATCACAGTTAATTGCTTGAATTAATTGTGTTTGGTGACATTTGCTACAGCAATGTTACATAATGTTCAGGTACTAGCCTGGAAGTTAAGTGACCTGGCCTTAACCTCTTTCAGTTTTATCTCTAGAGTGAGGATGATAATCATAATAAACTAAAGGATATTTACCCTGTGTTGTTGCTGGAAGAATTAAATTTGTAAATGATTTGTTTGGACAACAAATAATTGTTGTCCCATAGTGGTCCATAACGGAGAAGGCAATGGCAGCCCACTCCAGTGTTCTTGCCTGGAGAATCCCAGGGACGGGGGAGCCTGGTGGGCTGCCGGCTATAGGGTTGCACAGAGTCAGACACAACTGAAGTGACTTAGCAGCAGCAGCAGCAGTGGTCCATAAATGTTAGCCATGAATCCACCTGCCACTATTTCCACATAAAAAGCATATTTACCAGATTGCCATGAGATTCACAGAGAGGTAATTGAACAAACTGAAATCACTTGATGTAGTACTTAGATGTGATGAGTATGGAATCCATGGAGGAAGAAGTTGTGCCTCTAAAGTCTGCCTCAGCAGTGGAACTGAGGAGGAAGGGAAGACCTAGGAGATGCTACGCTCTGTCATCTATTTGGACTCCAGATTGGTCCATTACAAGTGACACAGGGCTTAGTCTTTTCCAGACAGGTGACTCTTACTGAGCATCATCCTTAGGAATTTATTTGCATAAGAACTTCTCCACCCAAAGGTCTCTTTCTTTAGCAAGGTTAGGTTGAGCAATGGGTAAGTAGAAATTTCCTGCTTGGATCATTTTGTGGGTGGAGTGGGATTCATGGCCCATTTATTTATTTTTATCTAGCTTTGGTCTTAAGTGTTGTTACTTGAAGAATTTATAGTAGAACATGTATGTGTTGAACGTATCAGTTTCATAATGAAAGTAGAAATGAAAACTATGGGCTTAAAAACCATTAGGCTGTTGCTTAACTGTTGTGTAAAATTTAAAAATTAATTTAAGACCACTCTTTTCTAATAGAACAAATTTTATAGCCCTATGGAGTTCTGTGTCCTAAACAGAAGTGAGAGTTGGACCCAGAATAGCTTTTAATATCTGTGTTGATAAAACTGTGACTGAGATTACATGAGTTATTCATTCTGCTGGGGAATGCTTTAAATAAAATAAAGGAAGATTTATAGATATGTTGCTATGGCAGTAGTTCTCAAAACATGATCTGGAGAAGGCTTTCCAGTTGGCCTAAAGACTGGTCCAAAATGTAATTCACTTAATAATCATTTATTGAGTGCCTCCACTCCAGTATTCTTGCTTGGATAATGTAAGGCCGGACCCCAGGGGCCATGATGGGCCGCCCCTCCTCTCCCTCCTACCAGCGGGGGAAGTCCCTAATTGAAGAAGCCTCCCAGATCCTGGGGACCAATGACAGCACTCTTTACCAGCTAAAGCTGCCCCACCCCAGCCACGTAGAAGGACCTGTCAGCCCAGGACGCCTCGGCCTGGCGACCTATCCGAACCCCCGTCCATCTAGCCTGACCACCCCTTGCAACAAACATATAAAAGCCACCCCCAACCCGGTCTGGGCTCCGACTTCCTCGACCTGCCTCTTTCGGTCCAGGAACCCTGCCTGGTAGCGCTTCGCCATTAAAAAGCCTGTTAGACACTTTTTTGGTATCCTGGTCTTTTACCTAATAGATAATTCCATGGACAGAGTTTATAATCCATGGGGTTGCAAAGAGTCAGACCCAACTGAGCAACTAACACTTTACTTAGTATGTATACTACACTATCTTAAATGTTGGAGATACAAAGATGGATAAAACACCTTGAACTGTGAACTTGAGGTATTGAATGTAAAGATGATCAAAGGACTTGAGAGAAGAATGGATGAACAGAGTGAGAAGTTAGAAGTTTTTAATGAGTTGGAAGATATAAAAATGAACCAAACAGATGAAGAACACAATAACTAAAATGAAAAACATGCTAGAAAGAATCACCAGTAGATTAAATGATACAGAGGAATTTATCAGTGAGCTGGATGACAGAGTAATGAAAATTACTGAAGCTGAACAGAAAAAAGAATAAGATGAAAATAGTCTAAGAGACCTCTGAGACAATAAATGAGGTCGCTCAGTCGTGTCTGACTCTTTGCGACCCCATGGACTGTAGTCTACCACACTCCTCCATCCATGGGATTTTCCAGGCAAGGGTACTGGAGTGGGTTGCCATTTCCTTCTCCACTAAGCATAATAATATTCACATTAGAGCAGTCCTAGAAAGAGAATAGAAAGGGGACAAGAACATATTTGAAAATGTAAGAGCTAAAAACTTCCCTAGCTTGGAAAATGAAACAAGACATTCAGGTTCAGGAAGCACAGAGAGTTCCAAATAAGATCAACATAAAGAGGACACATAGTAATTAAAATGTCAGTACTTAAAAATAGAGAATATTAAAAGCAAAAGGGGAAAAGCAACAAGTTATATACAAGGGAACTCCCATAAGGCTATCAGCTGACTTTTCAGCAGAAACTTTGCAGGTCAGAAGGAAGTGGCATGATATATTTAAAGTGATGAAAGGGAAAAACCTGCAGCCAAGAATTCCTGGCACAGTTTTCATTCCAATTTTAAGGAGAGAGAAAAAAAATTTTATAGAGAAGCAAAGCTAAAAGAGTTCATCACCATGAAACAACTTTTACAAGAAATGTTAAAGGAATTTCTCTAAATTAAAAGGCCACAACTAAAAGCATGAAAATTATGAAAGGAAAAATTAATTGGTAAAGTAAATATGATAAAGGTAGTAAATCAACCATGTACAAAGATAGAAGGTAGGCTAACAGACAAAAGTGGTAAAATCATCTATTTTCACAATAAGTAGTTAAGGAACACACAAAGCAAAAAGATGTAAAATATGATGTCAAAAATAGTAAATATATTGCAGGGAGTAAAAATGCAGGATTTAAAAAATGCACTTGAAATTAAGAGATCAGCATCTAGTAATAATTACATATATATTTAAATTGCTATAAATAAACCTCATGGTAACCACAAACCAGAAATCTATAATAGATACAAATACCAAAGAGAGAGGAATCCAAATACAACACTAAAGATAGTTATCAATTCACAAGGTAAAAGAACGAAAGAAAAAGAAAGAAAAAAGAGCTACAGAAACAACTCTAAAATAATTAACAAAATGGCAGTGAGTACATACCTATCAAAAATTATTTTAAGTGTAAATGGACAAAATGCTCCAGTCAAAAGACATAGAGTGGCTGAATGGATACAAAAACAAGACTCATATATTTACTGCCTACAAGGGACTCACTTCAGATCTAAAGACACACACAGACTAAAAGTGAAGGGATGAAGAAAGACATTCCAGGCAAATGGAAAGTTTTTAAAATCTGGAGTAGTAATACTTATGCCAGACAAAATAGACTTGAAAACAAGGACTGTAACAAGAAACAAAGAAAGATAATATATAATGATTGAGAGATCATCCAACATAAAAATATAACAATTGTAAATACATAATACCCAACATAAGAGCACCTAAACCCGTAAAGCAAATACATACAGACATAAAGGAGAAATTGACAGTAGCAAAATAATAGTCTGAGACTTTAATATCTTACTTACATAAATGGATGGATCATCTAGAAAAAAATCTATATGAAAACACTGACATTAAAAGATACATTAGACAAAATGGACTTAATATAAATGTGTAGAACATTTTATCAAAATGCAGCAGAATACACATTCTTTTCAAGTACACATGAGATATTCTCCAACATAGATCACATGCTAGGTCAAAAACAATTCTCAATAAAATTTAAGAAAACTGAAATAACATCAAGCATCTTTTCCAACCACAATGCTATGAGACTAGAAATCAACTACAAGGAAAAAAAAAAAAAAAACTGCAAAAAGTAACCACAACCATATGTGCACATTCACACACACACATACATACACACACAATTGGGATTTTTATTCAGGTTTGTTTCCAATAAAGAATTAAATCTCTACTAAGCCTCTTTCTCCTCTCATCTCAATCACCCAGTCAGACTCCTTTGTGCTTGGGGTTTGTTTAATATGTCATTCCAATATGACACTGTAGGCTCAAAACATCTATGAGTCTTGGTTCTCAAGTACAAGAAAATTTAATTAATCTCTGAAAGATGGTTGATCTGCAGAAATCTAAGAATAAGAAACTGGTGTTAGACAACAAGATAATAGTTCAAATATACTGACACTGTGTATGATGCTCCTACTTGGAAATTTTAATGGGCTCATCTTACAAAGGCTTTTGCAGATGGGCAGCCTCAGGCAGGGACATTGACATTCAATCAGTGGCAACTTCCTTACCAGAATCTATTTTTAAGGGAAAATTTTACATTTTTAAAACAGTAAAGTAAATGTAATGTTTTACATTTTTAAAACATTTTGAAGAACAGTCAAGTTTAGCAGAAAGGAGAAAATTTAGGCTTCTATGGGTCCAGGAAAACCAAGCTCTGAATCAGATTTGTTATGTAATTGTTTGCTAGAAATTTATCTTACTTAGGTTGAAGTGATGGCATCCCACTCCAGTACTCTTGCCTGGAAACTCCCATGGACGGAGGAGTCTGGTAGGCTGCAGTCCATGGGGTCGCTGAGTCAGACACGACTGAGCGACTTCACTTTCACTTTTCACTTTCATGCATTGGAGAAGGAAATGGCAACTCACTCCAGTGTTCTTGCCTGGAGAATCCCAGGGACAGGGGAGCCCAGTGGGCTGCCATCTGTGGGGTCGCACAGAGTTGGTTGGACACGACCGACTGAAGCGACTTAGCAGCAGCAGCAGCAGCAGGTTGAAGTGAAACCTTTTGCTGAAATTCCAGAAGGACACGTTGTCTGTTTTGATGCCAAGTTAAACTTTGAAGACAATTCACTATATCTACAAAAAGATGTATTTGCCATGGGCAACAAATAAAAAATACATCTACTAATAAGTTATCATGTGACCTAAAATACATAAAATTAAATGGAAATACCATGTGCTTTGTGAATGGTGCTGGACTAGACATTGCTTCATATGACATCAGTTCTCTTCATGGTCAAAGCCCAGCCAACTTCTTGGATCTCAGTGTTAGGGAAGCTCGAGTGTATTAAATATTTTAATTGCTTATTGCTGATCCTAAGGTGAATAGTGAAATTTGCTAATATTACTGATGACACCATCAAAGACTGCTGAAAACTAGAACTCATATCTCTGATGATCAGGCTTGAAGGAAGCAAGGTCCAAGAGTCTCAGAGCATATTCAACAACATCCAACTCCCTGTTACTTCTGGCATTGACTTGGAAGATGCAGTCAGGAAATCTGTGGCCAGCATGACAAGGAAGTGGTTCCTCTGTTTCTAATCCATTGTGGATAGAAGTCTCTATTCTTAGAAAAAGAGACAGTTCCCAACACTAGGAAAAAAATAGTGTCCATTTGAGGTAGTGGGGGGAAATGAGTGAGGGTCAGGAATCACAAACAAAAATTTTATATCTGTACATTTTTCAGCACTAGGTACCTAAGTAGCTTAAATAATTCTGATCTCACATACAACTTTCATTAAATAATGGCCTACCTTGTTTTATATTCTTTATCATGGTAAATCTGCCAGCAAACAGCATTTTGTTGACTTTTGGGAGCAATCTATTTGGTCATTGTGGATAGACTGAAAAATTCAACTCAGGACCTAGTTTATTTAAGAGAATTCTGCAGGACATATAGTCTAGAGTTTAAAAAAAAGGTGAAAGAAAAAAATCTCAAGCATAATTACACTTAAAACAGATGGTTTGAAAAGATACAACTGAAATATAGCTGTAACAAAAGTTATAACAAATAGCTATTATACAACATAATAACAAATTTCTTATTATACAACATAATAACAAATTCTAACACATATTGTGAATTAACTGTTCTTCCAAAAATATTTTTGTACTGTTTACCCCACATATGTATTGTACATTTGCTTCATCTTCTATATTCTATTATCTTAAAATCAACATGAAACCTGAAGGCTTATTTGCATCTGTGAAACAGAATTTTTATATTTCAAAGCTGAATAATTTTGATTCTTTGAAAATCTCTATGCTTAATTCATTTTCACATAACACAGCACTGAAGATTAAGTTTGTTATAGATAGTAGTGCTTTAAATAAATTTTTTTTCTTCAGAATCTATCAGCCTGTTGTTGAAAGAAGGGAAGATATAATAAAGAAAGCAGGTTTTTTTTTTTTCATGATATATATGTGGTGGAGAAGAATTTGATTTAGGTTTTTGTTAACATGACTGAGGTATTCATCTGTCCAGAATTTTCTAAGACTCCCCAGATCTCAAATATTTTCATTGTCAGATTGTATTTTAAATGATAAGTCTCAATATTTGGTTTATAAAATATGTTACCATATACATGGAGACATTTCTTTTTTTAATTTAATACAGAAACTGAAAAACATGAAGATTACAATGATACGCTATTTTCGTTCAGCATTTATTGGTGGGCAATGAAGACAGAAGATAAATAATGTGAAGCCTGCCCTCAAAAATCCCTAGAGGCAGAAAACAGCATGGAAAAGGTGAATTTAATGCTGAAGAATAAGTGGTAAACTACAGATATGAACAGATTTTGATAGGACCCCTTTGGAAGGAGTGTCATTGATATATCTTTCTTTAGTATGCCCAGAAATTTCCTACATATAGTAAAAATATTCCACTGAATTGCATGTTTCTGCTTAGTTCAATGGTGTGTCATATAAAATTCTATAACTTTATATTTCATGGCATGGTTTATTTAAATATTTCAGTGAAAATCTAGAGCAGCCTTTGAAAATCTGACTTTTCGTTCTTGAAATTCCATGTAACAGTTGGGTTTAGGGTTTCTGTTCTTTCTGTTGTTATTGTAGAAAGGGTGTTTCTTCTATGAAGCATTTCTGAAATGCAAAAACATTATTTATAAATTTATAATTCTTTAACTTCAACAAACTGTTCTTGAGGACCTACTAAAGTCAGTCAGTTCAGTCACTCAGTCATGTCTGACTCTGTGTGACCCCATGGACTTCAGCACGCACGTTTCGATGATGGCTATTCTTACTAATGTGAGGTAATAACTCTTTTAGCTTTGATTTGCAATACTCTAATAATTAGAAATGTTAAGCATTTTTTCATGTGTTTCTTGGCCATTTCAGTATTTGTTTAGGTCTTCTGCCTGTTTCTTCATTGGACTTTTTTTTTGATATTGAGCTGCATGAGCTGTTTGGAGATTAATCTCATGTTGGTTGAACTGTATGCAAATATTTGCTTCCATTCTGTGGATTGTCTTTTCATTTTGTTTATGGTTTCCCTTGCTGTGCAAAAGCTTTAGAGTTTATTAGGTCTTATTTGCTTATTTTTGTTTTTATTTATTACTCTAGGAGATGGATTGAAAAATCCATTGCTGCAATTGAAAACAAAGAGTGTTCTGCTTATGTTTTTATTTAAGAGTGTTATAGTATCTGGCCTTACATTTAGGTCTTTAATCAATTTTGAGTTTAGTTTGATGTATGGGATTAGAGAATATTCTACTTTCATTCTTTTGCTTGTAGCTGTCCAGTTTTCCCAGCACCACTTGTTGAGACTGTCTTTTCTCCATCATATATTCTTGCTTCCTTTGTCACAGATTAACTGACCATAGGTGCATGGGTTTATTTCTGGGTTTTCCATCCTGTTCCATTGATCCTTATTTCTGTATTTCTGCCAATACCATACTGTTTTGATGACTAGTATCTTTGTAGTATAATTTGAAGTCAGGGAGTGTGATTTCTCCAGCTCCATTTTTCTTCCTCAAGATTGCTTTCACTACTCAGGGTCTTTGGCGTCTCCATACAAATTTTAAGATTTCTTGTTCTAGTTCTATGAAAAATGCCATTGGTAATTTGATAGGGGTTCCCTTGAATCTGTATATTGCTTTGAGTAGTATATTCATTTTCACAATGTTGACTCTACCAATCCAAGAACATGGTATATCTTTCCACCTGTTGGTGATATTTTTTATTTCTTTCATCAAAAATAAGAAAGATTTATATTCTTTTCATTTTGGAGTACAGGTCTTTTGTGTCCTCAGGTATGTTTATTCCTAGGTATTTTATTCTTTTTGCTATGATAGTAAGTGGGATTGTTTCAGGCTCCCCAGGTAGTGCTAGTAGTAAAGAACCCACCCATCAATGCAGGAGACATAAGAGTTGGGGTTCCATCCCTGGGTTGGGAGGATCCCTTGGAGGAGGGACAGCAATCCACTCCAGTATTCTTGCCTGGATATTTCCATGGACAGAGGAACCTGGCAAGCTACAATCCATGGGGTCGCAAAGAGTCAGACATGACTGAAGTGACTTAGCATGCATGCATGGAATTGTTTCCTCAATTGCTCTTTCTAATCTTTTGTTTTTAGTCCAAAGAAATACAACAGGTTTCTGTGTATTAATTTTGTATCCTGAAAATTTACTGAATTTGTTGATGAAGACTAGTAGTTTTCTGGTAGCATCTCTAGAGTTTTCTATTTATAATATCATGTCATCCTCAAACAGTTACAGTTTAACTTATTTTCCGATTTGGATTCTCTTTATTTATTTTTTTTTCCTTCTCTGATTGCTATGGCTTAGAATTCAAAAACTATGTTAAATAAAAGTGGTGAGAGTGGACATTCTTGTCTTGTTCCTAATCTTAGAGGGATTGCTTTCAGCTTTCCCCATTGAGTATGTTATTAGCCATAGGTTTGTCATATATGGGCTTTATTATGTTGAAATATGTTCCCTCTATACCCACTTTCTGAAGAGTCTTTATCATAAATGGGTGTTGATTTTTTCCAAAAGCTTTTTTGCCTCTATTGAGATGATTGTATGGTTTTTAATGTTTCAAGTTTTTGATGAGCTGCATCAAACGAATTGATTTGGAATTACTGAAAAATTTTTGGATCCCTGGGATAAATCACACTGCATCATGGTGTTTGATAATTTTAATGTATGGTTGGATTCAGATTGCTAATATTTTATTGAGGATATTTGTGTCTGTGTTCACCAGTGATATTGGCCTGTAATTTTCTTTTTGCTATTATTGTTGTATTTTTGTCTGGTTTTGGTATCAGGGTGATGGTGGCCTCAAAGAATTGGTTGGCGAGACTTCCTACCTCTGAGATATTTTTGGAATAGTTTCAGAAGGATAGCTGTTAACTCTTCTTTAAGTGTTTGATAGAACTTACCTGTGAAAGTCCTGAACTGTTTGTTGAAGTTTTAAAATCACAATAGCAACTTCAGGACTTTTGCTTGGAGGTTCATATTTACTATCTTCCTGGTTCAATCTTGGTAGATTGTACCTTTTTAAAAATTCGTCCACTTCTTCTAGGTTGTCCATTTTATTGATATATAGTTGCCTGTAGTAATCTTTTGTGATTCTTTGTATTTCTGTGGTGATTGTTGTAACTTCTCCTTTTTTATTTCTAATTTTATTGACTTGAGCCTTCTCCCTCTTTCTTGATGAGTTTGGCTAAAGGTTTATCACTTTTGTTTTATCTCTTCAAAGAACTAGCTTTTAGATTCATTGATCTTTTCAATTGTTTTTTTCATCTTCATTTCATTTATATCTGCTCTGATCTTTATGATTTCTTTCCTCCTACAAACTTTGTGCTGTGCTTTTTTCTTTTTGCTTTAGGTATAAAGTTGGGTTGTTTGAAGTTTTTCTAGTTTCCAAGGTAATATTACATTATTGCAAACTTCCCTCTTAGAACTACTTTTGCTGCATCCTATGGGATTTTTTTTTTTAATTAGATAATGGTTGCTTACAATGTTGTGTTAGTTTTTTCTGTGCAGCAAACTGAATCAGTTATACACACACATGTATCCACTCTTTTTCAGATTTCATTCCAATTTTGGTCATCACAGTGCATTGAGTCGAGTTCTCTGTGCCATGTAGTAGGTTCTCATTTGTTATTTGCTCTGTACATTGTTAGAGCTGGATGTGGAACAGCAGACTGGCTCCAAATAGGAAAAGGAGTGTGTCAAGGCTGCATATTGTCACCCTGCCTATTTAACTTATATGCAGAATACATCATGAGAAATGCTGGGCTGGAGGAAGCACAATCTGGAATCAAGATTGCCAGGAGAAATATCAATAACCTCAGATATGCAGATGACACCACCCTTATGGCAGAAAGTGAAAACGAACTAAAAAGCCTCTTGATGAAAGTGAGGGAGGAGAGTGAAAAAGTTGGCTTAAAGCTCAACATTCAGAAAACTAAGATCATGGCATCTGGTCCCATCACTTCGTGGGAAATAGATGGGGAAACAGTGTCAGACTTTATTTTTTGGGGCTCCAAAATCACTGCAGATGGTGACTGCAGCCATGAAATTAAAAGATGCTTACTTCTTGGAAGGAAAGTTATGACCAACCTAGAAAGTATATTAAAAAGCAGACATTACTTTGCTGACTAAGGCCCGTCTAGTCAAGGCTATGGTTTTTCCTGTGGTCATATATGGATGTGGGAGTTGGACTCCCACATATAAAGAAAACTGAGGGCCAAGGAATTGATGCTTTTCAACTGTGGTGCTGGAGAAGACTCTTGAGAGTCCCTTGAACTGCAAGGAGATCCAACCAGTCCATCCTAAAGGAGACCAGTCCTGGGTGTTCATTGGAAGGACTGATGTTGAAGCTGAAACTCCAATACTTTGGCCACCTGATGCAAACAACTGACTCATTTGAAAAGACCCTGATGCTGGGAAATATTGAGGGCAGGAGGAGAAGGGGACGACAGAGGATGAGATGGTTGGATGGCATCACCAACTCAACGGACATGGGTTTGGGTGGACTCCGGGAGCTGGTGATGGACAAGGAGGCTTCGCTTGCTGTGGTTCATGGGGTCCAAAGAGTTGGACATGACTGAGTGAACTGACTGACTGACTGACTGACTATATATTGTAGTGTATATATGTCAGTGCCAGTCTGTCAGTTCATCCTATCCTCCCTTTCTGCCCTATATCCCATAGGTTTTGGATCATCTTGTTTTCGTTTTCTTTTGCCTTTAGGTATTTTTTTGATTACCTCTTTAATTTCTTCACTGATCCAATGGTTGTTTATTATCAGATTGTTTAGCCTCTACATATTTTTGTTTTTTTATAGGTTTTTTTTTTTTTTCTCTTGTAGTTGATTTCTAATTTCATAACATTTGGGTCAGAAAAGATGTTTGATTGATTTAAATTTTCTTAAATATTCTGAGACTTGTGGCCCAGCATGTGATCAACTCTGTACACTTGAGAAGAACATGTATTCTACTGTTTTTGGATGGAATGCTGTATAAATGTGAATTAAATCTTTCTGGTTTACTTTGTCATTTAAGGTCTGTTTTTCCTTATTGATCTTCTGTCTGGATGATCTGCTGATGACAGTGGGGTGTTAAATTCCACCACTATTATTGTGTAGAGTTGATTTCTCCTTTTATGGTGGTAAGGTGAGATTCTTCTAGATGGGTGCGTATGTATTTAAAATTGCTATAGGTTCTTCTTGGATTGATCTCGTCATCATGATGTAATGTCCTTCTTCATCTCTTGTAACAGTCTTTATTTTTAAGTCTATTTCATCTAATATGAGTATTGCTATTCCAGTTTTCTTTTGATTTCCATTTTGATGGTATATCATTTTCCATCTCTTCACTTTTAGTTGGTATATGTACCTAGATCTGAATTGGTTCTCTTGTAGACAGAATTTTTATGAACATTGTTATATATATATATTTTTTTCAGTCAGTCTTCATCTATTTGTCAGATCATATAATCCATTTATATTTCAGATGATTATTGATATTGATTCTTATTGCCCTTTTGTTAATTGTTTGTGATTTCTTTTTGTAGGTGTTTTTTCCCCTTTTTATTGTGTTCTCTCCTCTTGATATTTGATGACCAACTTCAGTATTGTGTGTGGATTCCTTTTCTTTTTTGTGTATATCTATTGTAGAATTTCAGCTTGTACTTATCATGAGGTATTGATATAGCAGTCTATATACCAAAAAAATACTGTTTTAAGTTGTTGGTCTTTTTTTTTTTTTTTTTTTTTTTTTTTTT
>SJYT01028267.1:99065-125983 GCA_006410635.1 Cephalophus harveyi | reverse complement strand
AACTGTTGCTTCCTGACCTGCATACAGATTTCTCAAGAGGCAGGTTAGGTGGTCTGGTATTCCCATCTCTTTCAGAATTTTCCACAGTTTATTGTGATCCACACAGTCAAAGGCTTTGGCATAGTCAATAAAGCAGAAGTAGATGTTTTTCTGGAACTCTCTTGCTTTTTCCATGATCCAGCGGATGTTGGCAATTTGATCTCTGGTTCCTCTGCCTTTTCTAAAGCCAGCTTGAACATCAGGGAGTTGTTTAGACATTTTTAAATTGTGTAAGGGAGTATCAATGTTAACTTATAAAAATGCAAATGATTTTTTTTATCATGGTAAATATACATAACCCAAAATTTACCATTTTAAGTGTATAATTCAGTGACATTAAGTACATTCACACTGCTATACAACCATCACCACTACTCACCTCCAGAACTTCTTCATCTTCCCAAACTCAAATTCCATTTACCTTAAACAGTAATTCCTCTCTCCTTCCTCCCCCAGACTCTGGCAACAAGCATTCTGCTTTCTTCTCTATGAATTTTGACTATTCTAAGTACCTCATATAAGTGGCTCTATAGGGTATTTATCCTTCTGTGACTGACATACCAATTAGCATAATGTCTTCAAAGTTCATCAATTTTGTAGCATTAGAATTTCCTTCCTTTTTAAAGCTTAATAATACCCCATGCTTTGTATACCACATTTTGTTCATCCATTGACCTATCAATAAACATTTGGGTTGTTATCATCTTTTGGCTATTGTGAATAATGCTGCTGTGAACATGAGTGTTCAAGTCCCTGCTTCCAGTTCTTTTGAGTATATACCAATAACTGGAATTTCTTCATCATATGGTGATTCTGTGTTTAATTTTCTACACAGCAGCTTCACCATTTTACAGTCCAATCACTAATACACAAGGATTCCAGTTTCTCCACATCTTTGCCAATACTTCTAACAGGTGTGAAGTGATATCACAGGGGTTTGATTTGTATTTCCCTACCAGTCAGTGAAAAGTTATGACCAACCTAGATAGCATATTCAAAAGCAGAGACATTACTTTGCCAACAAAGGTCCGTCTAGTCAAGGCTATGGTTTTCCCAGTAGTCGTGTATGGATGTGAGAGTTGGACTGTGAAGAAAGCTGAGTGCCAAAGAATTGATGCTTTTGAACTGTGGTGTTGGAGAAGACTCTTGAGAGTCCCTTGGACTGCAAAGAGATCCAACCAGTCCATTCTGAAGGAGATCAGCCCTGGGATTTCTTTGGAAGGAATGATGCTAAAGCTGAAACTCCAGTACTTTGGCCACCTCATGCGAAGAGTTGACTCATTGGAAAAGACTCTGATGCTGGGAGAGATTGAGGGCAGGAGGAGAAGGCAATGATGGAGGATGAGATGGCTGGATGGCATCACTGACTCGATGGACGCGAGTCTGAGTGAACTCCGGGAGTTGGTGATGGACAGGGAGGCCTGGCGTGCTGTGATTCATGGGGTCGCAAAGAGTTAGACACGACTGAGCGACTGAACTGACTGACTGACTGACCAGTCAGTGATGTGGAGCATCTTTTCATGTGCTTATTGGCCTTTGTACATCTTCTTTGGATAAATATCTATTTAAGTATTTTGCCCATTTTTAAATCAGGTTGTTTTAATTGTTGTTAAGTTGCAGGAATTCTTTATAATTCTGAATATTAACCCTTTATCAGATCTATGGTTTGCATATATTTTCTCCCAATCTGTGAGTTGCCTTTTCCCTCTGTTGATAGTGTACTTTGAAATGCATAAAACTAAATTTTGATTAAGTCCAATTTATGTATGTTTTCTTTTATTGCTGTGCTTTCTGTGGCATAGCAAAGAAATTGTTGCCAAAACTAATGTTATGAAGCTTTTTCCAGTTTTCTTCTGAGAGTATTATAATTTTAGCTCTTACAATTAAGTCTGTGATCCATTTTGAGTAGATTTTTTTTGTATATGTTGTAAGGTAAGAGTACAACTTCACTCTTTTGCGTAAGGATATCCAGTTTTCTCAGCACAATTTGTTGAGGAGTCTGTCTTTTCTTTATTGAATGATCTTGGCATCCTTGTGCAAAGGTTTATTTATGTGAAAAGATTTGTTTGAGAGCTCTCTATTCTATTTCATTTGTATATGTGTATGTCTTTATGCCAGCATCTCACTTTTTTTTTAATTACTGTAGCTTTGTAATAAGTTTTGAAATCTGGAATTATGAGTCCTCAACTTTGTTTTCTTTAGCTATTCAGGGTATCTTGAATTTTAAGATAAATTTTTCTATTTTTGAAAAAAAAATCATTGGGATTTTGATAAGGATTTCACTGAAGCTGCAGATCACTTTGAATAGTATTGCTTCCCAGGTGTAGTGGTAAAGAAACCACCTGCGACGTGGGAGACTGGGGTTCAATCCCTCGGCTGGGAAGATCTCCTGGAGTAAAAAATGGCAACCCACTCTAGCATTCTTGCCCAGAAAATTCCATGGACAGAGGTCACTGGCGGGCTACAGTCCATGGGGTTGCAAAGATTTGGACACAATCGAGCATGCACACATTGGATAGTATTGGCATTTTACAACATGAAATCTTTTCAATTTGTGAACAAATAATGTCTTCCCATTTTTTAGTGTATTCTTTAATTTCTTTTAGGCAGTGTTTCACAGTTTTCAGGGTACAAGACTTTTGCCTCCTTGATTATTTATTCCTAAGTATTTTATTTTTTCTGATGCTATTGTAAGTAGAATTGTTTTCTTAATTTCCTCTTTGGATTGTCATTGTTTTTGTATAGAAATGCAACGGATTTTTGTACAATGATTTTGTATCCTGCAACTTTGCTGAATTCATTTATTAATTCTGACAAGTTTTATATATAATATTTTGGGTTTTCTGCATGTATGATCATGCCATCTGTGAACAGAGATAATTTTATTTCTTCCAGAAATTGCAAAAGATGACCATCCTTTTCTTGTTCCTGGTCTTAACAAAAACAGGTTTCAATCTTTCATCTTGGGATATGAAAGTTTTCTTATGTGGCCTTTACTATGTTGAGGAAATTTCTTTCCATTCCTAGTTTACTGACTCTTTTTTATCATAAAATGGTGTTATACACAAGAATAAACTCAAAATAGATTAAAGATCTAAACATAAGACCAGAAACTATAAAATTTCTAGAGGAAAACATAGGCAAAACACTCTCCAACATAAATCACAGCAGGATCCTCTATGACCCACCTCCCAGAATATTGGAAATAAAAGCAAAAATAAACAAATGGTACCTAATTAAAATTAAAAGCTTTTGCACAACAAAGGAAACTATAAGCAAGGTGAAAAGACAGCCTTCTAGTAAGCCAGAAAGAAAACAACAATACAGTATACTAGTGTATATATATGGGATTTAGAAAGATGGTAACGATAACCCTGTATGCGAGACAGCAAAAGAGACACAGATGTATAGAACAGTCTTTTGGACTTTGTGAGAGAGGGCGAGGGTGGGGTGGTTTGGGAGAATGGCATTGAAACAGGTATAATATCATATATGAAATGAATCACCAGTCCGGGTTCGATGCATGATACAGGGTGCTCGGGGCTGATGCACTGGGATGACCCTGAGGGATGGGATGGGGAGGGAGGTGGGAGGGGGTTTCAGGATGGGGAACACATGTACACCAGTGGTGGATTTTTGTCAATGTATGGCAAAACCAATATAATATTGTAAAATAAAAAATAAAATAAAACAGTATTTAATTTGGTAAAAAAAAAAAAAACTCTGAATCAGTTATAATAATCACGTGATTTGTTTCTTTCATTCTATTAATATTTGTTACATTAATTGATTTCCATATGTTGAACCATCATTGCATTCTGAGAGTAAATCCCACCTGGTCCCAGTGTATAATCCTCTTACTATGCTGCTAATTCAGTTTGCTAATTGAGGATTTTTGCATCATATTCAAAAGTAAAGGTGTGTAGTTTTATTTTCTTGTAATATTTTTATCTGGCTTTGGTATCAGAGACATGCTGGTTTCACAGAACAAGTTAGGAAGTGTTTCCTCCTCTTCATTAGTTTGATGCATGATACTGGATGCTTGGGGCTGGTGCACTGGGATGACCCAGAGGGATGGTATGGGGAGGGAGGTGGGAGGG
Source organism: Cephalophus harveyi (assembly GCA_006410635.1). Classification (NCBI taxonomy): domain Eukaryota; kingdom Metazoa; phylum Chordata; class Mammalia; order Artiodactyla; family Bovidae; genus Cephalophus; species Cephalophus harveyi. Next base: position 121,844 of record SJYT01028267.1, on the reverse strand, counting down.
GGGTTCAGGATGGGGAACACGTGTATACCTGTGGCGGATTCATGTTGATGTATGGCAAAACCAATACAATATTGTAAAGTAATTAACCTCCAATTAAAATAAATAAATTTATATTTAAAAAAATTTTTAAAGAAGAATTTGAGAAAGATTGGTAGAAATCCCAAGAGAAGCAATCTGATCCAGGGCTTTTCTGTGTTGGGAAATTTTAAATTAATGATATAATGTCCTTACTAGTTACAGGTCTATTTAGATATTCTATTTCTTCATGATTTAATAAATAAATTTATATTTAAAAAAATTTTTAAAGAAGAATTTGAGAAAGATTGGTAGAAATCCCAAGAGAAGCAATCTGATCCAGGGCTTTTCTGTGTTGGGAAATTTTAAATTAATGATATAATGTCCTTACTAGTTACAGGTCTATTTAGATATTCTATTTCTTCATGATTCAATCTTGGTAGGTTGTGTGTTTCTAGGAATTTGTAAATCTCATCTAGGCTATTCATTTTGTTGGCCTGCAATTGTTCCTACTACTTTCTTATATTCCTTCTTATATTTCTATAAAATAAGTAATAATGGCTCCATTTTCGTTTCTGTCTGTAGTAATTTGACTTTTCTTCTCTTCCCTTTTTTTCCTAATTAATTTAGCTAAAGACTTCTAAATTTCATTAATCTTTTTCAAGAACCAAATTTTGGTTTCACTGATTTTTTTCCATTGTTTTTCTATTCTCTATCTCATTTGTCTCCACTCTAACCTTTTTCCTTCCTTTTGCTAGCTTACGGTTTACTATTGTCTTCTTTTTCTCAATTGTAAAGTTAGGTTGTTGAATTGAAGTCCTTCTTTTTAAATGTGTTTACAACTGCAGATTTCTATTTTAGCACTGTTTCTGCTCCCTCACTCAAGTTTTGACCTAACATAATTATGTTTTGTTTTCATTTTCACTTGTTGCAAAATATTTTCTAATTTAGCTTATAATTTTTTCTTTGACTTACTGGTTGTTTGAGAGCATTGTTTAATTTCCATATATTTGTATATTTTCCAGTTTTCACTTTGTTATTGACTTCTAGTTTTATTCCATTGTAATCAGAAAAGGTATTTTATATGTGGTTTAACAGAAATAGGTATAAAATAATTTTACTAATATCACTCACAAATTATTGTTATCCAAAGAACTTTGTCCTATAGAGATGCAAATGATTTATAGCTTATAGAAAATAAAACTCCAACAGTTTTTATTCCTCTATGGAACATTAACCAATTTGTATGGGATTCTGTAATCTTCTTCCAGCATTCTTTCTGTGCCTATAAATACTTCTGTATCTCCCATAACCCTTTGAACTAACTCTCTCAGCTTACTTGTTCCTTTAGTCATAAGTTAAATAAATCTTTGGCATGTGTTTAATCTAATAAATAAATAACTCTAATAGAAAATTAGGATATAATTAGATAAAATTAAAATGTTTATCAAAGACAGGTGTAACTTGTTCATATTTGGTGAAGAAGAAAATCTGTAGAAAGAAATGGGCTAAAAGAGGGATAAATGAGACCTCTTGCACAGGCAGAGGTCTTACCCGTAGGAGCCAGAGTGTTGTCCATTTTCTGAGCCTGGTGAGGTGAGGTGAAGTCACTCAGTCGTGTCCGACTCTTTGTGACCCCATGGACTGTAGCCTATCAGGCTCCTCCGTCCATGGGATTTTCTAGGCAAGAGTGCTGGAGTGGATTGCCATTTCCTTCTCCAGGGGAACTTCCCGACCCAGGAATCGAACCCGGGTCTCCCGCATTGCAGACAGACGCTTTACCGCCTGAGCCACCAGGGAAGCCCCTTCTGAGCCTGGAGAGAAGACAAAAGTGGTATGTGAAAGGGAACTGAGTGACAGTGACAAGTCAACTGTAGATTCTGGGGCTGCTGATATTGTTCAACATCTCATCACGCTTCTTTTCAGAACCCAGGGAATTGGCAACCATGCCCAAAATGACAATACCGGTCGGAAGCCTCTCCACAACCCTATCCTATACCAGTCAGAAGCCAGATTAAGCCTCTCCCCAACCCTGTGCAGCCTGTGCTGCTGGCGCATGTAACATGTAACACACCAGGACCTTCGGCCAGTAGAGAAGACATGGCTAAGACATGGTAAGGTAGAATATGTCAACATTAACTCTGGATTCTCCAAGCACAATAGCAGGTATTCAAAATGCATTTACTGTGGGTGATGTAGTTGACTCTGTTTTGTCTCAAGTATAAAACAACTTTTTTGTTTGTTTGTTTGTTTGTTTTTTTAAAGACTGTTATTTCCAAGCATATCTTAACGAAAACGTTTCTGCATGTGTAGTAAGAATTTTAACATTCACTAAAAGGAGGGCTGACCTTCGCCCTCATCCCGTGGTGGGTAATTTCCAAGCCCTTGGAATGCCATACCTCGTGAGTGTCTTTGTTGACCTGGGTTTTGGACTGCACCAGAATATCTAACGATGTGTTGATGTGGGGGCTTCTGAGTCATGCAGTATCAGCTCAACCTCCAGAAGGTCTAGAGACTGAGGTCAACCACATGGACAGCTGACCCTGGAGCCCCAATAAAGGCTTTGGATACCAAGACTTGAGTGAGCATCCCTGATTGGCAATATTTCCCTCATACAGCCTCACATCATTGCTAAGAGGAGTTAGCACCATTCTTGTCTCCATGGGGGAGGAAGCTGAAAGGCTTGAGTTGGAAGCCCACCACTCTCCAAGGCTCTGTCCATACATTTCTCTAATTATCTGCTTTCAATCTACATCCTTTGCTGTTATAAACTGTAACTATATCAGCTTTCAATGAGTTCTACCAGTCCTTCTAGAGAATAACTAGGGTAAATAACTCTAACAGAAAATTAGGATATAACTAGGTCATGAATTTTCAATCTACATCCTTTGCTGTTATAAACTGTAACTATATCAGCTTTCAATGAGTTCTACCAGTCCTTCTAGAGAATAACTAGGGTAAATAACTCTAACAGAAAATTAGGATATAACTAGGTCATGAATCTGAGTGAACTCCGGGAGGTGGTGATGGACAGGGAGGCCTGGCATGCTGCGATTCATGGGGTCACAAAGAGTCAGACACGACTGAGCAACTGAACTGAACTGAGGTCAAATAAAAATACTTATTAAAGGCAGAAGTAAATTGTTCATATTTGGAGAAGGGGAAAATCTTCAGAAAGAAATAGGCTAAAAGTGGGTAAAAGAGATCTCATGCACAGGCAGCAGTCTTAACCTTGAGAGCCAGAGTGTTGCCCATTTTGTGAGCCGGGAGAGAAGGAGAAAATGGTACATGAATGGGAGTTGAGGTCACCTAAGGATGGACTTTGGGGAGCCTCACATTTGCAATTGGTGTCAAAGGGAAGGTGGTTCTGTGGGCTGTGCCCCCTAACTTCTCATTTTGTTGTTGTTGTTTAATCGCTAAGTCATATCCGACTCTTTCATGACCCCCATGGGCTATAGTCAGCCAGGCTCCTCTGTCTATGGTTTCTCCCAGGCAAGAATACTACTGTGGCTTGCCATTTCCTTCTCCAGAGATTCTTCCCCACCTAGGGATCAAGCATGCATCTCTGCATGTCTCCTGCATTGGCAGGCAGATTCTTGACCACTGAATCATCAGTTCAGTTCAGTTCAGTCACTCAGTCGTGTCTGACTCTTTGCGACCCCATGAATCGCAGCACACCAGGCCTCCCTGTCCATCACCAACTCCCAGAGTTCACTCAAACTCACATCCATTGAGTTGGTGATGCCATCCAGCCATCTCATCCTCTATCGTCCCCTTCTCCTCCTGCCCCAAATCGCTCCCAGCATCAGAGTCTTTTCCAGTGAGTCAACTCTTCACATGAGGTAGCCAAAGTACAGGAGTTTCAGCTTTAGCATCATTCCTTCCAAAGAAATCCCAGGGCTGATCTCCTTCAGAATGGACTGGTTGGACCTCCTTGCAGTCCAAGGGACTCTCAAGAGTCTTCTCCAACACCACAGTTCAAAAGCATCAATTCTTCAGCACTCAGCTTTCTTCACAGTCCAACTCTCATACCCATACATGACCACTGGAAAAACCATAGCCTTGACTAGATGGGCCTTTGTTGGCAAAGTAATGTCTCTGCTTTTCAATATGCTATCTAGGTTGATCATAACTTTCCTTCCAGGGAGTAAGTGTCTTTTAATTTCATGGCTGCAATCACCATCTGCAGGGATTTTGGAGCCCCCAACAATAAAGTCTGACACTATTTCCACTGTTACCCCATCTATTTCCCATGAAGTGATGGGGCCAGATGCCATGATCTTAGTTTTCTGAATGTTCAGGGAAGCCCAATTTGTCACTACTGGAGATTAAACACAAGGACACAGGTCAGCAAGAAATCCTGATTTTTTGATAAAGTATAGAAAGTAGAGGAAAAGTATCAGAAGAGCCTTCTGATCAAGGTTGCAATGTTAAATTAGACTCCCTGTTGGTGGAGTTGGGGCAGTGGGGATGGGATTAGGTATAGCAAGTTTTCATTTATGGCTCCCCTAAAATTCAGAGGCTGTTTAGATACTGGTTACTCCACATCCCATTAGTCTTAAAAACTGAGAGCACGTTGTAGGGAATATACTATGTACAGGCCTGTACTATAATTAACAGGGCCTCTTTGAAAAATAAAAATGACTTTCTCATTACCCCCAGATGAAGGGCTGGGAGCAGTAAAAAGTACATCCTGGAAAGACATCTTGAAAACAAGATGTTGAAGTACTGATGTGACTGATGGAAAACCACTAGTGACTGTTCCAGAGCCTTGAGGGAGTTGCTGAGAAAGGGCATCACTAGCCGAAGGGCTAAACAAAGTCATGAAAAGCCTGAAGGTTTGACATTGAGGACTGTGCATTGTATATCTTTATCCCCGATCTGAGACTGTAAAGAATATATATCTGTAGAGCACAAATAAGGAAGTAGAAGTTAGCAATAAAAGGCATGTGAGGATTAGGATCTGGGCTTTTGTCTGCAAATGCCATCAGCCCCCTGAGCCCCACTTTATTTCCAAGTCTTATTTTTCCTTATAAGTCTTCTGCGGCACCACTCCCTCAGGTTCGTTCGTTGTTGGGCTGGTCCTGACACACATTTATAAGATTCTAGTGAAGATTTGTAAGGTACTAGTGAGTGTCCCACAAGGTCACACCGTTACTAACAGAGCTACAGAATTAAATCCTTCATTTGGCTGATTCACATGGAAGAAGAGACTTCTGTGGTGTTCAGTGGTTAAGACTCTGCACTTCCACTGCAAGGGCCATGGATTTGATTCCTGGTCAGGGAAGTCCTACATGCTCCAAGGTGCAGCCAAAAAATAAATCCACTTCCCTTTATTCCCACATGGAAGAAGATACATTACATTCTGTGAGAGCCACCTGTTATAAACTACAAAGATGACTCTGAAGAAAACTGTTGTCTATGATTCACAATAAAGATGTTTCAAAATATAATTTACATGTACAAGATGTTAAAATAGCAACAAAAGCACAGCACAAGATCCTGAGACCAATGGCAAGCATTACCCTTCATCCCTCGCTGTGATGTTGAAATGTACTGTGTAATACTCAACAGTTCTGCTGTGTGACACCTCTCTCTGCAATGGACAGCTTGCCAGAAAGTCTCCTCTTGCTCTTTCCTTTTCTTGTACAGACCCTTTGTCTCCTTAAAATGGAAAGATGCATACAGAATATAGTGTAGAAGGACAACAATGACTCGGGAATCCTTCATGACTCATTTATTGGAGACCTGGAACTCAGATTTCACCTCAGGATGAAGAACTTTCTGACAAATTTAAATGGGCCAGAAATGTGATTGACTGCTCTATCAAGTAGACTATGGAAAACCCTTGTTGGGACTCAAGCACTAGTGAAAGTGAAGTGAAATCGCTCAGTCATGTCCGACTCTTTGCGACCCCATGAACTGTAGCCTGTCAAGCTCCTCTGTCCATGGGATTTTCCAGGCAAGAATATTGGAGTGGGTTGCCATGTCCTTCTCCAGGGGATTCTTCCCAATCCAGGGATTGAACCCAGGTCTCCTGCATTGCAGGAGCACGAGTGGAGAATAAAATATATCAGCAGTCACTTAGCCATTAGGGGCAAGGGCTCTGCAGTCAGACAGACCTGGACTGAGAACCCAGCTTCCCCACCTATCTCCACTGTGCCCTAGGGGAGCCACCTGCCTGTGTAACCTCAGCTTTTGAACCTGAAAAATGCGAATGGTAGCAACACCTCTGTCATAGAGTTGTTGGAACATTGCAGCAAGATGTACCCTGGAGAATTCACAAGACTTCTAAAACTGTTTACCTCAGACTGGGATTTGAACCCATGTGCCGGAATTCGAACTGAGCCAAGACCCATAATTTTCCAACTGAGATCACAGACCTGGTTTCAGTTCCAAATGAAGCTCAGCTTCTTGATGTCTCATCACAGAAATAATTCAGTGAGAGACAAAGTGATAGCTAAGAAGTGGATTTATTCAGAGAGAGACACACTCCACTGACAGAGTATGGGCCATCTCAGAAGGTAAGTGCAGTCTTGAAATGTGGTGTGGTTAGCTTTGATGGACTGGGTAATCCATAGGCTAACTAGTGGGAGGATTATTTCAACTATTTTGGGGAAGGTGTGGGGATTTCCAGGGGTTGGGCCATCACCCAATTTTTGGTCTTTAATGGTCAACCTTGAACTGTCGTGTTCTCAGAAGGTAAGTGCAGTCTTGAAATGTGGTGTGGTTAGCTTTGATGGACTGGGTAATCCATAGGCTAACTAGTGGGAGGATTATTTCAACTATTTTGGGGAAGGTGTGGGGATTTCCAGGGGTTGGGCCATCACCCAATTTTTGGTCTTTAATGGTCAACCTTGGAACTGTCGTGGTGCCTCTGGCTGTGTCATTTAGCTTGCTGATATGTTATAATGAGTGTATACTGAGGATCAAGGTCTAGTCAAGTTGACTTGTCTAACATCTTGGACCCATTTGGTTTGAATCACTTTATATTGTGCCCTCGGGCTATGTCATTCTTTCATAGGTTGTGCCCTGCCCCCTTCCCTTCTGTTTCACTTTCATAAATGTTAGGAAATTTCATTGACTTTGTGCCTTTTGAAAAAAGAGCAGAAGCATTTCAGTGTAGACCATCTGACAAAGTGCACTTCAACAAGTGAAACAGATGAAACCAAGGGCACAGTCCTCAGTCTCTGGAAAAGTAGAGAAGTCTGAGCAAGTTTTTGCTGCCTTTCATCTCATTTGGATAAGATAATAGTCTCCATAAACACTTCCTACTTAGTCAGTGTATTAAATAGAACAGGAAACCATCAGCTTCTCCAGTAGACAAACAAACATCTCAGGATCTACTACTCAGCCAGAATGAAATAATGCTTTTTGCAGTAACATGAATAGACCTCAAGATTATCACAGTATTACTGAGTACAAGCTCACTCTGCTCACTGCAAAACAGGTCAATGAATCCATGAGACTGAGGTGTTTAGGCAAGGAATGAAACTTTATTTGAAAAGCCAGATGACTGAGAGGATGGCAGACTAATGTTTCAAAGTAACCATCTTGTCAAGGCCTGCCTGGATGCCAGGTTCTTTTATAAAACAAGAGAGAGAAGCTGTGAGGAACTAAAATCAAAAGAGAATACAGAGGGAGAGGTAGTGAGGAAGTAAAGAGGGTCTTCAGTCTTGCAAAATATCTCTGGGAAGGGCCAACCTTTGAAAAGAGATGTGTTAATCTCTTCTTTTCTGTAGCCATTCACAGATAGACAGGGTCAAATTATCTATGAGCTGAACAAAGGCACTTTAACAGTCATAGTAGAGGGACAAGGTCCCTTGAGGCAGGCCACTATATGATAATAATAACAACAGCAATGAAAAGCAAGTCAAAGAAATGGTTCCAAAATGGAGTCAGGGTTGGTTCTTCTCTGCAACAACACTAAATGAAATAAATAAGATGGAGAAAGGCAAATACTATATTGTTTCAGAAAGGGGGCCCCTTTCAGGGCCTGAGAGTGGGCTCTTGTCTAACACTCAGAAATGAGTTGTCTGAGGAGACACACATGCTGACAAAGCAAGAGATTTTATTGGGAAGAGACACCTGGGTAGAGAGCAGTAGGGTAAGAGAACCCAAGAGAACTGCTTTGCCATGTGGCTCACAGTCTTGGGTTTTATGGTGATGGGATTAGTTTCCAGGTTGTCTTTGGCCAGTCATTCTGACTCAGTCCTTCCTGGTAGCACACGCATTATTTTGTTCAGCCAAGGTGGATGCCAACAAGAAGGATTCTAGGAGATGGTCGGACATGTGGTGTCTTCCTTTGACCTTTCCCAAATTCTTCTGGGAAAGAAGTGGCTTAGTGGTGGCTTATTAGTTCTGTGTTTCTTACCAAATCCTCCTGTCTTAAAATAACTCATGCAAATGGTTATGATGGTGCCTGGTCAGGGTGGGTGATTTCAGTCAGTGTGCTTTCCCTAACAATATGATATTGTTAGGTAGTTAGAAAAAGAGGAGAGGGAAGCCTCGCACACACCAGCCTTTGCTATCTTGCTCCTGCGAGGAAAGGGGCTAGTTTCCACAGCCCTCTGAAGAAGGCTTTCTTATCTCTTCTTGCTATTCTTTGGAACTCTGCATTCAGGTGCTTATATCTTTCCTTTTCTCCTTTGCTTTTCGCCTCTCTTCTTTTCACAGCTATTTGTAAGGCCTCCCCAGACAGCCATTTTGCTTTTTTGCATTTCTTTTCCATGGGGATGGTCTTGATCCCTGTCTCCCGTACAATGTCACGAACCTCATTCCATAGTTCATCAGGCACTCTATCTATCAGATCTAGGCCCTTAAATCTATTCCTCACTTCCACTGTATAATCATAAGGAATTTGATTTAGGTCATACCTGAATGGTCTAGTGGCTTTCCCTACTTTCTTCAATTTGAGTCTGAATTTGGCAATAAGGAGTTCATGATCTGAGCCACAGTCAGCTCCTGGTCTTGTTTTTGTTGACTGTATAGAGCTTCTCCATCTTTGGCTGCATAGAATATAATCAATCTGATTTCGGTGTTGACCATCTGGTGATGTCCATGTGTAGAGTCTTCTCTTGTGTTGTTGGAAGAGGGTGTTTGCTATGACCAGTGCATTTTCTTGGCAAAACTCTATTAGTCTTTGCCCTGCTTCATTCCGCATTCCAAGGCCAAATTTGCCTGTGACTCCAGGTGTTTCTTGACTTCCTACTTTAGCATTCCAGTCCCCTATAATGAAAAGGACATCTTTTTTGGGTGTTAGTTCTAAAAGGTCTTGTAGGTCTTCATAAAACCGTTCAACTTCAGCTTCTTCAGCATTACTGGTTGGGGCATAGACTTGGATTACTGTGATATTGAATGGTTTGCCTTGGAAACGAACAGAGATCATTCTGTCGTTTTTGAGATTGCATCCAAGTACTGCATTTCGGAATCTTTTGTTGACCATGATGGCAACTCCATTTCTTCTGAGGGATTCCTGCCCGCAGTAGTAGATATAATGGTCATCTGAGTTAAATTCACCCATTCCAGTCCATTTTAGTTCACTGATTCCTAGAATGTCGACTTTCACCCTTGCCATCTCTTGTTTGACCACTTCCAATTTGCCTTGATTCATGGACCTGACATTCCAGGTTCCTATGCAGTATCGCTCTTTACAGCATCGGATCTTGCTTCTATCACCAGTCACATGCACAACTGGGTATTGTTTTTGCTTTGGCTCCATCCCTTCATTCTTTCTGTAGTTATTTCTCCACTGATCTCCAGTAGCATATTGGGCATCTAATGACCTGGGGAGTTCCTCTTTTGGTATCCTATCATTCATGTCCATCTGAGACTTGAGCCTGGCCAAAACCTGTGGTACCTCGTTTCAGGACCTAATGAAGCTCAGGTTCTTGATGTCTCATTGCAAAAAGAATTCAGTGAGACACAGCAATAGATAAGAGGTGGATTTGTTCAGATTCAGAGAGAAGCACAGTCCTCAGAGTATGTACCATCACAGAGGGTGTATGCAGCGGCCATGAAATGTGGTGTGGTTAGTTTTTGTGAGCTGGCTGATGTGCTAATGAGTGGGAGGATCATTCCAACAATTGAGGAACCATCCACTCCTTGGTCTTTTGACAGTGCCATGGAACTGTCATGGCACATGGTGTGTCATTTAGCTTGCAAATTGAGGATCAAGGTTTAGTTGAATTTGACTTGTCTGTGGTCAACTACAAACTTGCACTTACCAAGAACATTACCAACAACTGAACCACAAAGGCATTTGCCACCTGCCTCTATGGAGATTGAACCTCATGCTGCTATAGCTGTGGACCTTCAACAACCCCTGAGGGAGTTCAGGGTGGAGTGAGGCTCTCTGAGCTCCAGGGAATCTGGTGGGACAGGTCTTTAGATAGTTGGAAGTTTTTAGGAACAGATTTTATGATCTCAGTCCTTGCATCTCCTCATATCTAGAGAAGCACTAAATCCCTTCATGGTGACATCAGATCCTCATGACTAACAAAAATCCTTTTGTAAAATGAGTGCTTCATGATATTGAACTCCCCCTTCACCAAAACCTTATATATTGACTTTCCCCCACTGCCACTTTGGAGCAGTTTCTCAGAACTATCCAAGATGCTGCCTCCCAGGCCACAGTCTTCATTTTGCCCCAAATAAAACTTAACTCACAACTCTCAAGTTATACATCTTTTTTAGTCAATACTGCCATCTTGGACGGAGAAGGCAATGGCACCCCACTCCAGTACTCTTGCCTGGAAAATCCCATGGATGGAGGAGCCTAGAAGGCTGCAGTCCATGGGGTTGCTGAGGGTCAGACACGACTGAGCGACTTCACTTTCACTTTTCTCTTTCATGCATTGGAGAAGGAAATGGCAACCCACTCCAGTGTTCTTGCCTGGAGAATCCCAGGGACGGGGGAGCCTGGTGGGCTGCCTTCTATGGGGTCGCACAGAGTCGGACATGACTGAAACGACTTAGCAGCAGCAGCAGCAGCCATCTTGGACCCATTTGATTTAATTGGTTTATGTTATGCCCTTGTGCTATGTCATTCTATGTCAAAAGTTGTGTCCTGCCCCCTTCCCTCCTGTTTCAAGCTCTTTTCCTGAGCCCCATCCGGGCCCACAATGTTGCCTCTACAATATTCTGGAGGGACAGCCAGAAAATAATTGGCCCTTCGTAAGGAAATACTGTATAATGTCCAATCCCTCTAGAGATTCAGGCCTTCATCTTCCCTGTTACCTACAACATGTGTGTCAACAGCACCTCTCAGTGAACCTGCGAGGGTGGGTGATAGGCCCACAATGCCTGCTTGAAGTCCATCTGTTGGTGGCATCCCTTCAAGGGCAGCTGGGCTTCCAAGGACAATGTTTGCCACTTTGGGAGTTAGCTCTGTAGGCCATTTGGTCCAAAACCCTTACCACCCTTCTCCTAAAGCTACAAACATATCCCCTGGATCAAATACCCACTCTGCTTTTATGGAACATCTGGTCTGTTGTCTCTTATCGTTTTGTGCTTCAGCCACTTACTAACTCCTACAACCATGACACTGCCCCCTCTGTAGGCAACATCACTCCACCCAGCCTATTATTAAAATACTCTTAATGCTCCTAACAGAACCAGATAACCCACTCCTTTGTCATTATTTCTGTTACTGCCTAAAGTGGGTCTATGACAATGAAATGTTTACCATTGGAAACACTCTAAACTGTTCTTATGGAGGACTAAGGGAAGAAATCAGTGACTTACATTCTCTCAGACTGATAAGAGGATAAACCTTATGACTATTTTGCCAGATTCCCAGTCTCAGGGCACAGGCTTTGATTGCTTTATGTCATGGTATCCCCATCTGCTGTGGACAAACTGGCAAGGAGTTAAGATTACAACCCCTTAATCCTACCCAGCACTAGTCACACTGGAGACCTTGGGGATGCCCAGCTCCAGCCTGGGGATCCCAGAATGTCAACCTGCCTTGATCTGTCTAGGGGTCTGGTCCCTGGGAGGTTGTCATGCCTCAACCTGCTCAGGGATCCACCAGTCCAGGGGTCCCAGGAGGTCAACCTGCCTTGACCTGCCTGGGGATTCGATCTCCAGGAGGTTGTCATGCCTCATCCTGCCTAGGGATCTGCATCCTGACCCAGGGATGCCAAGCTCTTGGGTTGCAACAGTACTGGGTAGGATAAACTTCAGAAAGACTCACCCCTAAGGAAGTCCACCCATGGAAATAGAAGGAGGCCATTAGTTGGGGAGCTGTTCCTGGTCTCAGCAATAATTCAGGAGCCGAACAAGAACCCCATTGCCCTTCTGGAAAGGCTAAAAGAGGCCCTCCAAAAGTTTACCAATCAGGACTTGACTCTCATGAGGGACAGGTGATTTTAATGGACAGATTCCTGTCCCAGTGTGCATCAGACATCAGGAAAAAGCTACAACAGCTACAGCAGCAGGATCCTGCTGCCTCCTTAGATGAGATGGTCCAGACAGCCACCAATGTCTTTTATAACAGAACAGGAGAGGGAGGCCAAGGCCCAGGAAAGGGAGAAAAGGAAAGAGACAAGGCATTCCAGATGCTGGCCACCCTCCAGGGAAGCCCTGTGGCAAACCCTGAGTCCTTGAAAGACAAGGCACAAGGCAAATGCCTAATCTATAGACGGGCAAGACGTTGGGCCAAAGAGTGTCCAAACTGTGACAAGTCTCCTAAAATGGCTTGCTACAAATGCCATCAATTGGGACATTGGGTGGCACTCTACCCTCAGGACACAAGAAACTCAAGGTCAAGTGCCAAGCCTTCCCTCAAGATGGTTCAACAGGACTGAAGTGGTTGGCTCCAGCCAGCCCATCTGTCACAGATAACCATCACTGGCTGGAACCAAGGGTGAAACTGGATGTGACAGATAAGTCCGAGAATTTCTCGGTGGACCCAGGGGCTACCTACTCTGTCCTGACTGCCTGTTCCAGAGCCTTTTCCCCTCATTCCTGTACCATTTTGGATGCTAGAGGAAAAACAATTACAAAAAGATTCACTTGAGCACTTCTTTGTTGCTGGGATGGACAAGTATTTTCCCACCAGATTCTAGTGGTCCCTGAGTGTCCTACTCCCTTATTAGGAAGAGATCTTTCCCTATCTTTGAAATCTTGCAGCTATTTCAGTCCTGATAGAAGATGTTTTAAAACTTCCTCTTAGGGGTAAACTATTTTCACTAGCCACCAAATGAAACAATTCCTAAAGGGGAGAGACCATTCATGGATGTCTGATCAAAGGATCCTCAGATATCAAGTATTGCTGATGAGAAAAGGAAAGGCCTGACTATATCCCCTTGTGAGGTTCTTAACCCAGCTACCCTCCTGCCTACCCCCAAGGGCTCTCTCCCCTTTCACTCTTGCCTAGAAACGGACCACTGGACAAAACTCTGAGAGGGATTGTCAGAAGATCCTCTGGCCAACCCTGAGGAAATCTGGTACACTGATAGAAGCAACTTTGTCTTAGATGGAAAAAGAAGAGCCAGATATGCAGTAGTTTCCAATTTCGAGACCATAGAGGTTAAACCTTTACCACCAGTTACTTCAGTCCAATTGGCTGAGCTCATAGCCCTGACTTGAGCTTTTAGAGCTGGGAAAAGGAAAAGGAGTAGCTATTTACACTGACTCCAAGTATGCCTTTCTGATGCTACATGCACGTGCTGCTGTTTGGAAAGAAAGAGGCCACTTGACCACCCGAGGGTCCCCAATCAAACATGGTGATCAAATCCTTACACTCTTGGAAGCAGTCCATCTGCCCGCTGAGGTTTCAGTCTCCCGCTCTAAAGGACACCAAATAGGGAGCAGGGAAGTGGCACGAGGGAACCAAGCAGCTGATCAGACAGCTAAGAGAGCGACGTTACAGAACAATGACCTAATAGGGGTGGTCACCTTAGTTCCACAGACTAATTTGCCAGAAACTCCTTCATATACTGAAGGTGAGACTCTTAAAGCTAAGAGTGAGGGCTTTCAGGAAGATCATATGGGGTGTTTCCCAAAAGAGGGACTCCTTTATCTGCCTGGGAACCTCCAATGGAAGTTGGTTAACTCCTTACATGCCACGACTCATTTAGGGGAGAAGGCTCTCCAAAGACTACTAGAAAGGTCCTTCAGAGGAACAGGCCTCCAAAGACTATAAGGCAAGTGGTCTCATCTTGTCCCACTTGCCAATTAAACCCCCAAGGAGCTCGAAGACCCCAGCTGGCCCAGCCCGTCCAATGGCATGGGACCAGGAGAGGACTGGCAGATGGACTTCACCCAGATACCAGTTTCTCAAGTGTATCAGTACCTACTAGTCATGATAGATACATTCACAGGATGGACTGAAGGCTTTCCCACCCAGACTGAGAAGGCTGAGGAGGTGGTTAAAAAAAAAAAAAAAAATCCACTCCAGTGTTCTTGCTTGGAGAATCCCAGGGACGGGGGAGCCTCATGGGCTGCCATCTATGGGGTCGCACAGAGTCAGACACGACTGAAGTGACTTAGCAGTATGTAGTTAGAATAGGAAAAAGGAGTCCAAAATGGTGGTGACTAAAAGACAAAGAGAAAAGCCTGAAAAAAATGGAACAAAAGAAAATCTGTGGGCTGAAGTGAGAACTTCAGGTGAAACAAACATGCCCCTTCTTGGCTAGCCCAGTGTGCATAGGGAAGGCTCAAGGAGGGAAGGAGACAAACGTATAAAAGGAGGAAGCCAAGATTGAGGCCTCCCCTTTGGGCTTGGCCTGCACTCATGCCTTGAAGGTGTACTATCCTTTGTTTGCCGAAAAAATTCTGAGCATAAGTGAGCTGTAACACTGGTCCGCTATTTCAAATCTTTGCTGCAGCGAGACAGAACTGAGGAAATTATACACTCCCCTGACATATGGGTGCCGTGTCTCAGATGTAACCTGGCTGAAATAACCTTAGCTCGGCCCAAACAAGGCGGAAACCAAGCAGAGAAGAAGCCCAACTTGGTGAAAGCTCACATGGTGAAAACTGAATGCAAAGGAAACCTAGAACAGCAGAATTGACAAGAAGCCCTGTGTGCTGGAAACCAGGACAACAAAAACAAACTTGGTAGAAAGCTCATGCAACTCAGTCTTAGATTCCAGAAGACCTCCAGTTAAGGTAGGAGGTCCTTGCCCCTATGGCTGGAAGGACATATGGCTAACAAAATCTTAATCCCTTTGCAGTCTCTCATTTCTTGTTTCCTTGAACCCCCGTGAACAGGTGAGTTGCAGTGGGTGCAACTGAGGGACTCTGGCAGGGGTTACTCCCCAGTGTGCCCCAAAGTCTCCACTATCTGCTGAACCTTATAGCTGTTGCCCAAGTGGGTGGGGGTTCTTCTGTCCTTAAGCTCCTCTGTGCCATGGATCAGGCCAATGAAAATGAAATTGTGGGCACAGATCAGGCATTTAGCAGTTTCTCCAGCAAGTTATGAAAGGGGTTCCTCCACATGTTCTTCCCACTGATTTTTCCTCCTATCCTTCAGCTCCTTTCCCCATCTATGCCACTGTTTACAAAGTATTGGGCAGGTCATCATCTTTCCATTTCTAAAAGTTGTTCTTGAAACCATTTACCTGAGATTGGGACTCAAACTCACATGGCAGAGACTCTTGCTCTGTTTAGTCACTCAGTCATGTCCAACTGAGACTTGAGCCTGGCCAAAACCCATGGTGACTCGTTTCAGGACCTAATGAAGCTCAGGTTCTTGATGTCTCATTGCAAAAACAATTCAGCGAGACGCAGCAATAGATAAGAGGTGGATTTGTTTGGATTCAGAGAGACGCACAGTCCACAGAGTATGTACCATCACAGAGGGTGTATGCAGCGGCCATGAAATGTGGTGTAGTTAGTTTTTGTGAGCTGGCTGATGTGCTAATGAGTGGGAGGATCATTCCAACAATTGAGGAACCACCCACTCCTTGGTCTTTTGAATTAAAAGACGCTTACTCCTTGGAAGAAAAGTTATGACCAACCTAGATAGTATATTCAAAAGCAGAGACATTACTTTGCCGACTAAGGTCCATCTAGTCAAGGCTATGGTTTTTCCAGTGGTGATGTATGGATGTGAGAATTGGACTGTGAAGAAGGCTGAGCGCCGAAGAATTGATGCTTTTGAACTATGGTGTTGGAGAAGACTCTTGAGAGTCCCTTGGACTGCAAGGAGATCCAACCAGTCCATCCTGAAGGAGATCAACCCTGGGATTTCTTTGGAAGGAATGATGCTAAAGCTGAAACTCCAATACTTTGGCCACCTCATGCGAAGATTTGGGATTTCTTTGGAAGGAATGATGCTAAAGCTGAAACTCCAGTACTTTGGCCACCTCATGCGAAGATTTGACTCATTGGAAAAGACTTTGATGCTGGGAGGGATTGGGGGCAGGAGAAAAAGGGGACGACCGAGGATGAGATGGCTGGATAACATCATGGACTCGATGGACGTGAGTCTGAGTGAACTCCAGGAGTTGGTGATGGACAGGGAGACCTGGCATGCTGTGATTCATGGGGTCGCAAAGAGTCAGACATGGCTGAGCGACTGAACTGAACTGAACTGGAACTGGAAGTGTCATGGCACCTCTGGGTGTGTCATTTAGCTTGCAAATTGAGGATCAAGGTTTAGTTGAATTTGACTTGTCTGCGGTCAACTACAAACTTGGACTTACCAAGAACATTACCAATGACTGACCAACAAAGGCATTTGCCATCTGCCTCTACGGAGATTGAACCCCATGCTGCTACAGCTGTTGACCTTCAACAACCCCTGAGGGAGTTCAGGGTGGAGTGAGGCACTCTGTGCTCCAGAGAATCTGGTGGGACTGGTCTTTAGATAGTTGGACAGGTCTTTAGATTGTTTTTAGGAACAGATTTTATGATCTCAATCCTTGCATCCCCTCATATCTAGAGAAGTACTAAATCCCTTCATGGTGACATCAGATCCTCATGACTAACAAAAACCCTTTTGTAAAATGAGTGCTTCATGATATTGAACTCCCCCTTCACCAAAACCTTATATATTGACTTTCCCCCACTGCCACTTTGGGGCAGTTTCTCAGAACTATCTGAGATGCTGCCTCCCAGGCCACAGTCTTCATTTTGCCCCAAATAAAACCTAACTCGCAACTCTCAAGGTATACATCTTTTTTAGTCAATACTGCCATTTTGGACGGAGAAGGCAATGGCACCCCACACCAGTACTCTTGCCTGGAAAATCCCATGGATGGAGGAGCCTAGAAGGCTGCAGTCCATGGGGTTGCTGAGGGTCAGACACGACTGAGCGACTTCACTTTCACTTTTCTCTTTCATGCATTGGAGAAGGAAATGGCAACCCACTCCAGTGTTCTTGCCTGGAGAATCCCAGGGACGGGGGAGCCTGGTGGGCTGCCTTCTATGGGGTCGCACAGAGTCGGACATGACTGAAACGACTTAGCAGCAGCAGCAGCAGCCATCTTGGACCCATTTGATTTAATTGGTTTATGTTATGCCCTTGTGCTATGTCATTCTATGTCAAAAGTTGTGTCCTGCCCCCTTCCCTCCTGTTTCAAGCTCTTTTCCTGAGCCCCATCCGGGCCCACAATGTTGCCTCTACAATATTCTGGAGGGACAGCCAGAAAATAGTTGGCCCTTTGTAAGGAAATACTGTATAATGTCCAATCCCTCTAGAGATTCAGGCCTTCATCTTCCCTGTTTCCTACAACATGTGTGTCAACAGCACCTCTCAGTGAACCTGCGAGGGTGGGTGATAGGCCCACAATGCCTGCTTGAAGTCCATCTGTTGGTGGCATCCCTTCAAGGGCAACTGGGCTTCCAAGGACAATGTTTGCCACTTTGGGAGTTAGCTCTGTAGGCCATTTGGTCCAAAACCCTTACCACCCTTCTCCTAAAACTACAAACATATCCCCTGGATCAAATCCCCACTCCGCTCTTATGGAACATCTGGTCTGTTGTCTCTTATCATTTTGTGCTTCAGCCAGTTACTAACTCCTACAACCATGACACTGCCCCCTCTGTAAGCAACATCACTCCACCCAGCCTATTGTTAAAATACTCTTAATGCTCCTAACAGAACCAGATAACCCACTCCTATGTCATTATTTCTGTTATTGCCTAAAATTTCAGCCAGTTACTAACTCCTACAACCATGACACTGCCCCCTCTGTAAGCAACATCACTCCACCCAGCCTATTGTTAAAATACTCTTAATGCTCCTAACAGAACCAGATAACCCACTCCTATGTCATTATTTCTGTTATTGCCTAAAATGGGTCTATGACAATGAAATGTTTACCATTGGAAACACTCTAAACTGTTCTTATGGAGGACTAAGGGAAGAAATCAGTGACTTACATTCTGTCAGACCGATAAGAGGATAAACCTTATCGCTATTTCACCAGATTCCCAGTCTCAGGGCACAGACTTTGATTGCTTTACATCATGGTATCTATTCCCATCCACTGTGGACAAACTGGCAATGAGTTAAGATTACAACTCCTTAATCCTACCCAGCACTAGTCACACTGGAGACCTTGGGGATGCCCAGCTCCAGCCTGGGGATCCCAGGATGTCAACCTGCCTTGACCTACCTGGGGATTCGATCTCCAGGAGGTTGTCATGCCTCAACCTGCTTAGGGATCTGCATCCTGACCCAGGGATGCCAAGCTCTTGGGTTGCAACAGTACTGGGTAGGATAAACTTCAGAAAGACTCACCCCTAAGGAAGTCCACCCATGGAAACAGAAGGAGGCCATTAGTTAGGGAACTGTGCCTGGTCTCAGCAATAATTCAGGAGCCCAACAAGAACCCCATTGCCCTTCTGGAAAGGCTAAAAGAGGCCCTCCAAAAGTTTACCAATCAGGATTTAGACTCTTATGAGGGACAGGTGATTTTAATGGACAGATTCCTGTCCCAATGTGCATCAGACATCAGGAAAAAGCTACAACAGCTACAGCAGCAGGACCCTGCTGCCTCCTTAGATGAGATGGTTCAGACAGCCACCAATATCTTTTATAACAGAACAGGAGAGGGAGGCCAAGGCCCAGGAAAGGGAGAAAAGGAAAGAGACAAGGCATCCCAGATGCTGGCCACCCGCAAGGGAAGCCCTATGGCAAACCCTGAGTCCTTGAAGGACAAGGCACAAGGCAAATGCCTAATCTATAGACGGGCAAGACGTTGGGCCAAAGAGTGTCCAAACTGTGACAAGTCTCCTAAAATGGCTTGCTACAAATGCCATCAATTGGGACATTGGGTGGCACTCTGCCCTCAGGACACAAGAAACTCAAGGTCAAGTGCCAAGCCTTCCCTCAAGATGGTTCAACTGGACTGAAGTGGTTGGCTCCAGCCATCCCATCTGTCACAGATAACCATCACTGGCTGGAACCAAGGGTGACAGATAACTGGATGTGACAGATAAATGGATGTGACAGATAAGTGGATGTGACAGATAAGTCCAAGAATTTCTCGGTTGACACAGGGGTACCTACTCTGTCCTGACCTCCTGTTCCAGAGCCTTTTCCCCTCAATCCTGTACCATTTTGGATGCTAGAGGAAAAGCAATTACAAAAAGATTCACTTGAGCACTTCTTTGTTGCTAGGATGGACAAATATTTTCCCACCAGATTCTAGTGGTCCTTGCGTGTCCTACTCCCTTATTAGGAAGAGATCTTTCCTATCTTTGAAATCTTGCAGCTATTTCAGTCCTGATAGAAGATGTTTTAAAACTTCCTCTTAGGGGTAAATTATTTTTACTAGCCACCAAATGAAACAACTCCTAAATGGGAGAGACCATTCATGGATGTCTGATCAGAGGATCCTCAGATATCAAGTATTGCTGATGGAAAATCCAGGCCTGACTATATCCCCTTGTGAGGTTCTTAACCCAGCTACCCTCCTGCCTACCCCCAAGGGCTCTCTCCCCTTTCACTCTTGCCTAGAAATGGACCACTGGACAAAACTCTGAGAGGGATTGTCAGAAGATCCTCTGGCCAATCCTGAGGAAATCTTGTACACTGATAGAAGCAACTTTGTCTTAGATGGAAAAAGAAGAGCCAGATATGCAGTAGTTTCCAATTTCGAGACCATAGAGGTTAAACCTTTACCACCAGTTACTTAAGTCCAATTGGCTGAGCTCATAGCCCTGACTTGAGCTTTTAGAGCTGGGAAAAGGAAAAAGAGTAGCTATTTACACTGACTCCAAGTATGCCTTTCTGATGCTACATGCACATGCTGCTGTTTGGAAAGAAAGAGGCCACTTGACCACTCAAGGGTCCCCAGTCAAACATGGTGATCAAATCCTTACACTCTTGGAAGCAGTCCATCTGCCCGCTGAGGTTTCAGTCTCCCACTCTAAAGGACACCAAATAGGGAGCAGGGAAGTGGCACGAGGGAACCAAGCAGCTGATCAGGCAGCTAAGAGAGCAGCATTACAGAACAGTGACCTAATAGGGGTTGCCACATTAGTTCCACAGACTAATTTGCCAGAAATTCCTCCATATACTGAAGGTGAGACTCTTAAAGCTAAAAGTGAGGGCTTTCAGGAAGATCATATGGGGTGTTTCCCAAAAGAGGGACTCCTTTTTCTGCCTGGGAACCTCCAATGGAAGTTGGTTAACTCCTTATATGCCACCACTCATTTAGGGGAGAAGGTCCTCCAAAGACTACTAGAAAGGTCCTTCAGAGGAACAGGCCTCCAAAGACTATAAGGCAAGTGGTCTTGTCTTGTCCCACTTGCCAATTAAACCCCCAAGGAGCTCGAAGACACCAGCTGGCCCAGCCCGTCCAATGGCATGGGACCAGGAGGGGATTGGCAGATGGACTTCACTCAGATACCAGTTTCTCAAGTGTATCAGTACCTACTAGTCATGATAGATACATTCACAGGACGGACTGAAGGCTTTCCCACCCAGACTGAGAAGGCTGAGGAGGCGGTAAAAAAAAAAAAAAAATTTTTTTTTTTTTATAATTTCACAGGAATGGAGGAGACACACCAACTCTTAATATCCATGTCCATTGAGGTGACATACATCATTTTTAGATTTGGTCACATGAACTCAACCAATTGCAGAGGAAAATGTAGGGAAGCTGGTAGGTGTCTATTGACCATGTGTCTGCCAAAGTCAACCACCTGGACCTGCAAACACAACCCCTCTGCCCCCTCCACCTGAAGCCACTCCTCTGTTGTCCTGAGTGAACTCCAAGTTGTCCCTAATTCAATGCAGGCCTTCGTTCTTCCAGCCCTGCACTGCCTCTCAGAGAGACCCTGAGAGCTTCTCCTTCTGACCTGCCAGGACCTGCCTTGTGGGGTCAGGGCTCTCTCCTCTCAGTGAGGGCACAGCTTCTCCAGGCAGGCAGGGCAGGTTTGTGCATGTGTTTTGATCACATAACACTGTGGTTTATTTAACTTTCCAATTATTTCTCACATGAATTGCCAAGATGTTTCTCCCACACTTAAAATTTGTTTTGTTTTAGTTTTAATTTTTATTAGAATATAGTTGATTTATAATGTTGTGTTAGTTTCAGATGTATAGCAAAGTGAATCAGTTATATATATACATATATCTCCTTCTTTTTTCATAGTTAAAAATTTAAATCCGAAGTCCATATTCATCTTGGTCGGTATTTTATTCATTGATCTGATCTAATTCATACTTTATATTTCATATTTTATGAAATTACAAAAATGCTCCTTGGGCTTCCTCTGAGGCATTAGCTGAGCAGCACTACCTAAACAAGTTGGGGTATGAGGTTGGCATGACCTGCCAGTTCTGAACTAGTGCAGAGCTGCAGCCATCACTGTGTCTGTTTCATGATGGTCACAAATCATTCAGCAATCAATCCCAGGAGTGTTCTGGGGAGCAATGCCAGGCAGACATACAGTTTCTTCGAATCATTATAATTTCCTTTAAAAATGCTTTTCTTACCTTTTTGTTTGATTTCTACCATTCTCAATGATTCTTCAAAATCACCAAAGAAAAGGGAGTTCCAAATGACATTTAGGAGCATCTTCAGAAGGCTCAGCTGTAGACTCTCTGGGCCTGGGGTCTGGGTGGTTTAAGCATCATGCTCTGCCCTGGGTTGTGCTGTTGCCTAGAAAGGGCAAGGCAGAGGATGGTGAGGCAGAGGGAAACCTGATTTCCATTAAAATATGCGAGAACTGCTCCAAGGGCATAAACTGAGAAAACGGAGTACTGGAGCCTTCCCAACGCCACTGCATTTGACAGGTACAGAGTTTTCCGATCTACCAGCTGGGGTCCTCAGGGACTGAATTTCCCTCGGGGCCCTGGTTCCCTCAAAGGCTCAGATGGCGTCCCCGGGCAGCAAGCCACCTGGAATTAGAAGGTAAATGACATCAGGGCCAGATTCGGACTGAGGTATCCGTTCCAACCTCCCCAAACTTCATGCTCTGTATGACCCACTTGCCAAGGCAGGCATCATCGTGTGTCACATTTATAAACAGCTCCAAACACCTAGGGGCTTGGGGCCCCTGGACACAAAAGGGATGTCTGCTTTCTTCAGCGGTTGCTTTGCATGAAATAAAATCAATGAACCAAGCCCATACAGAATCGAGGATTTTCAAATCAATTCCTTTTTGAAGTTAGATTTGGGGTTTTAGGACAACAATGGTCAGCACCTGACCAGAAGTTTTCTTGGAGTTTAGGGAACTAAGTTTGGGAGATGTGTAAGAACTGAGATACTGAAAAGAAGACAGTTTCCAAAGAAGCTAATGACTTGATTTCTTTCTTTCTTTCTTTTCTTTTCTTTTTTTTTTTTTTTTTTTTTT
>SJYT01028267.1:53230-98919 GCA_006410635.1 Cephalophus harveyi | reverse complement strand
TTTTTTTTTTTTTTTTTTTTTTTTTTTGAGAAGTTGGAACCTGAATCTCTGCCTTCTGATCTGTTGCTGCTTTCAGTCTGGTCCTCTTTGGGCATTGTAGCCAGGAGGGTGACTCTGTACCATCTCACTGATGGTGGCTGAAGATCCCGATCTGGCTTCTCAGATCTGAAAACAAAGAAACAAAGGTGGACTTGACTGGGGAGTTCATTTGAAGAGTGGCCAGAAGAATCGATTGATTCTAACTGTCAAAATCCTTGCCCCTTGGCATTCTACACAAACTCAGGCAGCTTGTAAAGTGCCCAGGACTGTGGTCTGGAACAGAAGCACTTCACCCGTGGAAGAGTGAAGGGCCTCAAAGATGCTGAGTGTCCACTGAGTGGCTGCATGGCTGACTTGTGTGCCCAGCAGGGGCTGCTTGCAGTCCAACCCACTGAACATGGCAGTTCTGGGTCAGCATCACAGTTTATCATTGACCACAGCCTCACAGGTGTGAACCAGAGTGGGGAGGGGCAGTGAGGTTCAACTGCAGAGGGCAACAGATCTGGTTCTAGCCTGTCCCTTAGTCCTCTGGGAAGCGAGGGCACACCTGGGCTAGATCAGGGTGGGGAGAGGCCCCCAGGGAGGATGCGGCCACCCAGCCGAGGAGTGATGCAGGAGCCAGGTGGATCTAGCTCCCAAAGAACAAGATCCATCCAGTGAGGATCTTCAAGGCCACCCCTCACAGGAGCCGGAAGAAGAGTCTTGATTTCTAGATGAGCATCTGAAATTGCTTTCCTACCAGCAGGTCAGACAACTGGGTTCACTGGGCAGGTAGAGACCAGCAAAACTGCATGGGTAAAAGCAAACAGCATGGCTTTCCTCTCTCAGGTCCCCCATCCCGACTCCTCTGCTCCCACTACAGTTAACATGTGATGGCCATCCACTTAATGAACTTGGTTCCCAAACCCACACCATCGGTCCACAAAAATACCTCCCCTGGGGTCTGTCCCTTATAATCCAAGGTCCCCATAGGGCTCTGATTTCCACTCAGAGCTCAGAAACCTGAATCTGCAGACCTCAGCAAACCTACTGCCTCCCCACCTCCCCTTCCAGCCACCACATGGATTGAAGAGGTAGGAACAGTAGCCCCCAGCCTAGAAGGCGGAGTTCCCAGATATAAGTGTGAGGACCCACCTTGGAGCAAGAAATCAAGGCCATGAGGGAGCACAAGTGCCTCTTGTGAACGGTGTTCCACATCTGAGTGCCCACACCTAGGCTGGCTCTGAGGTCAGCTCCACAGTCCCTGCTGCCCAGGCAATGCCCAAGAAGACTCAGGAATCCATCCTGGACTAGATGCCCCAGGTCTCTGCACTGGAACAAGAGCTGCTCCAGGGCAGGTGCAGTTCTGATGATTCTGGTACTGAGTCCAGAGTGCAGGAGTGGGAGAGGTGCTTTTCCCTACACCACCAACAAGCAGGATTCTGGCCCCAGCTGAGGGTCCTACGAGTCAACTCAGTTCTGACACTCTTCACCCGGAGAGAGCATCAGGTCCCACAGGCTGAAGGCTCATCCCCACAAGACCACCCCCACTTCAGATGCCAGTCACAGGTCCAAGCTGTCACCTGTGCTTCTGACCAAATGCCTACTATTTGGAGGTTCCTAGAACCCCATCCTGGGGCTTGATTAATTTGCTAGAACAGCTCACAGAAGTCAGAGAAACATTTTACTTACTGGATTCCTGGGTTTTTGTTGCTGTTCAGTTGGCAAGTTGTATCTGACTCTTTGCGGCCCTGTGGGCTGCAGCACATGAGGCCTCCCTTCCCTTCCACCATCTCCTAGCTTTTCTCAAGTTCCGTCCATTGCACCAGTGATGCAATCCAACCATCTCATCCTCTGTTGCCCTCTTCTCCTGCCTGCAGTTTTTCCCAGTATCAGGGTCTTTTCCAATGACTTGGCTAAGTATTGGAGCTTAGATTCAGCATCAGTCCTTCCAATGAATATTCACAGTTAAATGGAGGAGATGCAGATGGCAAGTGAGGCATGGAGAAGGACATGGAGCTTCTCTGCCCTCCAGGAGGGTACCACTCTCACCAGATCACTAACTGTTCCCCAACCTGGAAGCTCTTCAGACTCTGTCTTTTTGAGTTTTATGAAGGTTTCACTCCATAGACTCTATTGATCAAGCCATGGGCCATTGGTGACTGAGTCAATTTCCAGCCTCTCTCCTTCTAGGAAGTCAGGGCATGGGGCTGAAGGTTGTAGCCCTCTATTCATGGTTGGTTCCCCTGGCAAACAGCCCCCATCTGCAAGCACTTCCAAAGACCTCCTCACTGACGTCAGCCCAGAAGTGGTGGAAAGGAGCTTTCTGTGAGTAACAGGACACCCATTTCACCTTGTAGATCAGAGGACAAGAGCCCAAGCAGAACAAAAGATGCTTCTGTGGCTCTTACTGCACAAGAAATCCCACGGGTTTGGGGAGCTGTGAGTCAGAAACAGGGACAAAGACCAAATGAGTATTTCTCATTATGAGTCACAGGGTCACAGCGTCCTTTACTCAAAGCAGCACATATTTACTAAGCACAGAGGTGGCCTTTCACTTTGGGGACCACCCCAGTCGCCTTATTCCCTATCGAAGCTGTAGGAGGGATTCTAGTGACACTTTCAGAAAGTCATAGGTTTTGCTAAAATTTGCCAAGTGAGATATTTTAACCAAAACTTTCCCAGTGCGTTTCCTTTCGTATATGATGGGGATGGCTGCTGGTAATTCGGGGCCTGGCTGGTGGGATCTTGAGACATGGATACTTAAGTTAGAGTTGGGGGTGGGGGCTTATGTACTTGGTTGCCCCATCATCGCCATTCATCCCATGGCTGGCTCTGACCCTGACCTCTTTCTTACCCTGCCCTTTGCTGACCAGCCAGGGTTCCAAGGCCACCGTGTAGCCCCAGGGCTGCACTGTGACCCTTGCAAGCCTCACTGAGCCCAGCCCTGGGAGATGTGGAGCCACAGCCTCAAAACATGTGGCGGTGGGATTTCCCTGGTGGTCCAGAGACTAAGACCTGTGCTCCCAATGCAGGGGCTCCAGGTTCAATCCCTGGTCAGGGAACCAGACCCCCACATGCTGCAACTAAGAGTTCACATGCCACAACTAAAGGTCCCACGTGCTGCAACTAAGACCTGGTAGAGCCAAATAAAACTGGTCTCTGTGAATGTGTTAGAGATGAGTCAGTCAGCTAGTTAATATGATTATACCATTTTCCTGTATCTTATATATTTGTGGCCTTTGTAGGCTTTTAAACTCTTAGAATTTGCTGTTTTCTCATGCTAAATAATTTATTTTGAACCAGTTTTTCAAAGAGTTTTGAACTCTTTTTCTTAAAGAGCCTTTTCCAAATCATGCAAGCTTCAGGCCCATGCACCCTGTGCTGACCATGAACTTGGTCTGGCTGGCATTCTTCCAGGCTCTAGGGGTATGGCTGTGAGAAAAACAGACAAGCCCCCTGCCCCATAGGTTTGCCAGCACCCAGCACCTGCCTAATAAATACTGTCTAAACCCAACTGCACCCTGGAAAGAGTCTGCCCCATAACGGGGCCGAGGGCTGACCTCAACCACATTCAGTGTCACTGGGACAGGTTTTCAGAACCGCTCCTATCCCTGGGAGTTACACGTCCAGGCTGGCTGAGCTGTTCCACCTCTGCAGGGCACACAGTCTGGGAAACACTTCTGAGGCATGAGCTGGTGGTTGGCGGCCGGTGGCCTGCCCTCCCCGTTGTCCTGTCCCATGACCTGAGACATTTCCTCACAGATGACTTTTTGTGTTTCTTGGTTTCATCTTGTTTTTTCAAACACTCAACTTTTACATTCAAGGCCCACCATTTAAGATGGCAATGTCCTTGAGAATATATCTGCTGCCTTATTATTCCCTTAAGAGACATTCATGAGAGCAAAATCACAGAATAAGAAATTGTCATGGCTTTTGGTTTTACTTTCCCAAGTTGCTTTCTTGAAAATCTCCAGTCTACAAGCCCTCAGCTGGGCTGGGGAGAGTGTACCTCACCACTCAGTACTGAATTGGTGTTTGCTTCTTAAATGTGGCAAATTTGATATATGGAAAGTGTCAACTCTTTGCTTAAATGGTCATGACTTTGATCACTAATAGAATTAAATATTTTTCTTGTGTATTTTTTATTTTATATTCTTTTGTAGTCTTTGTGCTTCTATATATTATCTGAAATTATTGTTTACACATGTCCTTTGCCTATCTTTCTGTTGATTTTTTTTTAATGTCAATTTTCTGTTTTCTTAGGTAAGACTCTATGAACCATTTCTCGAACTGTGGTGAGTATTTTCCCTACTGATTGTTAGAAAATGAATTTGATGGCTGGGTTCCATCAGTTCTACTGCCTCCGTGGCAGACAGATGGCTGACTCTAGATCCATTCAGAGTACCAACTGGGGCGTGAAGGGTAGTGGAGGATCTGACCTACAATGAGATGAGCACTGAAGTCTGCAAGGATTTGTCTGCTAGCACAGCACAGAGCTGGCACATTCCAAGACCTCCCTCCCCAGGTGGGCAGCCACGCAAGGCCTGCCTGTGCCTCCTCCAGAACCCACTCCTAAAGGGTCCTTTGCATAAGGCCTTAGCGGGGCTCCTGCTGGCCGTGGTGGGAGCCAACCCCCTAGGCAGGACATAGGAAGCCTTTCCTGCTCTGGCCCTGCCTGCCTTTCCATCCTCACCTCCTCGAGCCCATGCTGTCCTCAGCCTCAGCATCAGCATTGCTGGCTGCTTCTAGTTCCTTGAGTGGGAGAGACCTTCCAGCCCCAGTGTGTTTCCCTATAAGACTCCTGCTCAGCCTTCAGGGCTCAGTGCAGGCCTCGTGGCTTCAGGAAGCTTCCTTCCTGCTGCACCACGCTCATCGCACTCACAACAGGGGTTCTAATTGCCTGTCTGCCTCTGCACTTCGCCGTGCACACCCCGATGCCAGGTGCTGCCTCTCCCTCTGCATTGCCCACCGCACCTGGCAGGCACCCTGTGTATTGAAGTGGGTGGAAGTGGGTAGGGAGGCAGCTCGGGGTCTCTGTGGATCTGGCACTGCGGAATTGCTCTTTCAAAGTATAAGTCCTTTCACACACAAGGGACACCATCACTGCTATGGGAGATGGTGGTGACTTTAGGGTCATTATTAAAATGAAAGTAGAAATCATCTGTGTTAAAATGAAAGTAGAAATCATCCGCAGGTCCACCCTGGGCAGGCAGTTTTTGTGGAAGATAAAACCATTGGTTAAGGGTGACATTTCTCACTTGATATGAGACATGAATATATCAAGCAAGGGTGGTGTAATTACACTCTAATTTCACTCTTTTTCTAGAGTTTCGGCAGCCACTAGATGTAAGTGCCAAGGGGACCACACCATCTGCTCATGTGATCAGATCCCTACATGGTTTGTCACCTGCAATTTTCAACTGTGGGATCCAGTGCATGCGTGCTCTGCTGGGGGCTGGGGCAGGGCCAGGTCTGCTGTGCTAGATGCCCTGTGGGATGGTGCATCTTCTGGGAGGTGCTGTGTCCACCATGGAGGGTGCTGGCGCTGCCCCAAGGCAGCATCCTTGGTTAGCAACCAGAACCCTGCTGGCCAGCTCTGCCCACTTCACCAGCCTCATGCCCTCAGTGAAGGCTTGGGGGATTCCCCTCAGCCTTCCAGGGATGCTCCATGGAACAAAGTCAGGGGAGAGTCCTTCCCCACCATCTCCCCACCAATGCTTTCCTAGGTGATTTTTCTTTTAGGTGGCATTTCCCTAGAAGTCTTCTTTATGTCAAGACTTGAACTGCTGCTTATTGAAGCCATCCTACAAAGATGATCTCCTGTTTGCAGGAGTCAGAGGGCCAAAGCTGGAAGCCCAGAAGAGAAAGCCATGCATGTAGCAGCAGCACAAATCCACGGGCCACCGTGACCCCGGCTCTGTCCCAGAGTTTGTGAGTCTTTCTGCTCCTGGAGCAGCTGCTTACCAACATCTGTCTGCAGGAGCATCATTTGGGACTTTATTAATCTGTCGCTGCCAAGTATCCTCCCTAGATTTGGGCTGCTTGGGGCCTAGCCACCTGCACCCCACCCCCTATCAAGGGGACTCTGATGCCGATCTCTTGAGGACCCATTGGAGAGAGAGAATGAACCAGAATCTAGAGGGTCAGTACTGAAACTGTGGTCCACTGACCAGCAGCACTGCCTCACTTGGAGTGTGTTAAAAAGTGCAATCTCAGATGACCTAGGTCTACTGAATCAGGATCTTCATCTAAATAGGAACCTTGGGCAATACTATGCACCAAAAGAATGTAAAACACACCAACCCAACCATGGGGGAGGCAGAACTGAGATGAAGGCAAAGGAGCCCTGTAAGTTTCAAAAAGAAACCCAAGTCACCCTGGGGAATGTTGGAGGTATTTGGAGGCACAAAGTGTTTGCTCCCAGGTTGTGAACTCTCAGTCTAGGAGACAGGCAAAAGGGGTGCTTGTGTCATGTGACCCACGTGAATGAGCCAGCAGCGGTGTTCCCTCCAAAGTGCTGGATACTCATTGTCAAGCACAAACGCGCAGCCCAAAGCCTGTGGCTTTGAAATGGGTGACATTCTCAAGTGGCATGAAAAGGAAAATGCAGGCTGATTTTGCTTTTCATTCCAAACTCACTTGCTTACTTGGGATAAAATATAGACACCCGATGTCAACCCTTACATCATGAGGTCTAAGCTTGTTTGGCTGAGACCCATCCCTAGCCCCGTGATCAATCTTGGGGCCCATTTGAGTATAAGACTCCAAAGTCTGTGACCCCCATCCCCCCCCCAACACTGCCAGCCTCTGCCTCTGGGTCCTCCATGAATGCAGGCTATGAGTGCCTGCTCCCTGCAAAACATCTGTGCCAGATGTTCAGTTACCCAGAGCTTTTGGTGAGTTTATTTTTTTAAGATTGGGGATAATTCAGAGAGCTTATTTTTCTCACTGGCCCTTTTCCATCCATCTCTTCCTAGCCATCCCCATTCCACCATCAAACAAAACAAATACTGTTGATTCAATTTGGGAATCACCTTCTGTGGCTTCATTCTAGCTGTGGGATTTCATTCTGTGGACACCTGCTTCCAAATAAATACCTGTGCTTCCCTAGGAGAACTTTTGATAAATAATGTCTCCTCCACCGTGCAATGGGATGCCCAGTTCTTGTTAAGGCTGAAGGTGAGATAAGATGACCTGAAACAGATTCTCACTCATTTCTCAGACTAAAACGAAGATTCACCGATCAAGTCTCATTCCTCCTTGCCACCTCCTTAAAAACTAGTTTCCTGATAGGGAATCAATGCTGGAAGGAGAAAAAGTGAGAGTTCAGGCTTCAGTGGGACCCCAGCTGAGGCTGTTCTGTGACCCTGAGGATAGATCTCAAGGTAGCCAAATGGACCTCTGGCCTATATAGGGCCTTCCTGAACTCTGAATATTGTAACCTGGGGCCATTTTTGTGTCACTCACAATAACATCCAAAACGCCCGAGACCAGGACCTTCCTGTTGAGGAGGCAGGTCGAGGTATGCTGTTCACCCTCCTTCACCTATGCCCTGGAAGAATAAAACCACATGGTGCCTGGAAAGGGAGGCCACCTCCCCCACCACAGCCTTCCTGGTGCAGGCCTGCAGCCAGGGGTGATCATGAGTGTGGAAGGCAAGTCTAGGGGACCAGGAATTCTCAGACTGGGTTTTCCTTTCTCTTTAAAATAATATGGTGTGTTCTTTCTCTGCAGGGAGACTCTGGGAGCAATTTTTTGCAAAGGAATTCAAGGAAAATAGCTTGAAGCAATTAGGCCTTCTACTTAGGATGTCTTGCAAGGAAATAGGCCACCCACAGTCTGTAGCCAATAATAACCCTCCATTTTCTTTCCTGAATAAGGACAATGCCCCCAGGTGAGGTGATGCTATCATAACTTCCAGGAAGCATCTTTACTTCTTGAATATTTGCTTTTTCTTTTCCGGGTAGATTCTCTGTGGGGAATTCTGAAATGCAGGAGACACACACAGAGAACAAAAAAGCAGGTGAAGAAAAGGAGATTTTGCATCTCAAGCAGCACTTTCTCTGCCTCCTTGTGGAGCAAAACAGATCCAGTCCTTCCCCCAACATTTAAGCCCCATTGCATACCCCTGCCCCAAAGGATTAAAGGATGGTTCAGGGTATTGACAGCCCTGAGTGACCCCTACGCTGTGCCAAGCAGTTGGGACCTTGAGTCAGATGAATCCAGATCACAGAAACATCTGACAATCAGTTTCCGGAACATGGGGTGGGAAGAGGGTTCATCTTGTGTCCACTGGAGTGAAAGTGTTAGTTGCTCAGTTATGTCTGACTCTCTGCAGCCCCATGGACTGTACCCACAAGGCTCCTCTGTCCGTGAATTCTCCAGGCAAGAATGCTGGAGCAGGTTGCCATTTCCTTCTCTAGGGGATCTTCTCGACCCAGGGATCGAACCTCAATCTCCTGCTTTGGCAGGGGGATTCTTTACCATCTGAGCCACCAGGGAAGCCTGTTGGGTTGAGATGCTCCCTTGGTCTTTTTCCATCCCTCTCTATCCCACTACCTCATCTGTAACTCTGGTTTGTTCATGCACAGGAGGGAGAACTCTGACCACCCCACTCCCATATTGTGCTCTGAGAAAGCTGAGGCCCGCATGGGCCCAAGGAGAGGACTCACTTTTTCCGCATGCCCTGGCACATGAGGACCCAGATGCCACAGGAAAGGTGCCTGAGGAAGCGGCAGGCTGGGCGGGGGCCCCCATGGAACCAGATCGAAGGCTGGAGGCTGCGTGACCAGAACCTGCTCAAGGGAGATGTTAGGAGCATCTCTGAGTTAGCCTCCGGGTGCGCCAGGGAGAGGCTAATCCCCAGCCCTCCTGGCTTAACTTCAGCCCAAGTGAGAAGGACATGCGTAATTTTCTCTCTATACACCCACTCAATCACTTACCACCAGACTGTTTACTCTTAGTGCAACAAATTATACTCAGCCCACCTACTCAGGACACACTGACCTGGCTGGTGCGGAGAAGTTCTGCCCCCTGTTGCGCTCCGAGAAAGCTGAGGCCCGCATGGGCCCAAGGAGAGGACTCACTTTTTCCTCATGCCCTGGCACATGAGGACCCAGAAGCCACAGGAAAGGTGCCTGAGGAAGCGGCAGGCTGGGCGGGGGCCCCCATGGAACCAGATCGAAGGCTGGAGGCTGCGTGACCAGAACCTGCTCAAGGGAGATGTTAGGAGCATCTCTGAGTTAGCCTCCAGGTGCGCCAGGGAGAGGCTATAATCCCCAGTCCTTCTGGCTTAACTTCAGCCCAAGTGAGAAGGACATGAGTAAATTTCTCTCTATACACCCACTCAATCACTTACCACCAGATTGTTTACTCTTAGTGCAACAAATTACACTCAGCCCACCTACTCAGGACACACTGACCTGGCTGGTGCGGAGAAGTTCTGCCCCCTGCCCCTGCACCCAAGGATGGGTATAAAGACAGATAGGCAAGTGTTGAAGAGGTGGGTGATGGCATGGGTGGCTGGAGAAAGAGGAGGAGAGGAGAGGTGGAAGGAGATGGGTAATTGCCTCCAGCAGGGCTCAGAGATATGTAGCTGCAGAATTGGAACAAACCACCTGGGGATTGAAGAGCAGGATGAAGCATCAATTATAACCTCCCTTGGCGCTGCCTCATGACATGTGACACAGGTCTGGGATTGTTCTTTATGCTGGCCTCTGCAGAATACTAGTGCTCCCACTCGTGGCGGGAGGCAGGGGGCCTGGAGTGAGTGAGTGAGTGAAGTCGCTCAGTCGTGTCCGACTCTTTGCAACCCCATGAACTGTAGCCTACTAGGCTCCTCCATCCATGGGATTTTCCAGGCAAGAATACTGGAGTGGGTTGCCATTAGAGGACCACAAACCCCAGGCATTCTCTGGCACTAGTCAGCCCCTCCTCCTATGTCTAATGATCAGGGTGGACTCAGTAGCTTCTGAAACCATTCTAGTTTAAGATTTTGTGTTTCTGGATCTGAGTTAAGGAGATGGGTAATTGCCTCCAGCAGGGCTCAGAGATATGTAGCTGCAGAATTGGAACAAGCCACCTGGGGATTGAAGAGCAGGATGAAGCATCAATTATAACCTCCCTTGGCGCTGCCTCATGACATGTGACACAGGTCTGGGATTGTCCTTTATGCTGGCCTCTGCAGGATACTAGTGCTCCCACTCGTGGCGGGAGGCAGGGGGCCTGGAGAGGACCACAAACCCCAGGCATTCTCTGGCACCAGTCAGCCCCTCCTCCTACGTATAATGAGCAGGGTGGACTCAGTAGCTTCTGAAACCATTCTAGTTTAAGACTTTGTGGTTCTGGATCTGAGCGATTTAATACTGATTGATGATTCACACTCAAATCCTAAAGGTAATTGTAGTCTAGGATGCCCCATTAAGT
This sequence comes from Cephalophus harveyi, assembly GCA_006410635.1. Taxonomy (NCBI): domain Eukaryota; kingdom Metazoa; phylum Chordata; class Mammalia; order Artiodactyla; family Bovidae; genus Cephalophus; species Cephalophus harveyi. The sequence goes on along the minus strand of SJYT01028267.1, from coordinate 88,473 downwards.
GTCAGGTAAGTAAAACAATTATTTACCCTCAAAGTTCAGCATTAAGCAACACTGCTAGTGGAAAATACTTTTAATACCTTTATTGTCTCTGCAAAGCCAAATCGGATGGGAAAGAAAAGAAGAATGGCTGCTTCATCAGAGGGAGAGCAGCACGATGGGGTGAAGGCCTGCCTAGGAGGCCCTGCCCACACCTGTCTTGCCAGTGCCTGGCATGTGCTAAATGCTCCATCAATGTTTGTTGAATTAAATTGACTTGAATGAAACACCACTACATATTTTGTTAGTGCTTGTTAGAGATTGCTAGTTATCTCTTTAAATCATTCTCTTTTCTTACATGTTTATAGAATTCCCACTTTTTTGAGCACATGACTACTCAGATTAAAAACTGCTTTTCTTAGTCATCCTTAAAACAGTACATATTGACCAAGATTTGCCCAATGAGATGTAAATGGCAGTATCCACCTGGCAGCCTCCAGGAACTTTCCAAAGAAGACAGTTAGGCATATCCTTTGTTTTCCTCCTTCCCACTAGCTAAATATGTGTGTGATGACTGGACCTGGGCAGCCATGTTGGACCAGAAAGTGATTATGCGAAATGAGACTGCGTAAAGCGAGAGAAGAGTTCTGGGTCCATGAGGACCTTGTGGAGTTGTGGAGCCACACCTCCAGTTCTACAGTGTCTACTCCCACAGTTTTATAGGAAAGAGAAATACTTTTCTATCTTGTTTAAGTCACTGATATTTTGTCTGTTACTCCAAAGTGTTGCACAATGTCTTTGATGCCTAGAAATCCTCAGTAGTGTTTACTGAATGAATAAATGCCACAGCAATAATGTTCATTATGGAAAATAAATTAAAATGAGAAAACAGAGGCAAACTATTTTCCTATAAGGACAAAAGAGAAACTGAGACTCGTTTGAGTCTTGCCTATCACTAATAATCAATAACTGGTATTAGTTGGAGTGAAATAGCTATTTTACTAAACACCAAAATATCTTAGTGACTTCCCTAGTATCTGTGAGCTCAACCATGAAAAAGAACATAATTTTTCCATGAAAATGCTTACTTTTGTCTTGAGCCCCTGTTTTCTCTCAATAGTGAAAATAAATTCTCATTTCCAGACAAGCTCTGTCTGTGACGATGGAGCCTTTTCAGTTAGGTTCCGACGTGTCTCCCCTGCTCAACCCTGGGGAAGAGTCAAGGCTCTGGGCACCCAGAGAAGTGCTGCAGGTGGGGACAAGAGGTGCTGGCCAAAGCCCATTTCCGCCCATGTGGCCTATAAGTGGGGTCCTCATTCTCACACCTAGCACCCCCCACAGCCCTGCCATGGTCCTGGGTGCCACGTCCTCAGCTCTCTAAATGTCTATCCCCACCACCACCACCAGAACCATGATTCTTCCCCAGGCCCCCTGCTCTCTAAATGACTATCCGCACCACACCAGAACCATGATCCTTCCACAGAACCCGTGATCTCTGAGTATCTATTCCCATTACAGAAGAACCATGATCCTTCCCCAGGTACCCGGCTCTCTAAGTGTCTGTCCCTACCCCCATCAGAACGATGATTCTACCCCAGGTCCCTGCTCTCTGAGTGTCTACCCCCACCTCCACCTGAACCGTGATCCTTCCAGGTCCCCTGCTCTCTAAGTGTCTTTCCCCACTACCAGCAGAACCATGATTCTTTCCCAGGTCCCCAGCTCTCTAATAGGAGAAGGTAATGGCACCCCACTCCAGTACTCTTGTCTGGAAAATCCTGTGGACAGGGGAGCCTGGAAGGCTACAGTCCATGGGGTCGCTGAGGGTCGGACACAACTGAGTGGCTTCACTTTCACTTTTCACTTTCATGCATTGGAGAAGGAAATGGCAACCCACTCCAATGTTCTTGCCTGGAGAATCCCAGGGATGGGGGAGCCTGGTGGGCTGCTGTCACTGGGGTCGCACAGAGTTGGACACGACTGAAGTGACTTAGCAGCAGCCCTCTAATCGTCTATCCTCACCCCCACCAAAACCATGATCCTTCCCAGGTCCCCTGCTCCTTGAGTATCTATCTCCACCCTCACCAAAACCATGTTCCTTCCCCTAGGTCCCCGGCTCTTAGTGTCTATTCCCACCCCCCACCAGAACCATGATCTTTCCCCTGGTCCCCTGCTCTCTAAGTCTCTATCCCCATGCCTACCAGAACCATGATCCTTCCCCAGGTCCCTGCTCTCTGAGTGTCTACCCCCACCCCCCACAAGAATTATGATCCTTCCCCAGGTCCCCATATCTATATGTCTATCCCCACCTCCACCAGAACCATGATCCTTCGCCAGGTCCCCTGCTCTGAGTATCTTTCCCCACCCCCACCATAACCATGACTTTTCCCCTGGTCCCCGGCTCTCTCAGCACCTCTTGGACCTCCTGGGGTCTCAGCGCCTTTCCCTGATCCACCCTGAATTCCATAGCCTTGGCTACCCAAAGACCCTAATTAGATGCTGTTCTGAGCCCTGGCTCATGCTGGTTCCTTCTTAGGGCACAGATCCCAGTGCTCGGTGGCCCCACCAACTTATACAGGTGTCATTATGACTCATTTGGCCTGTGTGCCTGACACAGAATTCTTTTTTAGAGACTCACAGCTTCGGTGGCCTTTCCCGCTACACTGTGTGCTCAGCCACTCAGTCATGTCCAGGCTGTTCACAACCCCACAGATAAAAGCCCACCTGTCTCCTCTGCCCATGGGATTATCCCAGCAACAATACTGGAATTGGTTGCCATTTGCTCCTCCAGGGGATCTTCTCCACCCAGGCACCAAACCTGCATTTCCTGTATTGGCAGGTAGATTCTTTACCATCAAGCCTCCTGGGAAGCCCCCACTTGCTACACTACCATCTAATTGGAATGACTCTCTGCCCTGTAGCCCAGAAAATAAGCCTTCCTCCTCTCATTCTGTGGTGGAGAGATTGGGCTAAAAGGTATTCTTTCAGTTGTCATTTCTAAATAAATGTCATCCACTCAGCTCTCCACTGTGATCCTTCTGGTCCCCTCACCCCACCCAAAGGCTAGACTCTTGTCATTTGAAATCCTTAGCTTTCAAGACACTCCCTCTGCTATGAGTTTTGCAAGCCTATTTTATTTAGAGTCAAGGCTAAGAGTTTGACTCCATTTTCTTTCTCTGGACTTGACCTCTAATGTTAGAAAGTAAGGTCATGGGATAGAAAGGAATACCAAGAATAATAATGATCAGTTAGTGTTTCAAATGTTTTCTTGCTACTTATGATAAGATCTACTAAGTCTTGAAGGTGAAGGTGAAGTCACTCAGTCGTGTCCAACTCTTTGTGATCCCGTGGACTGTAGCCTACCAGCTTCTCCATCCATGGGATTCTCCAGGCAAGAATACTGGAGTGGGTTACCATTTCCTTCTCCAGGGGGATCTTCCCAACCCAGGGATCGAACCCGGGTCTACTCGCATTGGAGGCAGACGCTTTAACCTCTGAGCCACCAAGGAAGCCCTTACTAAGGCTTGGGAGGTACTCAATGGTGAAGCAAAAGACCCCCAAAGAATCACAAAGAAATCAAGTTCTCCCAGAGCTATGAATTCTGTGGATCTGCCCCATCCTGACCTTTAGTTTCTAAGCCTCTTTCAGTCAGTTTTTTATCACTTGCTGCTGAAAGCATCCTAACTGATACCAAGGCATTTAGTTGTGGATTTGCCTTTGAGGATTTGCTTAGTTCAGTTCAGTCGCTCAGTCGTGTCCAACTCTTTGCGACCCCATGAATCGCAGCACGCCAGGCCTCCCTGTTCATCACCATCTCTCGGAGTTCACTCAAACTCACGTCCATCAAGTCCGTGATGCCATCCAGCCATCTCATCCTCTGTTGTCCCCTTCTCCTCCTGCCCCCAATCCCTCCCAGCATCAGAGTCTTTTCCAATGAGTCAACCCTTCACATGAGGTGGCCAAAATACTGGAATTTCAGCTTTAGCATCATTCCTTCCAAAGAAATCCCAGGGTGGATCTCCTTCAGAATGGACTGGTTGGATCTCCTTGCAGTCCAAGGGACTCTCAAGAGTCTTCTCCAACACCACAGTTCAAAAGCATCAATTCTTCGGCACTCAGCTTTCTTCACAGTCCAACTCTCACATCCATACATGACCACAGGAAAAACCATAGCCTTGACTAGATGGACCTTAGTCGGCAAAGTAATGTCTCTGCTTTTGAAAATGCTATCTAGGTTGGACATAACTTTTCTTCCAAGGAGTAAGCGTCTTTTAATTTCATGGCTGCAGTCACCATCTGCAGTGATTTTGGAGCCCAAAAAAATAAAGTCTGACACTGTTTCCACTGTTTCCCCATCTATTTCCCATGAAGTGATGGGACCAGATGCCATGATCTTCGTTTTCTGAATGTTGAGCTTTAAGCCAACTTTTTTGCTCCCCTCTTTCACTTTCATCAAGAGGCTTTTGAGTTCCTCTTCACTTTCTGCCATAAGGGTGGTGTCATCTGCATATCTGAGATTATTGTTATTTCTCCTGGCAATCTTGATTCCAGCTTGTGTTTCTTCCAGTCCAGTGTTTCTCATGATGTACTCTGCATATAAGTATATGTAGCCTTTGTTATGTTGAGGTTTGTTCCCTCTGTACCCACTTTGTTGAGAGTTTTTATCATAATTTTGAATTTTATCAGAAGCTTTTTCTGCATCTACTGAGATGATCAGATGATTTTTATTCTTCAGTTTGTTAATGTGGTGGATCACACTGATTTGTGGATGTTGAACCATCCTTACATTCCTGGGATAAATCCCACTTGATCACGGTGTGTGATCTTTTTGGTGTATTATTTTGTTTGGTTTGTTAATATTTTATTGAGGATTTTTGGATCTATGTTCATCAGTGATATGAGTCTGTAATTTTCTTTTTGTGTGTGATATTTTTATTGGTTTTAGTATCAGGCCAATTCTGGCATTCTAGAATGAGTTCAGAAATTTTCTTTTTTCTTTAATTTTTGGGGGATAGTTTGAGAAAGGTAGGTGTTACTTTTTCAGATGTTTGGTAGAATTCACCTGTGATGCCATCTGGCCCTGGACTTCTGTTTGTTGGGAGATCTTTTTTTTTTAACGATTCAATTTTATTGCATGTAATTACTCTGCTCATATTTTGTATTTCTTCTTCATTTGGTCTTCAAAGATTATATGTTTCTAGGAATTTATTTATTTTGTCTGGGTTGTCAGTTTTATTGGTGTGTAATTGTTTATGTTATTTTCCTTTCTCTTGACAGAGAGATCCCTGGGATGTTAATTTTACACTTCTCTGAGTAGAACTTCTGTGAATATATTTGTATACAAGTGTTTTATTTTTCTAAGGCAAATAGTAGGAATGGAATGGCTGAGTCACAGGTTATGTGTGTTTAGTTTATGAGAAACTGAGAACTTTTTCTACTTGGAAAGCCCATTTATAATAGCTGTAAGTAGAGTATAACCTTTAAAAATTGTGAAGCATTATATTGGATACCTGTGCTATATAATATTGTACATCAACTATACTTCAATTAAAAAATATCTTTTAGGGATTTTTTGTGGTGGTCCAATGGTTGTTACTCTGTGCTGCCAATGAGGGAGGCAAGGGCTCAATCCCTGCTTGGAGAACTAAGATCCCACATGCCGTGAGGTGCGGCCAAAAAAATGGTTAAGTTAAAAAAAAAAAGAAGTTTTAAAAAATACTAAGTGGAAAAAGCAGTAAACCAAATTATCTTTACATCGCAAGGATGACCACGTATAATAACTTGACCCAGGCATTCATCGACAAAATTACCGAGAGAAGGCCCAACATATAGCAAGTGAGAGATCAAGGAGATAATTATGTGTACTCACACTCTCTATCGGGAGGAAGTTCTTTTTGAAAAAATAAATCCCATCTCTTTCTTCCAAACTGAAATTCTTTGGTGATGACAAAATAATAATGATGGTCACTGTGTCTTTTTTTTTTTTTTTTTTCAGTTTCCTGGCATTTAACATGGACACAGTTGGTAATCTCACCTTTCTGTTGAAAGCAGTGCATTTTCGTGAAAGGATTCTTCAGCGGAGTTTGGTGGCCCGAATTTATTATAAGGTAAAGATACATTGTGTTATAGTAATATTTTTCCTTCTGACATGTGTGTAAGGCATATTCTTGCTGGTGAAAGTGTTAGTCCCTTAATCGGGTCCGACTCTTTGTGACCTTATGGACTGTAGCCCGCCAGAGTCCTCTGTCCATGGGATTTCCCAAGCAAGAATACTGGAGTGGGTAGCCATTCCCTTCTCCAAGGGATCTTCCTGTCCCTGCTAAATGTAATAGAGGATGAGTCAGCAAGTCAGACACAACTGAAATGACTTAGCACCCGTGCAGCAATAATTACAAGCTTCTGGAAACGGCTAGAATTTCTATAAGCCGTTTTGCATGACAGCATTGCTTACTGTGGAGGCCCTGATGCTACTGATGAACTCTGTGTGTCATCTTTAGAATGGAAGTTGATGAGTGGAGTAATTTTTAATCCTTACTGAAACTGAAGCATCATTGTCTGTAGTAACAAATACATTATTTTCGGGGACCAGGGGGAGTGCATTGGGCACATGTGGAAATTAACCACTGGGCTCACCTGAGATGCACTCTGTTTCCTACTGAAGTGCCCATGATGTTCTGAAAAAACATAAAACCTTGCATCAGTGTTGATGGACGTCTAGAGGTAATTTCCCAGTATGGTGCCAATGGAGTTATTGGAGGAAACCCCCACCCCCACCCCAGAAATATCTGTTTCATCTCCTAATCCCAACGTGGAATAGACAAGTCGACCCTAAGAGAAGGCTCACTTATCTACTTTCTGCCTGGACTCGGAGACTCAGGACTACCATAGCCTGAAATCAGACCACTGCTCTCCTCTGCAAAGGAATTAGGTTCCAAGAGGACCAGAACTGGTTCCCATGAAACTTCCCCCACAGCTTCAGTTCATTTCTTTTAATATGAATACCAAGATCACATCTCCCAGGACAGCATCACCAAGGACAACAAAGAGCGGGAGGAGGATGCATGCCACTTTGCGGGATGGGTATTCTCTTAGGAAATGCTCTTCAGCAGAAGAGCCCTGGAGCAGAAGTGGTCCAGATCCACTCGGGGGAATAAGACAGACTGATGCGTACCCACTGGAAGCCGGACCAAGTTTCTGCAAATTGGTCCATCCTCCAGGTGTAGGTCTGAGGTGAAGCCCTGGCACATGCCAAGGGCATATTCAGGTGGGTTTAAGTCACTCCGCATTCCCTGCCGTTATCAAACATGGTGCCAGCCAACAAAAGAGGAGGTGCCGTCAAGACGGTCTAGAGGCGCTAGTGAGCAGAACAGTGGAGACAGTGTAACCTATGAATGAGCTTTCCAAGACTGCAGAAGTAAAGACTGAAGGTCACGAGATGACAGTCAACCGAGAGAAAACAGTCAAAATGCAACCTACAGAGAAGCAATATTCCTGAAAATGCTGGAACAAAGGAGCAGATATAATAATCAACACAGAAGAAAAATCTTCCCTAGTGTAAAAAAAAAAAAATCAAAATTTTAATGGAAAAAATACCCATACTGAGGATAGCTTGCAATTCTATAGTGAAGAGAATATCGTTTAAGCAACCAGACAGAAAGTAATAGTTTATCAACAAATTAAAAAAAGACAAGACTAGCTTCAATTCTTATTCACCAGCTCCAAATGGACTAAGACCTGCTCCTAGAAAGAGGAAGCCTCATGATTTAAGCATACCATTCCAAGCCAGATTTAATCCATGAGTACAGGTAGTGGAAGGATATCTTCAAATATCTAAGAATTAGAAGCAATTTCACTCCCATGGCCTTCCTTGAAAATTATCCAAAGACCTACTCAATAGGACATTAAAAAGAATCAAAATTAATAACTTGAAAATAAGGAAATCAACCTACTTGAAGGGCAGGAATAGAGGCACAAACATAGAGAGCAGACTCGTGGGCACAGTGGAGGATGGAGAGGGTGGGAGGAATTGAGACAGTGGCACTAACATGCACACTGCCTTGTAGGGTAGTATGCCCGGGGGGGGGGGGAGGGGGGGGGTGGCAGGGAAGCTCAAGGAGGAGAGGATATACATAGAGTTATGACTGATTTGTGTTGTTGTACAGCAGAAATCTACACAATATTGTAAAACAATTATCCTCCAATTTGAAAATTAAAAAAAATTTTTAAAGATTTATAAAAGAATTGGTGGTCCCTGTGGATCAGCCAACTAATAATTATGTGTTTTGAAATAATTAGTTAAACAGAGTTAAATAGTTTTATTTTATTATTAACAGAGTTAATATTTTGTTATTAATGGAGTTAATATAAGTTTTAGTATTTTATTCTTAACAGAGTTAAATAAACAACATAGTTGTTGTTGTTTAGTCACTAAGTCATGTCCAACTCTTTTGCGATGCCGTGGACCTTAGCCTTCCCGGCTCTTCTAACCATGGGTTTCCCGGGCAGGACCAGCATGCTGGAGTGGGCTGCCTTCTTCTTCTCCAGGGGACCTTTCTGACCGAAGGAATGAGCCCATGTCTCCTGCGTTTCCTGCCTGGGCAGGCGGATTCTTTACCCCTGACCCACTTTAATTTTCCTCAAACGCCAATTTTATTTTGGAGACCCTTGGCCCACACACCTTAGACAGTCCATCTCCCTCTTGGTCTGGAATGAGTGCTGAGGGTTCCTGGGTCCTCCCAAAAGACCTGTCAGTGCAGGGGACCCAAAGCTGGTGCTCTGTCACAACCTAGGGGGGTGGGATGGGGAGGGACATGGAGGGGACACATACATACTTATGGCCGATTCATGTTGATGTATCAATACTGTTAAGAAATTTTGCTCTGATTAAAATAAAGAGAGCCCTACCATCTGATCATTTCTTTCCTTCCTTGGTGCAGCCAGAATTTAACTTCAAATGGGACCAGGAAATGTCCTCTGTGTCTGGTAACCATGGTGGGAGCCCAACCCCATATCTCCCCTAGGAAGCCCCACTTCTCCAGTTTTCTAATATCACCTTGCAAGCATTGTTCATCAGGGTCACTGCATCATTTCCCCATTAGTCGGGGCAGGGAGAAGACAATAAACTTGTCACCTTGAGAATATTTTATTAAGGGCTCTGTCAGTAGTGGGCTCCCCTGATGGCTCAGATGGTAAAGGATCTGCCTGCAATGCAGGAGACCAGGTTCAATCCCTGGGTCAGGAAGATCCCCTGGAGAAGGAAATGGCAACCCACTCCAGTGTTCTTGCCTAGAGAATCCCATGGACAGAGGAGCCTGGTGGGCTACAGTCCATGGGGTCACAGAGAGTCGGACACGACTCAACGACTAACACTTTCAGTCATTTTATAAAAGAAAAATCTAAAGGAGACAAATGCATACCCTCAGTAATCAATATATATAACAGATGAGCTGAATTTCATATGTTTATAACAAAAATGGGGCAGGTAGAGGGATGGTAATTCAGGTGGGATGAAAATCCTTCTGGCTAACCAGTTTATTCTGTCATCACCTGTAATATTCCTCTACTGCACTGGTAGTTGTTCCATTTCAGAGTGTGTAGAAGTCAGCTAGGAATGAGTGATTTTTAAAAATTTGATTCACGATGCCCTCCTTCTCACTGCAAGGCTGAGTCAAAAGGAAAAGAGAAGTGGTTTGTACCGACAAGTAAAGACCGTGAATCATCCTCAAAATCCAGGGGCTGTCATCTAAGTTGGGAACAACTACCCTAAGTTATTTTTCCTTATTCAGAATTTGAGATTTTGTTGGAAAAGAGTTAGTGGGGGTTGGAAATAAGGTTTCGGGTGATGTAACTTTGTAGAGTTTTCTGTTTATTTCATTCATTTATTTATTCAGCTGCACCAGGTCTCCATTGCAGCACACAGGGTCTTTAGCTGAAGTGTATGAACTCTTAGTTGGCATGTAGAATCTCATTCCCTGACCAGGGATTGAACCCGGGCCCCCTGCATGGGGAGCGTGGAGTCTTAGTCACTGGACCACCGGGGGGTCCCTAGAACTTTCTGACTGTCACCTACAGTTTTTATTGTTGTGGTCAGTGCAACCTGACCGCTCTGTGTGTGACTTTAATGTTCTTTAGATCTTTAAAATATAATGAAATCATTGTACCACTGAAGACTATCTTTCTAATAGGTGATGCCAACTATTTTGTTATACTTTTAGACTAACAGGTTCTTTGCCCAGGTCACCTGGTTGGCGTTTAGAACCTTGAGTTCCTGTCTGTGGAAAATGCAAGCTGTCCATGTTGGTGATTGGATGGCACACCCATGGCGTGTGCTGGTGGTCAAGCTGCCAGTCTCCTCAGCCACAGGTCTTCAGGAACTTGGTCCAGTGTTATTCGCTTAGTCATGTCTGACTCTTTGCCACCCGCTATGGACTGTATAGCCTGCCAGGCTCCTCTGTCCATGGAATTCTCCAGGCAAGAATACTGGAGAGGGTTGCCATGTCCCTCTCCAGAAGATCTTCTTGACCCAGGGATCGAACTGCCTCTCCTTCATTGGCAGGCGGGTTCTTTACCATCTGACCCACCATCGAAGCTCAGTGGGTCCAGTGATATCTGATAAATCAGAGAAGAGCTGGAAAATACCACTATCACCAAAAAGTAAAGTGTCACTCAGCTGTGTCCAACTCTTTGTGAGCCTATGGACTGGCAGCTCACCAGGGTCTTCTGTCCATTATATTTCCCAGACACGAATTCTGGAGTGGGTTGCCATGACCTTCTCCAGGGGATCTTCCCTACCCAGGGATCAAATCCAGGTCTCCTGCATGGCAGACAGATTCTTTACCATCTGAGCCAGCATGGTCACGGAACCTAGAAAGAAAATCTGATCTTCTTTGCTTGTACTTCTCTGGAAGTTTCAGAGCAGAGACAGGAAATAGAGAGTAACAGCCGCTGGGTTCTGTTTGTTACCATTTTAAAAGCCAACAGGGCAGCCTGAAGACCAGATGTTGTAGGAAAAATCTCATGGTACAGAAATGCCGAGAGCTTTGTTCCAGAGGCAGATCATCAGACAGGAAACAGGATTAGAAACTAAATTTCCTGAGTCACTGGTCTGCGTTGATCTTGCGTCTTCTAACTCCGGTGGTTTAGTTGGACTGGGAGGATGAGCCGGAGACCAGGGCCACCTGACGGACAGTCTTTGTGTCCTTGAGCACTGGGTGCTGCCTGGGCAATAGTTACCTTGTACAAAAGTGAGCCTCCTCTGCTGACTGGGGCTTGAAATTCCTTTAATGGGGAACATGTTCCCATTTCTCGGTGAGAGGTGAGGCTTCCACCCCTGCAACTCTCGAGAGAGGGAAAGCGTGACTGACTTCCCTGTCACAGTAAGCTGACATGGTGCTGAGGAGGGGCAGATGGTGGTCTGGAGAGCCCCGAGTGGGCAGACAGGAAGATCCCAGGCTGCCTGTGCCGCCTCCTCTGTGGACCGGCACTCCCGTCTTGGTTGTTCCTGGTCACCGGAAACGCTTCTGTTCTGTGCGTGCGTGCGTGCGTGCCTGCGTGCGTGCGTGCCCAGTCACATCTGAGTCTGTGATCGCATGGACTGCAGCCCGCCAGGCTCCTCTGTCCGTGCAATTCTCCGGGCAAGAATACTGGAGTTGGTTGCCATTTCCTCCTCCAGGGGATCTTTCGTACCCACGGACCAAATGTCTCTTATGTCTCCTGCATCGTCAGGCAGGTTCTTCACCTCCGGCACCACCTGGGAAGCCCCCTGTGATGTTTCCTAGTGGGGACTTTCAATTTCCCTCCTTCTGGCTACATTCCTTTATTAGAAGAAAGAGCTGTCCCTTCTCCATCAATTATTTATTTATTCAATTTAGTATTATTTATCTCAGTTCAGATTAATGGATATTTATATATTGGGGCTACATCCAATTCTAACATTTTATTTTCTTGCTCAGACTGTTTCCGCTTTGGCTATTGAGAGCTCTTTTCATGTCAGCTAGTCCAAATGTCTGTTTGTTATGTCCCCGTGATTCTTTTTTTAGAACTTCTGTACTTTGCGTACCACAAAATGTCCTAGGCTCATCTTTTATTTTCTCTGCTCACCCTGTAATCAACCATTTCTCCAAGAGTCCCTGGTCCTTTTATTGGAGAATAACATTTAAAAACCAGTATCTGGTTGCTGAGTATGCTAATTTGCTACTGGAATATCACAATTTCTAGGCTTGTTCTGAGCTAGAAAATAGATAGAGGTTTACTCACACATTCTCACACAGATATGTACGTACTTATATTAGAAACCACGAGTTTTTACTGGTACTTCTGATTCCAATCCCAAACCACAAGCCTTCCCTCTTTCCTATTTGTAACCTCTTTCTCTGAGAAAGTGAGAAATCTGCCTTTGACTGTCTACTGTGTCTATTTATTTGATCTTCCCCAGTATACACATTAAGTAGTTTCAGAATTGCTAGTCCGTCTCTCTGTGAGAAATACATTTACAACTAGAACACAGTATTTGTTTGTGAATGTAGCTTCAGTTCAGTTCAGTTCAATCGGTCAATCGTCTCTGACTCTTTGCCATCCCATGAATTGCAGCACACCAGGCCTCCCTGTCCATCACCAACTCCCAGAGTTCACCCAAACTCATGTCCATCGACTTGGTGACGCCATCCAGCCATCTCATCCTCTGTCATCCCCTTCTCCTGCCCCCAATCCCTCCCAGCATCAGGGTTTTTCCAATGAGTCAACTCTTCGCATGAGGTGGCCAAAGTATTGGAGTTTCAGCTTTAGCATCAGTCCTTCCGGTGAACACCCAGGACTGTTCTCCTTTAGAATGGACTGATTGGATCTCCTTGCAGTCCAAGGGACTCTCAAGAGTCTTCTCCAACACCACAGTTCAAAAGCATCAATTCTTCGGCACTCAACTTTCTTCATAGTCCAACTCTCACATCCATATGTGACCACTGGAAAACCCATAGCCTTGACTAGACGGACCTTTGTTGGCAAAGTAATGTCTCTGCTTTTTAATATGCTATCTAGGTTGGTCATAACTTTCCTTCCAAGGAGTAAGCGTCTTTTAATTTCATGGCTGCAGTCACCATCTGCAGTGATTTTGGAGCCCAAAAAATAAAGTCTGACACTGTTTGCACTGTTTCCCCATCTATTTCCCATGAAGTGATGGGACCAGATGCCATGATCTTCGTTTTCTGAATGTTGAGCTTTAAGCCAACTTTTTCACTCTCCTCTTTCACTTTCATCAAGAGGCCTTTTAGCTCCTCTTCACTTTCTGCCATAAGGGTGGTGTCATCTGCATATCTGAGGTTATTGATATTTCTCCCGGCAATCTTGATTCCAGCTTGTGTTTCTTCCAGTCCAGCGTTTCTCATGATGTACTCTGCATATTTTTCTGAATGTTGAGCTTTAAGCCAACTTTTTCACTCTCCTCTTTCAGTTTCATCAAGAGGCTTTTTAGCTCCTCTTCACTTTCTGCCATAAGGGTGGTGTCATCTGCATATCTGAGGTTATTGGTATTTCTGCCAGCAATCTTGATTCCAGCTTGTGCTTCTTCTAGCCCAGCGTTTCTCATGATGTACTCTGCATAGAAGGTAAATAAGCAGGGTGACAATATACAGCCTTGACGTACCTCTTTTCCTATTTGGAACCAGTCTGTTGTTCCATGTCTAGTTCTAACTGTTGCTTCCTGACCTGCATATATCTTTCACCGGTATCTTACAGTTTTTTGTGTATGGATGTTTCAGTTTCTTGGTTAAGTTTATTCCTATGCACTTTATTCTTTTCATGCTATTGTAAATGGGTTTGCTTTGTCTGATGTACGTATGTATAAGGTAACATACATTTATGTATCAGTTGCCTCTGATATCTTTTGGTTTCCACTTACAAAGAATGTATTTTTTCATCCCTTCATTTTGAGCTTATCTTTGCCCTTAAATCTGGAATGAGTCTCTTGTAGTAGCATATATATAGATACATCTTATTTTTTCTTTTTTAATTTGCTCAACCACTCTTTGCTTTTTTATTGGAGAGTTTAATTCATTTTCATTTAAAGTGATTATTGACAGATGAGGATTTCCTGATGGCATCTTGTTGATATTTTATGTGTGTTTTGTAGTTCTTTTGTTTAGTTGTTCTTCTCTTGCTGTCTTCCTTTTTGAATTGATGATTTTTCATAGCAGTATACTCTGATTCCCTTCTTTTTTTTCTTTGTGTGTCTACTATATGTTTTTGCTTTGTGGTTTCTTTAAGGCTTAAATGAATTATTTTATAGACGTAACAGTCTGTCTTGAGCTGATAGCAACTTAATTTCAATCACATGCAAAAACTCTACCCTTTTAAATACCCCACTTCCAAATTTTGTGTCTTTGATGTCTTTGATGTAATTTTGTGTCTTTGATGTAATTTAATATTTATATTATATTGTATATTTTAATATATTGTATCTATTAATATATCTTTTATACATTATATCTATTAATAAATTATTGCAGTTGTAGCTATTTTAGTATTCCTGTCTTTTAACTTTTATACTAAAGTTAAATATTTAATACCTCCCTGTAGTATTGGAGTATTCTGTATTTGAATATACACTTACCTTTACTGACTTGTTTTATGTTTTTATTTTTGTGTTACTAATTCATGTCCTTTTACTTGAAAAACTCCTTTCAGCGTTTCTTATAAAGCAGGTCAAATAGTGATGAGCTCTCTCAGTTTTTTGTCGGGAAACTCATTCTTTTTTACTTCTGAAAGACAAGTTTGCCAGCAAAGAAGCTGAGGTCCCCTGCAGAGCAGGCACTGGGAGGCATGATCATTGCTGCTTCATGCCTGATGTTGATAGCCTTTGCCGTTCTTCCTGTGCCAGGCCATCTTTATGCCTCTCAGTTTTGCTGATCTCTGAGTGGGATGAAATAAAGGACTATCCTTTGTGCAGTTCTCCAAAAATTGGATTCATAAGAATTGCTTATCATTTCAGTGCCCCCGAAGGGAAGCTGACAGCTCACACTTTCGCAGGGAGAGGGACTATTTCAGACCAGAGTTTTCTCGACATGACCAGTGTCACTTACAGGATGAGATAATGCAGACAAAATGAAGCTATCTTCCTGCCCATTTTGTGTGGTTATTCTGTTTTTTATATTTTTGGTCCATGTGGCTGAAGTTTCTTAAGTGGACTCTTGAGACTTCTCAAGGCTATTTTTGTTTGTGTGTTACTGTCTGATTGTTAACGATTATTGGTAGATGGAAGCTAGGGTCTCCAACCCCATCATTTTGGTGATGTTACTCTGAATGAGTTTTTTTGCTTTTAATAAGTGTGTGCTATTTTGAATACCTTCTTGTAAGAGTTAAGCCAATCGAAAAATGAAACATCTGAAGATATCCTACTATGTTTTTGTTTAATATCGATATTATAGTTGCTTTTTCAAGGACAACATTTTTACAACATAGTTTTGTACATTATTTTGCTTATTTTAAATGTATATATTAACTACTCACTGAAATTTTTATTTTCTTTTAAAAAGACAATGCCACATCACAAGCTTTGGTTCGATTTGTTACTCCTGAGGAAGCTGTTGCGGTTTTTCATGAAGATAAGATGACAAACCCTGAAGGTGAGGGCAGAATCTAAATTGTATAGTAACATATGTAGACTATATTTATATTCACTCATTTGTTTGTCATGCCAGTGTTATATTTTTATTAATAAATAAACCTAAATATCATTCATAGTTAACAATGACTGATATATAATATATGGATATAATATTTTAATAAATTTTATAAATAGTGTATTGTTAATTAAAATTTGATTCATAAGAATTGTTTATAATTTCAGAAATTTATGAATTTTAAAAATAAACAGTTTCTTTATCCTTCATGTTAGGACTGACATGCGCTGGAAACTTTCTAGTTCATTAAGGATATGTTTCTTAGAATGAAAAGAAGAAGGACTAATGTTTTGGGGTTGTGAAATCCAGAATCAAAAATTGTTCATTGAGATTCCATGAACCGTTAGCTCAGAAAGTGTTTCTGGTATCCTATGTGGAAAGAAGTAGAAAGAGATGGTTAAATATATGCATTTTATGTATGCTGTGTGCTTAATTGCTCAGTCGTGTCCAAGTCTTGGTGATGCAACGGACTGTAGCCCGCCAGGTTCCTCTGTCCCTGGGGATTCTCCAGGCAAGAATCCTGGAGTGGGCTGCCATGCCCTCCTCCAGGGGATCTTCCCAACCCAGGGATCAAACCTGGGTCTCCCACATTGCAGGTGGATTCTTTACCATCTGAGCCACCAGGGAAGCCCCATTCTATAGTGGGGTCGCAAAGAGTCAGACACAACTGAGTGACTGAACTGAGCTGAACTACTCTCCCAACTGCCTGCTTGTTCTTTAAACTATTTCTTCTATTATGTCCTGTCCTATCTTGTTTCCGATGAGAAATATAGCAGTTATTCACACCATGTCCTCTATATGTAATATGTCCTTTTGTATCTGGCCGCTTTAAAGATTTCCTCTTTAATTGGTTTTCTCTCTTTAATTGATGTTCTCAGACATAGTCCTCTTTCTATTTTTGTATTGTGTGAGATTTGTTGAGCTTCTTGGTTGTGTGAGTTGATGTTTCTCATGAGATTTTGAAATTTTTTTGGCTGTTATTTCTTCAAATATTTTTCTCTCCAAATTTCCCTCTCTTCTCTTTCCAGACCCTCAACTTCACCTATGCTGGACTTTGACTTTTTGATTTTTTTCCCTAGAATTCCTTGAAAATCTGTTCTTTTTTCTTCATTTTTTAATTTCTTTTCTTTAGATTGGATAATTTCTATCAATCTGCCCATTCATTCTTTACTCAGGGAAAGGTCTCTTTCTAAGTTCCCCCACCGCCAGTGTATAACAAAACTAAAAGGAGCTTTGTTTTTCATTAAAAAAAAAGTTAACAGTACTTTCTGTTCATCACACAGAGGCTTTGCAAGGAGAAGGAATTATTTCTAAACTTACGAGCACTAGCTTATTCTACATTTTGGAAGAAAACCAGGATATTAAAAGGGGTAATGGAATGTGAGAAAAAAAATGTGTTTGGGTAAGAGTTTTTCCTCAGAGAACTGACTTCAGATAAAGGCATGATACAATAATTTCAGTGATGGATGTAAAGGAATTACATATTAAAAGCAGAAGAGAAGGAAGAATGGTAGTGATAAAATCTTAAATTATAGGGCTTGTGTGAATAAACTGTGTAAGGATCTAATTCATTGAGCGAGGAGAGTTGGCAGTTAATGAACATAAACAACCCTTTGCCCACACAATCAGACCGTCCATATTTTTTCTCAAATGGAAGTTTCATGTTGCAGTCTCAACAAACCTCAACTCTGGTTAGCTCCAGAAGGATCTTACTCTTATGCATCGATTCTGAGGAAGGATGTTGGAGTTGGGCTGATTTTTCGAGAGAATGAGTGTCCTGCCTGAGTTTAATTCTTGAAATACTTACCCAGTTTTTAATGCACGGGGTTTACAAGGTAGAGCTCTATCAACTTAATGTTTGACTAAAACTGTTAATTCATTGTATCATGGAATTGTAGGTGAAAATGATCTTATATAACACCCTGCTTATCTGGTTCATGTATTCAGTGAGAAATCCAAGGTTAGAGATTGATTAGTTTTAAAAATCACAGTTATCAGTCAGTCAAGCTGATAAATGAATGACCAGAGACAGCAAATTTAGTGACCTAAATGTATCTATAATGTGTGTAACTTGAAAAAGAAGCGGAAAGGAAAGTTGTAACTCATACCCTTAGTATTAGGATAAAGCACTAACAAGAACTCATAGATTCTTGTTCTTTCTTGTGCTGCTTCCAGTGCCATGTCTTTTGTAGACTTTTAGTGCAAACTCTAACTTTACAATATTTCCTTTTTCTCACTTTACCATATGTAAAATGTTCATCCTAAGCCATGGAGTGCTCTGGAAAGTAATGAATAACTCATCTGGTAGGTTGGGAAAGGCACATGTAGAAAAATGTTAAATGAGTCATTGTCCTTCTTGTTTCCTCCACATTTAATGAAGCAAAACAAATGCTTTGACTATAAGAAAAGCTGCCTACTTGTTAAATGTCTATTAAAACCCTATTTTTAGAGGGCTGGACAACATGCCTGTATTAGGATATTTGGATAAGAGATCAATATGTAATTTTTACCAGCTTGGGTTTTTTTTTTCTTTTTTGGTCCTCTGAGTGTTACAGAGATGAAAACATATATCTGTGTATGAAATAAAGAGGAAAAATAGAATATAACAAAAAAATAGTCACACCAAGTATGTGTGTTCACCATGGTCAAAGCAAAGTAAAATACATTAGAATATCAGCGCTGATATCTTGAAGGAACATTCGAACTTCACAAATAAGTGACGTGAAACTTTTGAGATGTCCCTGAGATATCCTTTTAGAAACACTTCTCTTCATTTCACCTCATTTTTAAATATAAAAACAACTTTCATGGTATTGTGTATACTCCCAAGCCAGAGAAAAATAGTTTAAGTCCCAGCTCTCCCACCTCTCAGCTCTGTGCTGTGCAATACTTTATGTAACAACTTCTCTAAACTTTGATTTCCTCATATATGAAATCAAGACAAGAACCTATTTCAATTGATTGTTATGAAGATTAAATAAAATGTGGCATCAAAAGTGCTTAGCATAGCCCCATGTTTGGTACATATATTTAGTGCTCAAAAATGTCAAAAAATATGTATTTTTTTCCTATATGGCTATTATTCTGCATATAGGATATGAACATATATGGGATATGTGAAAGTGAAAGTGAAGTCACTCAGTCGTGTCAACTCTTTGCGACCCCGTGGACTGTAGCCCACCAGGCTCCTCTGTCCATGGGATTCTTCAGGCAAGAGTACTGGAGTGGGTTGCCATTTCCTTCTCCAGGGGATCTTCCCGACCCAGGGATCGAACCCAGGTCTCCCTCATTGCGGGCAGACACTTTAACCTCTGAGCCACCACATTGATAAATGAAACCTATGCCATTTTGACAGATAATGTACATTTGGAGGAGGATATTTTGAGATTTCATTTAAAGATATTTGAAAGACTTCAGTTTATATGAAGCTGTCTAAAATATTTACCATCTCTATGTGTTGACACTATGTGTTGTGAAACAAAAGGTGCAGACTGGAGGCAACAGCGTTGCTTCCGTGTTCCTCAAGGTCAACTGAAATGAGAACATCAGTCTGTTCTCACTGAGGCCCCAAGCCTATTTTACGTCTTGCATTTAAGATCAGTGACTGCAGCTGTAATCCAGCTCAACAGGGTCCTTAGAGGCCACAGGACTGCAAGTTAGCACTTTGGTGGAGCTTCGTGGACAACTTTGCTGAGCTTCTGCAACCTTCAGTTGATTCGGGACATGCCAGGATTAGAATCACTGAGGCACATCAGACTGAGTGGATTTTATGATGAGTACAACTTGAATGCCACAGTGAGAACATCAATCACTCTTCGCATGAGACTTCAATTTCCAGAAATGGAAGGTAGAAAATGAGGTTATTATGAGGATGATGGGGACCTGCTTTTATTTATTTATTTTTCAGCAGGAGAAACCATGCTGAATTTAAGGAAGAACTTCAATGCATGAGTGGTTGGATATTATTTACACTGGAACATGTGGTGTCTCTTTGAGAGGAGAATTTTAAATATATGTCAAAGTCACTTCCTAAGTGATTCAAGGTCTATGAAGAAACAAATGGATTAACTGATTTTCCGCCTTTTTTCTTTCTTTTTTCATGATGCCATGGAACACTTCAACTTTTAAATTTTCTTAAAGTTTTGTTCTCACTTCTTAGATTTATTTTTATTTGTTCCATTTTATGTTATAAATGATCATTATATTTTAGTTTTCAGATTATTGGAAGGTTCATTCTATAATTCTCTGACATTTATCAATCTGTTGATTGAAGTTGGCGTGTTAGTGCTAGTAAAGCAGAATACTTTTTGTACATTCTGAACATCAAGGTTTACTATTCTGTATATAACAACTGCGAACTGATGTCCTCTGTCTGCTTTATCTGTAGAGCTGAATAAAGGCCTTTACTTTGGCTACCCGTGCCGACGTGAAAGCTGTGCTTTAGTAAACATCCCGGCTCCATGTGTCAACAAAATGATTGCACACATTGAAGATGTGGAGTCTAAAATACAGGAGCATCTGAAACGGGTAAGTCATATCTAATATGCTGAAATTTTTGTATAGGGTCTATTGGTTTCTGGTGGCTCAGTGGTAAAGAATCCACCTACCAAGCAATTAATGCCCATTCAATCCCTGGGTCAGGAAGATCCCCTGGAGAAGGAAATGGCTATTCACTGTAGTATTTGCCCAGGAAATCCCCTGGGCAGAGGAGCCTGGCGGGCTCCGGTCCATGAGGTCATGAATGACTCAGACATGACTGAGTGACTAAAGAACAACAACACAGGGCCTATAAGGGTCTGTTACTTAAAGAACCCCGGAGTTATTTATTTATTTATTTTTAATGATTCTTGGACTTCTTTATAGAATCTTTGCTCAGTTGCACAGTTTACTAATCTGGACATGTTTTTGATAGTGTCACTTCAGAAGGGTGAAATGACCTTATTAAATGGATTTTCTTTCTCCTGCATGTTTGTTCTTTATCCAGCGGCAATCATGCTAAGTAGTAATTTCCATAAGCCAACTTGACTAGTAAATTAAATAGTATTTACATCCTTTTCTGGGACACTAAACTGATTAGATGTTTAGATAAGTAAATTGGTGTATAAAAGGACAGAATGCCCTTTCTAATGAGTTATTTAGTTCTAAAGAAATACTTAACAGGTCTGTTAAAAGAGAATACAATGATTCTTTGTCTTTTTAATGTTAAAATGTGCCTTTATTATTCTGAAGGGAGTTTAATCTTGAAGTTACTATAACTATCTGTTATTTTCAAAGGATAATTTAAGAATGATTAAAAACCGTCTCATACCTTTTATTCATAGTACATTTCTAAGTAATTAGTTGGAAAAGACTCTGATGCTGGGAAGGATTGGGGGCAGGAGGAGAATGAGATGGCTGGATGGCGTCACTGACTCAATGGACATGAGTTTGGGTAAACTCTGGGAGTTGGTGATGGACAGGGAAGCCTGGCATGCTGCAGTCCATGGGGTCGCAAAGAGTTAGACACAACTGAGCGACTGAACTGAAGTAATTAATACACAACTACACTGCCCTGATAGGAACAAGTTTGCCAGAAATCTGTGCTATTTCTTTTCCTTGATCACTGTTACTGTTTCTGGCTCTAAGAGAGTTCTTGTGGGCCCTAGTCATGCTTAATCTAAGGTGCTGTTTCCTTTCAGAGGAGTTAGAGTGCAGAATTTAAGATCACAGCCCTAAGAGCCGCAACTTCTGTGAACTTAGATAAGAATGGTGATAATGATACCATGTTAGATAACATATGACATGCACTCAATATATATTGACTATGTATTATTATTTCTATAACATTATTTATATCATTCTATGTTAGTATTTATATCTGTTGCTGCTTTGTTCCCCCAAATTAGAACACTCCTTCAGAAAATGCTTTGCAGGTCATCTGTCTGATGGTGGCCTGGGCCTTGAAGAGTATAAGTAGATAGAAGAGAATTAATATTAATTAATATGATATGCTGGGACTTCCCAGGTGGCTCAGTGGTAAAAGAATCCGCTTGCCAGTGCAAGAGACGTAAGAGACTGGAGTTCAATCCCTGGGTTGGTAAGGTCACCTGAAGGAGAGATTGGTAACCCACTCCAGTATTCTTACCTGGAAAATCTGTGAACAGAAGAGTCTGATGGGCCACGGTCCATGGCGTTGCAGAGAGTTGGAAACAGCTGAGCACAGACAGATAAAATACGATATGCTCTACACTTCACAAGTGTTTTAATTAACAATTATGTATGTTGCTAACATGATGAAAATAGATTGATAGGTGTATATGAATAGTCAAAGGCCCCAACCTTTGGCCTCACACTGATAGCTCCTGTCGATCAACAGTGGCATTAGATTAGAAGTACTATGCACCATAAATGTAATGTGCTTGAATCATCCCCAAACCATCCCTCAAGCCTGGTTCGTGGAAGAATTGTCTTCCGTGGAACCTGTCCCTGGTGCCAAAAAGGCTGGGGCCACTGCTATAACTGAGAACTATTGTTGAATAGTTACTGTTCTGTCTAACTGATAGATGGAGAAATTTTAAATAGTTTACAGTCTTATTTATGGTCATGAAACAGAGTTGGGATTCGATCACACTCCCTCTGTTGCCAAAGCCCATGTTCATTACCCATTCCTGCTCAGGATTCTGAGCAGTTAGCTAACTGTTAAAAACAATGGTTAATGGGCTAGCTAAAACAATGACCTTGTGCATGCGTGCTCAGTTGCTTCAGTTGTGTCCGACTCTGTGACCCTATGATCTGTACCCGCCAGGCTCCTCTGTGCATGGGATTCTCCAGGCAAGAATACTGGAGTGGGCGGTCATGCCCTCCTTTACCAGGGGATCTTCCTGACCCAGGGATCAAACCTAGGTCTCCTGCAGGCAGATTCTTTCCTGCTGAGCCACCAGGGAAGCCCAAATAATGACCTCAGGTAAAGTAATTCACAAAATAAGCTAAGTATTTTACAGCTTATCTTAAGGAAAATTGAAAAAAGCAGCCTTTTCCTGTAGATATAGTATGTAAATAAGCCAGCTGCCATAAGTTTCTCCATCCATTCATAGATGTTTAAATGTAATTCTGAATCTTGAAAAGAAAATTCCTCAAAGTAGAGTACACATTTTACCTACATTTATTTTTTATAAGAGTGAGAAAACACTGGAAAATGATGGAAATAATCATCTGAAATATCGTCCCATACAAATAAGAGATTTTGATTTGCTTTTCTTCTACCTTATACGCCCACACTACCTAGAGTAGAGATGATTTTATTTAATTTGAAATTATCTCTACTCAGTTGAAAGTTTCTTTTTCATTTAATCAATACAAGTCATTAAGATGCTACCATGACTTAAAATAATGGCTCAGAGAGAAACTATTTATAAATCATTCTTTAAATATAAAAAATTCATTGTATACAAGTAATAACTTTATCATTAATGGCAATAATAATATAGCTAATATTTATTAAGTGTTTACTGCATATCACAGGCTATATTAAACACTTAATATACATAATTTTTGAATCCTTATAGAAACCTTGTGAGGTAGAAATTGCCAATATCCCCAATTATAGATGAGGAAAATGATTCCAAAAATTGATTTCTCCTTTCTCCCAGAGCCAGTATCCAGACCAGGTGTGTCTCAGACCTAGGAACATCCTATTCACTACTATACTAAATAATCTCTCTGCTTAAGAGTATATCAACTGTGAGGACCCAATAACATGAATGTTAAAAGGCTTATAATTGGAAAACCTTGCTTTACTTATACCATTTTGTAACTGTTTTTAATTCTGAAACCCTTGTATTTGATCATCTCATCCCCTTGATCAAATACTTTGAGTTCTTTCATTCTGTTAATTGTTTCATTTGAAACTTCAAACCTCAGATCACTGTTTCCCATTCTATCATACCAGTATTTTTACTTCCTTGCCTAATCAGTTCATCTCTTAAAACATTCACCAATAGATATATTTAATCCTTTGCTTCTTTATCTTGCCTTCCTTTTAGTCTGACAAAATGCCAAATCTGATGAGCTCTTGTTAACAGTCCGCCATCTCCACTTCTACATCCAGGCTTCTGAATAGTGGTGGAGAACATTACATTAATAATCCATATTTGAGATATTTTGTGTTCATGGCCTCCAACCTCAATGGGACCTTTAATAGTGCTCTGAAATCATTCTCTTTGTCAACCTGAACTTTCTCTAGTATTCTTTGGTGGCTTCTCCAGTCCTCTCTTTTGTTTAGGTTTCCAAATCCTCCTCCTCCTCACTACTCTTTCATCTCTTACTCCTCAAAGAGAATAGGAGACAAAATAACAAACGCCTCAAACCCCTTTATCTCACCTATGAACATTCTTGAATTCCACAAACGTGATCTCTTTGTCCTTCTGTGGAATATTTCCCCCTTCACCACAACGGCTCCCCCTTTACCTGCATTCCATCTTCTGTCTTTGTAAGGATCTTGTTCCATCAGGCATTTTTCTCACCATCCTGTCTTCCAAATCCCCTTTTTTTTCTTAACTCACTCCTATCAACATTTAAAATATTGATTTTTCTTGTTTTCAGGAAAATTTTTTTTATTCCATACATACTCTTAAATATATCCATCCCCTTTTCAGTTTCTCTTCTCATTACACTTAACATCTGAAAAGAATTGCCTAAATTTAGTATCTCTGATTCCTCACCTCCCCAATACTCATTCATTCATTGCAGTCTGTATTTGGCCCCCATTATTCTAATGAAAATATCTTCAGAAAAGTAACCTGTTTTTTCTGTTATCTGTTGCTTCATGCGTGCGTGTACACACACACAGATACCAAAACTTTGTGGCTAGAACAAGACATTTATGGTTTTAGCAGTTATACTTAAATCTTTGAGACATTTTACATCTAGGACACATGTATGTACTTGAAGCCAAAGATAAGATAATGGTGGATTAAAAATGGCTACCCTCCTTTCCATCTCCTTACCTTAACAGACAGTCTATTCTGTCAACCTTTAAACATAGATTTGGACTTGTGACTTGTTTTAAACAACAAATGTATCAGAAGAAGTGTCATACAGCTTCTAAGAGAAGTCTCAAGAGGCCCTGAAGCTTCTGCCTTTGCTCTTCTGCTGCCATAAGTTCACCAGGTAAAGAAGCATAATCTAGCCTCCTTGAAGATGAATGACCAAGTAGAGGGACAGGCCCAACCTACAGCAGTCACAAACCATCACTTGTGAGTCAGGTTGTCTGGAACTACCTATCCTAGTCAAGGTGCCAGATGACTGCATTAGTTTGAGGTCATATTAGTGACCAAAAAATAACACAGCTGAACCCATCATTCATTTTTGACTCACAAAATTATGAGCAAATAAAATAGGGATTATTTTTAGTCACTGAGTTTAAGAATGGTTATTATGCAGCAGTAACTCTGCATTGTTGAATATGACCCTGAAGTATACAGGCATATCTGCATTATATGCCACAAATTAAAGTGAGTAAAATGGAAAATTTGATTCTGCATAGTGTTGAAAATGAAACTTGCTCCTTCTAATTACATGCTTCATAATATACTTTTATATTTGGTAGGTAGTTCCGTCCTTTTTTTTTCATTTTGAAATTTCTTTTACTATTCTGTTTTAAAATTTATTTGGCTGCATTGGGTCTTAGTTGCAGCACGTGGGATCTTTGTTGCCTCATGCAGGACCATTTGTTGAGGTGCATGGACTCTCTAGTTGTGGCAAGTGGGCTCCGGTTGTTGTGGCACACATGCTCTCTAGTCGTGGGATGCAGGCTTAGTTTTGTGGCATGCAGGCTTAGGTGCTTGGCAGCCTGTGGGATCTCAGTACCCAATCAGGAATTGAACCTGTGTCCCCTGTATTTTAAGGCAGATTTTTAACCACTGGGCAGCCAGGAAAGTCCCTAAACTCTCACATACATGGGTAATGAAATGATTACTTATTTTAGTCTGTTTTATATTTGAATAATGACACTGATGTGTGCATGCATGCTAAGTTGCTTCGGGTTGGGTCTAACTCTTTGCGACCCTGTGGACCATAGCATGCCAGGCTCCTCTGCCCATAGGATTCTCCAGGAAAGAATACTGGGGTGGGTTGCCATTTCCTCCTGCAGAGGAAACTTCCTGATCCAGGAATCACACCTGCATCTCTTGCGACTCCTGTGTTGACAGGCAGTTCTTTATTGCTAGCGCAACTGGTAAGTCCAAAGAAACTCCTACCAAATTTAGTTTTTCTCTTTTATAATATTGTGGAGAAAAGATATATATGCCTTCAGTTTATTATTATATTCATTTATGTTCATTCCAGTATTTCTGTTACATCTGAATAAATTCTTATTTTTCATGCTATAAACTTTTTTCAAATATTTGGATACTCTTTTTTGTCTTTGTATTTATAAATGATAAACCAGACTGATTACTGGTTGCTGGCATAAGTTTTTGTTGTTTTTTGTTGCTGTTATTATTTGTTTGCTTTTTAGCAAATGTCAGAGTCTGCTTACATCAAAGGCTTTTGTCCAGGATATAAAAATTTCTACTCAGGCTCTTTGTAAATAGGAAGTAATATGCTTAGCCAAGAAAGTTGTGGGCCTTTCCTTTTGCCTTAATAAGCTTACTTTTGAGTTTATAGCCCCTTATAATCTTTTCAGTCATTCGTACCTCTGCTTTTGTTTTTGCACATGGACTTGTTTGCATCTATGTGAGATTCTGCTGGTTGTGGAGGCTCTATTTTGCTTCTCTCTAGAGCAATAACTTACATTCTTAGTTATTCTCTCCAACTTGGGCATATCTCCAATGTGGTCATTTTTCTCATGGCAATGTCGAGAGGATAACTTTTTGGCTGTGTATTCTGGATTCTTTGGATGGAAAGCAGCAGACTGGAGTGACCTGTCTCATCACAGGCAGCCCCTCCATTATTTACTTTGGTCCATGTAATAACTTGATCATTAATGGCAATAATAATATAGCTAATATTTATTAAGTGTTTACTGCATATCACAGGCTATATTAAACACTTAATATACATAATTTTTGAATCCTTATGGAAACCTTGTGAGGTAGAAACTGCCAATATCCCCAATTATGGATGAGGAAAATGATTCCAAAAGTTGATTTCTCCTTTCTCCCAGAGCCAGTATCCAGACCAGGTGTGTCTCAGACCTAGGAACATCCTATTCACTACTGTACTAAATAATCTCTCTGCTTAAGAGTATATCAACTGTGAGGACCCAATAACATGAATGTTAAAAGGTTTAAAATTGGAAAACCTTGCTTTACTTATACCATTTTGTAACTGCTTTTAATTCTGAGACCCTTGTATTTGATCATCTCATCCTCTTGATCAAATACTTTGAGTTCTTTCATTCTGTTAATTCTGTTTCATTTGAAACTTCAAACCTCAGATCACTGTTTCCCATTCTATCATACCAATATTTTTACTTCCTTGCCTAATCAGTTCATCTCTTAAAACACTCACCAATAGATATATTTAATCCTTTACTTCTTTATCTTGCCTTCCTTTTAGTCTGACAAAATGCCAAATCTGATGAGCTCTTGTTAACAGTCCGCCATCTCCACTTCTACATCCAGGTTTCTGAATAGTGGTGGAGAACATTACATTAATAATCCATATTTGAGATATTATGTGTTCATGGCCTCCAGCCTCAATTGGACCTTTAATAGTGCTCTGAAATCATTCTTTTTGTTAACCTGAACTTTCTCTAGTATTCTTTGGTGGCTTCTCCAGTCCTCTCTTTTGTTTAGGTTTCCAAATCCTCCTCCTCACTATTCTTTCATCTCTTACTCCTCAAAGAGAATAGGAGACAAAATAACAAACGCCTCAAACCCCTTTATCTCACCTATGAACATTCTTGAATTCCACAAACATAATCTCTTTGTCCTTCTGTGGAATATTTCCCCCTTCACCACAACGGCTCCCCCTTTACCTGCATTCCATCTTCTGTCTTTGTAAGGATCTTGTTCCATCAGGCATTTTTCTCACCATCCTATCTTCAAATCCCCTTTTTTTTCTTAACTCCTTCCTATCAACATTTAAAATACTGATTTTTCTTGTTTTCAGGAAATTTTTTTTATTCCATACATACTCTTAAATATATCCATCCCCTTTTCAGTTTCTCTTCTCATTACACTTAACATCTGAAAAGAGTTGCCTAAATTTAGTATCTCTGATTCCTCACCTCCCCAATACTCATTCATTCATTGCAGTCTGTATTTGGCCCCCATTATTCTAATGAAAATATCTTCAGAAAAGTAACCTGTTTTTTCTGTTATCTGTTGCTTCATGCGTGCGTGTACACACACACACACATACCAAAACTTTGTGACTAGAACAAGACATTTATGGTTTTAGCAATTATATTTAAATCTTTGAGATATTTTACATCTAGGACACATGTATGTACTTGAAGCCAAAGATAAAATAATGGATTAAAAATGGCTACCCTCCTCCTTTCCATCTCCTTACCTTAACAGACAGTCTATTCTCTCAACCTTTAAACATAGATTTGGACTTGTGACTTGTTTTAAACAACAAATGTATCAGAAGAAGTGTCACACAGCTTCTAAGAAAAGTCTCAAGAGGCCTTGAGACTTCTGCCTTTGCTCTTCTGCTGCCATAAGTTCACCAGGTAAAGAAGCATAATCTAGCCTCCTTGAAGATGAATGACCAAGTAGAGGGACAGGCCCAACCTACAGCAGTCACAAACCATCACTTGTGAATGAGGTTGTCTTGAACTACCTATCCTAGTCAAGGTGCCAGATGACTGCATTAGTTTGAGGTCATATTAGTGACCAAAAAATCACACAGCTGAACCCATCATTCATTGGTGACTCACAAAATTATGAGCAAATAAAATAAGGATTATTTTTAGTCACTGAGTTTAAGAATGGTTATTATGCAGCAGTAACTCTGCATTGTTGAATATGACCCTGAAGTATACAGGCATATCTGCATTATATGCCACAAATTAAAGTGAGTAAAATGGAAAATTTGATTCTGCGTAGTGTTGAAAATGAAACTTGCTCCTTCTAATTACATGCTTCATAATATACTTTTATATTTGGTAGGTAGTTCCATCCTTTTTTTTTTCATTTTTAAATTTCTTTGACTATTCTGTTTTAAAATTTATTTGGCTGCATTGGGTCTTAGTTGCAGCACGTGGGATCTTTATTGCCTCATGCAGGATCATTTGTTGAGGTGCATGAACTCTCTAGCTGTGGCAAGTGGGCTCCGGTTGTTGTGGCACACATGCTCTCTAGTCGTGGGATGCAGGCTTAGTTTTGTGGCATGCAGGTTTAGGTGCTTGGCAGCCTGTGGGATCTTAGTACCCAATCAGGAGTTGAACCTGTATCCCCTGTATTTTAAGGCAGATTTTTAACCACTGGGCAGCCAGGAAAGTCCCTAAACTCTCACATACATGGGTAATGAAATGATTACTTATTTTAGTCTGTTTTATATTTGAATAATGACACTGATGTGTGCATGTGTGCTAAGTTGCTTCAGTTGTGTCTAACTCTTTGCGATCCTGTGGACCATAGCCTTCCAGGCTCCTCTGTCCATAGGATTCTCCAGGAAAGAATACTGGGGTGGGTTGCCATTTCCTCCTGCAGGGAAAACTTCCTGACCCAGGTATCGAACCTACATCTCTTGTGACTCCTGTGTTGACAGGCAGTTCTTTATTGCTAGCACAACTGGTAAGTCCAAAGAGACTCATACCAAATTTAGTTTTTCTCTTTTATAATATTGTGGAGAAAAGATATATATGCCTTCAATTTATTATTATATTCATTTATGTTCATTCCAGTATTTCTGTTACATCTGAATAAATTCTTATTTTTCATGCTATAAACTTTTTTCAAATATTTGGATACTCTTTTTTGTCCTTGTATTTATAAATGATAAACCAGACTGATTACTGGTTGCTGGCATAAGTTTTTGTTGTTTTTTGTTGCTGTTATTATTTGTTTGCTTTTTAGCAAATGTCAGAGTCTGCTTACATCAAAGGCTTTTGTCCAGCATATAAAAATTTCTACTCAGGTTCTTTGGAAATAGGAAGTAATATGCTTAGCCAAGAAAGTTGTGGGCCTTTCCTTTTGCCTTAATAAGCTTACTTTTGAGTTTATAGCCCCTTATAATCTTTTCAGTCATTCGTACCTCTGCTTTTGTTTTTGCGCATGGACTTGTTTGCATCTATGTGAGATTCTGCTGGTTGTGGAGGCTCTATTTTGCTTCTCTCTACAGCAATAACTTACATTCTTAGATATTCTCTCCAACTTGGGCATATCTCCAATGTGGTCATTTTTCTCATGGCAATGTCGAGAGGGTAACTTTTTGGCTGTGTATTCTGGGGGATTCTTTGGATGGAAAGCAGCAGACTGGAGTGACCTGTCTCATCACAGGCAGCCCCTCCATTATTTACTTTGGTCCATAACTCCGGGAGATGGTGATGAACAGGAAGGCCTGGCGTGCTGTGATTCATGGGGTCGCACAGAGTCGGACACGACTGAGCGACTGAACTGAACTGAATTAGAGGATAATTGCCTTATAATATTGTATTGATTTCTGCCATACATTAACATGAATCAGCCATAGGTATACATATGTCCCTTCTCTCTTGACCCGCCCTTACACCTCCCACTCCATCCCACCCCTCTCTGTTGTCGCAGAGCACTGGGTTTGAGCCCTTACGACTGAGCGACTGAACTGAACTGAATTAGAGGATAATTGCCTTATAATATTGTATTGATTTCTGCCATACATTAACATGAATCAGCCATAGGTATACATATGTCCCTTCTCTCTTGACCCGCCCTTACACCTCCCACTCCATCCCACCCCTCTCTGTTGTCGCAGAGCACTGGGTTTGAGCCCTTTGCTACACAGAACAAAGTCCCACTGACTATCTGTTTTATATATGGTAATGTATATGTTTCAGTGTTGCTCTTCCAATTTGTCACTTCCTCTCCTTCCCCACTGTGTAGTCTGTTCTTTATGACGGCATCTCCATTACTGCCCTGCAGATAGGTTCATTGGTACCATCTTTCTAGATTGCATATAAATGCATTAATATGTGATATTTATTGTTCTCTTTCTGACTTAGTTCACTCTGTATATTAGGCTCTAGGTTCAGCTACCTCATTAGAACTAACTCAAATGTGTCCCTTTTTATGGCTGAATAATATTCTATTGTGTATTTGTACCACAACTTCTTTATCCATTCATCTGTTGATGGATATCTAGGTTGCTTCCATGTCCTTGCTTCCGCTTGTCTCTTCTGAGTTATGCTTTTCTTTGCTCCGTTTTTACCATCAGTCTCATCTGATTACTCTGTTTCTGTGAATTCTCAAATATATTGTCCAGTGGTCTTACTAATGTGCCTACATATTTTTCTCCAAAATTTTGGTGTGATACGGGAATTGAGAAGCGATCATGTATGTCTGATTTAAAATGTTGAATTGGATATTATCCCTGGAATCCATAACATTCTGGCTATATATTCTGTGTTTTTGTTAATTTGTGCCT
This sequence comes from Cephalophus harveyi, assembly GCA_006410635.1. Lineage (NCBI taxonomy): Eukaryota > Metazoa > Chordata > Mammalia > Artiodactyla > Bovidae > Cephalophus > Cephalophus harveyi. Next base: position 57,274 of record SJYT01028267.1, on the reverse strand, counting down.
TTTATAGCCCAAGGTAGTGTTAGAATACATCTGTACAACATAACTCCTACCAAGGATTTTATAGTCCAGAAGTGGGATAATTCTTTAAAAAACTAAATATTGGTAAACTTAACATGTAATTATGTGTTTTCCACTTTATGGTAGTATATTGAAATTTAATGGATAGTATGTACTTCTGATTGTGTGGAAAGTCTGTTAGGAGTAAATGGCATTTGAACTGACTGTTAGGGTAAAGGTAAAGTTTAGAAACAGGTGAAGGGTGAGAACAATTAGGTGAGAGTGATAATAAAAGAATAAGGCTAGCTAAGATAAGGGTATACTTGTTGTGGAAACAACAGAGTATAATTTGACAGAAACAGGAGGATGTAGAGTGTTTACAATTTTGTTAGTGAGTTAAGGTGTTAGTTAAATCTATTATTGATTTGAGACCTTAAAATTTTGATTTTCATCTTTTATTTTGATAGTTTGAAACTTCTTTGGAAGAATGGTAAGAACATTTCACGCTTCTTTTACATTTTTATGTTCAAATTTTGATGATTAATCTGCTGTAGATAAGTTTATTTCAAAAGAAAAAAGATATTGAGAGCAGAATTTTATGTTATATATTAATATTTATTTTTTAAAGTGTAAGAATCAGGATGTCACTGGAAATAACAGAATAGGAATCTCCAGGGCTCTGTCCTACCATAAAAGCACCTATAAATTTTGGGAAAAAATTGGTCAGAGTCAGCTTCTGCAGAAATCTGAAATCTAGTCCAAAACTTGCAACAATAAGGGGAAAAGTTAATGCAGAAAGAGTGGCTGACTTGCCTGAAGGAAGGGCTGTGGCATTTGAAATGTCCCACTTGCCATCCTCCAACCCTCAGATCAGTGGTGGTCATGAAGCAAATAGCCTAAATTTGTGCAGATTGCTAGTGCCAGAGGGAACAATATAGATCTTATTCTCAAAGAATTATAATTCACTGTTTTGATAAGTCTGATGACTCCCTAAAGGGACTAACACAAAGATTGACTTTGTTTTTCCTGATTTAGAGAAATTACAGAGCTGGAGCCACTTCCAGGCAGTGTTTGCTGAAAGTATTTAAGGTCATATACTTGTCACCAGTGTCTAAGATTGTGGATAATTTGGGACAGACACTGAAAAGACCAGAATGCCTGGGAATGAAGATTTTGGGGAAATAGGTATTATAAATGGGGGAATAGGATTTTTCAAAGTTCTTATATATATTGGATAATTTTAAATTGCACAAATATGAACAGTGTTGGACACATGCTCAGGAAAGACCAAGAAGACTTAACCTTTTATCTCTGGCTAGCCTAGGATCTACACAGGCAAGAATTGAAGGTAAAAATAAAGTAAAAAGAAACAAAAAAAAAAGAAAAACAAACAAACAAACAAAAAAGAATTGAAGGTAGAGGCAGAGATAAACATTCTGAATAAGCATGAAAGAAGTACTCCAAGCAAGCATATAGTTTTCCCTTTTTCTTTTCTTTTTTTTTTTTTTCTAACCTCAAGTATTTAAGGTAACTTAGACAAAACTCAACTTCACCAATAAGCTAAGAAACACTTTGGTGACCCCAGGTGAAAAAGAATCTGATATTAATATTACAGTAAGTGTTTGGAAGAATCACTAAACAAACAAAAGCAACCCACAACAAACATCAAAAATAAGCACAATAGAGGGATAGTAATCTTATTTTCATATCACATTAGAGTACTCAAAATTTCCAGGTTTTTACAAAAATTATGAGTCAGGGGAAGAATAAAAGAAAATTTACTTCCATTATTAAGGGGAAAAACAAATGAAGGAAATACTCTGAGGAAGCATGACATTATGCTTATATGTGTATAAGAGACAGTTAATCTGCTGTAGATAAGTTTATTTCAAAAGAAAAAAAGATATTGAGAGCAGAATTTTATGTTATATATTAATATTTATTTTTAAAAATGTAAGAATCAGGATGTCACTGGAAATAACAGAATAGGAATCTCCAGGCTCTGTCCTACCATAAAAGCATCTATAAATTTTGGAAAAAAATTGGTCAGAGTCAGCTTCTGCAGAAATCTGAAATCTAGTCCGAAACTTGCAACAATGAGGGGAAAAGTTAATGCAGAAAGAGTGGCTGACTTGCCTGAAGGAAGGGCTGTGGCATTTGAAATGTCCCACTTACCATCCTCCAACCCTCAGATCAGTGGTGGTCATGAAGCAAATAGCCTGAACTTGTGCAGATTGCTAATGCCAGAGGGAACAATATAGATCTTATTCTCAAAGAATTATAATTCACTGTTTTGATAAGTCTGATGACTCCCTAAAGGGACTAACACAAAGATTGACTTTGTTTTTCCTGATTTAGAGAAATTACAGAGCTGGAGCCACCTCCAGGCAGTGTTTGCTGAAAGTATTTAAGGTCATATACTTGTCACCAGTGTCTAAGATTGTGGATAATTTGGGACAGACACTGAAAAGACCAGAATGCCTGGGAATGAAGATTTTGGGGAAATAGGTATTATAAATGGGGGAATAGGATTTTTCAAAGTTCTTATATATATTGGATAATTTTAAAATGCACAAATATGAGCAGTGTTGGACACATGCTCAGGAAAGACCAAGAAGACTTAACCTTTTATCTCTGGCTAGCCTAGGATCTACACAGGCAAGAATTGAAGGTAAAAATAAAGTAAAAAGAAACAAAAAAAAAAAAAGAAAAACAAACAAACAAAAAAGAATTGAAGGTAGAGGCAGAGATAAACATTCTGAATAAGCATGAAAGAAGTACTCCAAGCAAGCATATAGTTTTCCCTTTTTCTTTTCTTTTTTTTTTTTCACATGCTCAGGAAAGACCAAGAAGACTTAACCTTTTATCTCTGGCTAGCCTAGGATCTACACAGGCAAGAATTGAAGGTAAAAATAAAGTAAAAAGAAACAAAAAAAAAAAAAGAAAAACAAACAAACAAAAAAGAATTGAAGGTAGAGGCAGAGATAAACATTCTGAATAAGCATGAAAGAAGTACTCCAAGCAAGCATATAGTTTTCCCTTTTTCTTTTCTTTTTTTTTTTCTAACCTCAAGTATTTAAGGTAACTTGGACAAAACTCAACTTCACTAATAAGCTAAGAAACACTTTGGTGACCCCAAGTGAAAAAGAATCTGATATTAATATTACAGTAAGTGTTTGGAAGAATCACTAAACAAACAAAAGCAACCTACAACAAACATCAAAAATAAGCACAATAGAGGGATGGTAATCTTATTTTCATATCACATTAGAGTACTCAAAATTTCCAGGTTTTTACAAAAATTATGAGGATGGTGACCCCAAGTGAAAAAGAATCTGATATTAATATTACAGTAAGTGTTTGGAAGAATCACTAAACAAACAAAAGCAACCTACAACAAACATCAAAAATAAGCACAATAGAGGGATGGTAATCTTATTTTCATATCACATTAGAGTACTCAAAATTTCCAGGTTTTTACAAAAATTATGAGGCAGGGGAAGAATAAAAGAAAATTTACTTCCATTATTAAGGGGAAAAACAAATGAAGGAAATACTCTGAGGAAGCATGACATTATGCTTACTGGACGAAGACTTGAAATCAACTGTCTCAAATATCCTCAAAGAGATAAACTGTGGACAAAAATACAACAAAACCAGGAGATTAATGTCTCAACAAATATAGAATATCAAAGAAAAAAAAAGAAATTATAAGGAAGATTCAAATAGACATTTTGGAGCTAAAAGTTACAATAACTGAAATGAAAAACTAGAGATGTTCATCAGCTGAGGAGGAAACCTAGAAAATTCATGCTGCTGCTGCTAAGTCACTTCAGTCGTGTCCAACTCTGTGCGACCCCATAGATGGCAGCCCACCAGGCTCCACTGTCCCTGGGATTCTTCAGGCAAGAACACTGGAGTGGGTTGCCATTTCCTTCTCCAACACATGAAAGTGAAAAGTGAAAGTGAAGTCACTGAGTCGTGTCCAACTCTCAGCGAGATATATATATATATATATGTATGTATAAATGGGCTTCCCTGGTGGCT
>SJYT01028267.1:38457-50565 GCA_006410635.1 Cephalophus harveyi | reverse complement strand
TTTTGAGTGAAAAAACACATGTTCCATTCACAAGCTGTATTATAGAGCTTTAGTTTGAAACTATGTTTCTGTTTCCTCCCACTCTATGGGAAAAGTGAACCATAATGATTATATCAGATAAATACTGAAAATCCTCAGATGGTTCTTAGGAACAAGACACTTTATATTCTTTATCTTATCAGATAATAACATCCCTAGTTAGCCTTGCCAGAAATTCATCATCGTTTACAAATTCTATTTATTCAGTTATAATACAAATTAACTCCTTTATGAGAAACATTTGGGACTCCTGCTTCACAGCTCTGGAATGATAAGGTTTAATGTTAACAAAATGATTAACATGGGTATTCATTCATCTATTTATGCAAGAAATGGGTAGACAGCTTGTTACATTCTAGACAATATGCTCTCTCCCTGGAGGTTGGTCAGTAAGAAAGATGGATATGACTCCCATTCTGGTGAGATTTATACTTGTAAACAGTGGCTTTTGCCAAAATGTGACATGACAAAAAGATATAAACAAACACAGAGTGTCAAAAAAGGCAAAGCGTCTAAAGAGCTAAGGCTGGAGGAAAAACAGTGAAACTGGATCAAGAAGAAAAGCAACAGTAAACTTTCTTTTATTTTGCTTTCTCTTTCTTTTGGACAATAAAGACATCGCTTTTCTTTTTTTCTTTTTTTTTTTTTTTTTGCTGGAAAGTAGTATTACATAATGGCTATTAGTACAAGCTCACCACTCACACAGTGTTTATTTCTAACCTAGTGGGCTTGTTAAAGAAATTCAGCATATGCCTAAAAAGAATTCCTGAGAAACAGGTTTTTCTATTGTAATGCACAAAATTAACTTTTCCAGCCTGGTCTTTTATTTGGGCTCTATTTATTTGGTCTATTGTCTTTATTTTTCAAATTCCATAATATCTTAAGACACTTTATCTTCTATAAATGGTCTGTTTTTTATTACAACATACACATTAAATACTGTTCTCCAGTCAACTTAAAATTCATTCAATTTCTTTAACAGGGCTTCAGTTGGAAAGACATGATGGAGTTAATGCCACATAAAATTAAAGCACTTCTGATTGGATATATATGTGTTTTTACCAAAGGTGTCCATTACATTTGTGCAAGATGTCTTTTATACTGTTTCTACAATAGCAGTCTAAAACAAATACTATGTGTATAACTTAAGGTGTCTCCAATTCTATTTAACACCTCTCTGGATTTTTTCCAGAATACCATCTCAATTAGTTTTACTGTTTCATATTAAATAAGTGAGCATCCACCTGCATTTTTATTAGGGTGTGGGTGTGCTCAGGCGTTTCAGCCATGTCCGACTTTTTGCAGCCCTATGGAAAGATTCACGCTCCTCTGTCCATAGGTTTCTCCAGGCAAGAATACTGGAGAGGGTTGCCATGAACTCCTCCAGCAGATCTTCCCAAGAGATGTGTATAAGAGACAGGACTAATATCATAAAAAAAAAAAAAATACTGCTTTACTATCTCTCAAAAAATTTCAAGTCATTTTAACAAATTTTAAATTACAGTTAATTTACCATGAAGTATAAATGTCATTACCAATTAGAATTTTACTGTTTTAATTTCTTAAATAGTACCATTAGCATGTATAGTAAGTGTCACTATAGACATTTTAAATTCAGTGTAAAAACATCACCTAAACTTTGTTTGACTAACGGTAAGTACAGGCCTTCTTTATTAATTGATTGCTTCTTTTCCATTATAAAGGAACAGAACTTCTTTCACAGAAGACCTGAAAAAAGATCTGAGTGTTGTTACACTAGTGAAAGAGCCCAAACCAGAAGAATTGAGAGGTAAAATTGTACCTCATACTACATAAGCAGAATTACATTTAAAAGCTCATTAGCTTTTCATTTATGTATTTCTGATATTCACAAGAATCATGTATGAGTTTTATAATTCTTATGAGTGCCTAGCAGAAATAAGAGCTTTCTGTATCGTTTGATTAAATACTTATTCAACAAATATTTATTAATTACTGTCATATACTATATACTGCTCTAGGTCCTTCCCTGTCTACTTCTCAGGAAGCTAATGGTAAAGCAGTACTGTCCATTAGGACTTTCTGTGATAATAGAAATATGTTTTGTCTCATTGTCCAGTAAGGTAACTGCTAGCCACATGTAGCTGCGAGCACTTAAAATATGGTGACACTGAGGAATTTAAATGTTAATTTAACTTTAACTTGCATTTAAATGTAAATTAATCACATGTGGTTCATGGCTACCATATTGGACATTACAGCTCATATATATATATATATATATGGTTCAGTTCAGTTCAGTCACTCAGTTATGTCTGGCTCTTTGTGACCCCATGAACCACAGCACACCAGGCCTCCCTGTCCATCACGAACTCCTGGAGGCCACCCAAACCCATGTCCATTGAGTTGGTGATACCATCCAACCATCTCATCCTCTGTCATCCCCTTCTCCTCCTGCTCTCAATCTTTCCCAGCATCAGGGTCTTTTCAAATGAGTCAGCTCTTTGCATCAGGTGGCCAAAGTATTGAAGTTTCAGCTTCAACATCAGTCCTTCCAATGAACACCCAGGGCTGATCTCCTTTAAGATGGACTGGTTGGATCTCCTTGCAGTCCAAGGGACTCTCAAGAGTCTTCTCCCACCACAGCTCAAAAGTATCAATTCTTCGGTGCTCAGCTTTCTTTATAGTCCAACTCTCATATCCATACATGACCACTGGAAGAACCATAGCCTTGAAAACTAACCTTCTATTCACAATTTCCAAATATAAATGTATAAAAATTTTATACTGGTATAAAAATTTGTATTAAAATTATTTCAACATATTTGAATATATCTTTGGCATCATTTTAAACACTTCCTCCTACTTTTGCGACAAAACTTTGTTAAATGCCTTCCTTTAGTGAAGGATAACTAATAAACTCAGGACTCTATAAAAGCATGAATATTTTGTATTTGTCTTTTATAATGAAAGTGAAAATCTGATTCAATTATTTCTTAATTTTTCAGTGACAAATTCTAGGAGAAAATATCAATGTATTAATGGTCACAATAGCTAATTCTAATTATGTTTATTATAAACATGTATATTTGACTCTAAAACACAAGACAGTATCAGGATGAGGAACATGTATTGTAATTGTTTCCACTGATAAAAATGGGATTTTCCAGGTAATGAATCCACCTTCAAGGCAGGGATATGCAGGAGATGTGGGTTTGATCCCTGGCTTGGGAAGATCTGCTGGAGGAGTTCATGGCAACCCTCTCCAGTATTCTTGCCTGGAGAAACCTATGGACAGAGGAGCGTGAATCTTTCCATAGGGCTGCAAAAAGTCGGACATGGCTGAAACGCCTGAGCACACCCACACCCTAATAAAAATGCAGGTGGATGCTCACTTATTTAATATGAAACAGTAAAACTAATTGAGATGGTATTCTGGAAAAAATCCAGAGAGGTGTTAAATAGAATTGGAGACACCTTAAGTTATACACATAGTATTTGTTTTACACTGCTATTGTAGAAACAGTATAAAAGACATCTTGCACAAATGTAATGGACACCTTTGGTAAAAACACATATATATCCAATCAGAAGTGCTTTAATTTTATGTGGCATTAACTCCATCATGTCTTTCCAACTGAAGCCCTGTTAAAGAAATTGAATGAATTTTAAGTTGACTGGAGAACAGTATTTAATGTGTATGTTGTAATAAAAAACAGACCATTTATAGAAGATAAAGTGTCTTAAGATATTATGGAATTTGAAAAATAAAGACAATAGACCAAATAAATAGAGCCCAAATAAAAGACCAGGCTGGAAAAGTTAATTTTGTGCATTACAATAGAAAAACCTGTTTCTCAGGAATTCTTTTTAGGCATATGCTGAATTTCTTTAACAAGCCCACTAGGTTAGAAATAAACACTGTGTGAGTGGTGAGCTTGTACTAATAGCCATTATGTAATACTACTTTCCAGCAAAAAAAAAAAAAGAAAAAAAGAAAAGCGATGTCTTTATTGTCCAAAAGAAAGAGAAAGCAAAATAAAAGAAAGTTTACTGTTGCTTTTCTTCTTGATCCAGTTTCACTGTTTTTCCTCCAGCCTTAGCTCTTTAGACGCTTTGCCTTTTTTGACACTCTGTGTTTGTTTATATCTTTTTGTCATGTCACATTTTGGCAAAAGCCACTGTTTACAAGTATAAATCTCACCAGAATGGGAGTCATATCCATCTTTCTTACTGACCAACCTCCAGGGAGAGAGCATATTGTCTAGAATGTAACAAGCTGTCTACCCATTTCTTGCATAAATAGATGAATGAATACCCATGTTAATCATTTTGTTAACATTAAACCTTATCATTCCAGAGCTGTGAAGCAGGAGTCCCAAATGTTTCTCATAAAGGAGTTAATTTGTATTATAACTGAATAAATAGAATTTGTAAACGATGATGAATTTCTGGCAAGGCTAACTAGGGATGTTATTATCTGATAAGATAAAGAATATAAAGTGTCTTGTTCCTAAGAACCATCTGAGGATTTTCAGTATTTATCTGATATAATCATTATGGTTCACTTTTCCCATAGAGTGGGAGGAAACAGAAACATAGTTTCAAACTAAAGCTCTATAATACAGCTTGTGAATGGAACATGTGTTTTTTCACTCAAAAATATTATGTGTGAAGCTATTTGTTGAGACTTATTCTGATTGTCTTATAAAATATTCATTTCAAAATCTGTCTTCAAAGGTTATAATTAATGTTATGATTGTATTATAGTGAAACTTGTCTTTACAAGGCTCATTCATTTTTCTAAAATTCTCTCGGTAAATATATAAATATTAAAAGATAGCAATACAACTGGTTCCCCAGTTCCCCTCCCCACTACCATCCAGCTTACAGGCTGATTTATTAGCAAATATGAATACGTATTTCCCTTTTAAGATGAAAAGTGTCCTGAATTGAAGCAGGAAATGGAAACACTGCTATCAGAGGCAATCCATCTCATTAAAAGTCTGGAGACCGATCGGGCAGAAGCTGAAGAAGCTTTACAACGACAAAAATCAAGAAAGAAAAGGATTACCACACAAATTGATTCTTGGTCAATCTGGAAACTTCAAGAAATCCCATTAGCTGTGCAGAACGGTAATAATCAGGATTTTTCATATTGTCATTTAGTTTATTGGAGAGGCATGGATGATTAATTGAGCTCTGAATTAAAAAATTACTTGTGCTTAAAGTGACCATATTATATTGCTTGCAAACCAGTGTATATTTGAAACACACTATTAATGATAATGCTGTATTTGCAGACATAAATTGGGACTTCACTGAACAAATCTGGACCTGCTGTCATTTGGTATTTGTTGGAAATTCCATTGAATTTATGGTACCCAAGGAGCATGCAAACATTTGGCACATATTTCCTGTAATGACTATAATATTTCAGTTACTAGAAATTTAAAGTGATTGCCAGTTGGTGGCATCAGCTACATATTTAAATCTAGGAAAATGAGAGAATTCTAAGTGATATATTAGGAATTACATGCATCTTCTTTTGTGAATTCAATGGTAAATTCACATTGGGAACTTCTAGCAGGCAAAAAAACCTAGGAGGTTTCCAAAAGTCATGTAGATAACACGTTTAAAAGGTAAAACTCTATCTTTTAGATTACAGAAGGAGGGACATGTGATCAAGTGTTAAATAATCTAAAGGTTTTGGATTTTTCATTTTCAAATGTAGTATTTATCAAGCATACCAGACTACCTGATCCTTCTGAGGCTGGAAGCTTTTCTATGTTCTCACAGGGTAACAGTTTTAATTCAGGGTTCACATGCTTAATAAATGGGTGACATTAGGATTCTTATATAACCCATGATTTAAACCAAAACACCTTTGAGAGAAAGAAAGACGATATTAGTTATTGTTGTTAGTCACATTCTTCAGGAATACAAGTAACATGTCTAAATCACAAATGAGTGTGACAAGAAACTAGCTTTATCCAAAGGCGAGGGTAATGAGCTACTGTTCTTTCTTCTGATGACTCTCCTTGATACTGAGCTGTTTGTATTTTCTATAGAAGTCAGTTAGACTTCAACTGCTTTTGTTGCCTTTGTTAGGATTCTTGAAGTTATACTGCTTCTAGACCAGTGAATTAGACCATTACTAATTTCTTAGGTTGAGTTTGATATCTAAATCTTTATAAGTTTTAAATATGGGTTTTCATTTCTTTGAAGTCATTATTTTTCTACCCAGAGTCTAGATAATGAGTTTTCTATTCATGTGTATTTGAGTCCAAAATTGTTAACATACTTTTAATACCTAATTTAATTTATTTACTGGTTTTGAATCTTGTAATGAGCTACTGTTCTTTCTTCTGATGACTCTCCTTGATACTGAGCTGTTTGTATTTTCTATAGAAGTCAGTTAGACTTCAACTGCTTTTGTTGCCTTTGTTAGGATTCTTGAAGTTATACTGCTTCTAGACCAGTGAATTAGACCATTACTCATTTCTTAGGTTGAGTTTGATATCTAAATCTTTATAAGTTTTAAATATGGGTTTTCATTTCTTTGAAGTCATTATTTTTCTACCCAGAGTCTAGATAATGAGTTTTCTATTCATGTGTATTTGAGTCCAAAATTGTTAACATACTTTTAATACCTAATTTAATTTATTTACTGGTTTTGAATCTCTTTTCTCTTTCTTCTTGAGTCAGTTTTCATCATTTGAGCCTTCCAAACAATTTGTCCATTTTACTTTAATTGTCTTATTTGCTTGCCCAATCTTGTTCCTAATAACTATTTTGATATTTATAATAGCAGTAAAGATAACATATCTTTCATACTTGATTTTGGTAATTTGTACTTTCTCACTCTCTTTTCTTCCCACCTTGGTCTATCAAAAGGCACAACAATTTTGTTGATCTATTTGAAAAGTCAATATTTGCTTGATTTCTCATATTTATTTTAGCTTTAGCATAATTGATTTCTTCTCTGATTTCCTTTCTCATGCTTTCTTCAAAACAAACTATAGAGCTAAAAACAAGTTTAACAAAGTTGTAGACTCAAGCTCAATACAAAACTCAGTTGTATTTTCATATACTAGTTGTGAACAATACAAAAATGAAGTTAAGAAAACAGTTTTCTTTGATAAAGTATGAATAAATTTAACCAATAAGCTGAAAGACTTGTTCACTAAAAGCTATAATATTTTGCTGAAATCAATTAAATTAGACTTAAATGAACAGAAAAGTAACCCATGTTCACAGATTTGACTTAACGTTGTTTAGTCTGTAGTACCCATAGCTATCTTCAGATTAAATGGAGTTTCTGACAGAGTCTCAAAGAGCTTTTTGCAGAAATGGAAAAGCCTGTTCTAACATTCATTTGAAGTTGCAGGAGGTCACAAATAGCCAAAACAGTCTTGAAAAGGAAGGACACCTTAGAGAACTCACAGCTTCTGATTTCAAAACTAACTACAAAGCTTTAAGAATCAAAAATGAGTGTCATTTAATAAATACAGGAAAGTAGTTCAGTGAAGTAGTGTTGAGATTCTAGAAATAAGCCAATGTATCTGTGGTTAGTTGATTTTGACAAGGGTGCCGAGACAATTTGTTGAAATGAGTAGTCTCTTCAATACATAGTATTGGGATGTTGGATATCCACACGCATTCAAAGAGTAAATTTAGACCTCTGCTTCTTAGAACATACAAAAATTAATTTTAAGTGGATCATAACTTTACACATAAGAACTAAAACTATAAAACTCTTAAAAGGAAACTTGTGGATAAATCTTTATGACCTAGAATTTGAGGACAGATTTAGATATGACACTAAAAGCTTAAACAACATTAGAGAAACTGGAAGATGTGTATAAGAGACAGGAAGATACACAGAACAAATGTCTTAGAGTATTATTGAAACCTTGATGAACTGGATAAATTCACAGAAAAAAATGGACTGATGAATAGATAGCCAAAATATACATATAGACATTAAAGGAAAGATATTGACTTAATAAATAAAAATCCTTTCTTGCAAAATACACACATGCATACATACATACATACTAGGGCAATAAAACTTTACATGCAATTTCAAACTTCCACAAAATCATAGAGAACAGAAATAAAAGAAACTAAAACAGATACAAGATGCTAGCATAAATTGTAAAGCAAATTAGATGAATACAGTACAAATATGCAAAATTACAGGCCAAAATCATGAGCATATATGCAAAGTATCCTCAGTGAATACGACACCAAAACCCACCAAGAAGTTTATTTTAAAAAAGATGAAAAGATCCCCAAGCTAGCCAATTGAAATTTATTCCAGGAGTTCAAGGTTTAGGTTAACCTTAGAAACTTAATGATATAATGAGTAAATCTTTTGTATAGTTTCTCTAAAATTGTCCTAATCTGTTAATTGACATTTAATTTAATTTATAATTTGTTTCTATTTCATTTAAAAGAAATTTCCATATGTATCATTTCAGATATTTTTATATGGAACAAAAGTTTTTTATCCATTTATTCAAATTCCCTTTTTTATTGTTTGAGAACATTTTGTCATTTCTTCCTATAGGCCGTGCTATACTCATGTTAGGCCTGTCACTAGATCTGTGCATTTTTGTTTGTCTTAATTTTGCTGTGTGAGATCATTCTGATTTCACTATAAGATTTATTTTTGTGGATAAACATTATTTCTTATATTAATACTGATTTTCATGAGTTATTATTTTTATAATTTCAAGTGATTTTTGCAGTTTAATCCCTTTGATGGTGAATGAAGGAACACTAAAATAATTTAAGGACTTCCCAGACTGCCCAGTAGTTTGGACTCTGCACTTCCACTGCAGGGACCATGGGTTCCATCCATGATCAGGGAGCTAGGATCCCACATGCCACATGGCATGGTCAAAATGCAAAAACACAGAACAAGTAATTTCTGAAACTAGAATATTTCATCAGTTCAGTTCAGTTGTTCAATCATGTCCGACTCTTTGTGACCCCATGGACTACAGCATGCCAAGCCTCCCTGTCCATCACCAACTCCTGGAGTTTACTCAAACTCATGTCCGTTGAGTTGGTGATGCCATCCAACCATCTCATCCTCTATGGTCCCCTACTCCTCCTTCCTTCAATCTTTCCTAGCATCAGAGTCTTTTCAAATAAGTCAGTTCTTCACATCAGGGGGCCAAAGTATTAGAGTTTCAGCTTCAACATCAGCCCTTCCAATGAACATTCAGGACTGATTTCCTTTAGGATGGACTGGTTGAATCTCCTTGCAGTCCAAGGGACTATCAAGGCTATCCTGGGTTGGGAAGATCCTCTGGAGAAAGGATAGGTTACCCACAGTTTCTCCAACACCAGAGTTCAAAAGCATCAATTCTTTGGCACTCAGCTTTCTTTATGCCTCCCTGTCCATCACCAACTCCTGGAGTTTACTCAAACTCATGTCCGTTGAGTTGGTGATGCCATCCAACCATCTCATCCTCTATGGTCCCCTACTCCTCCTTCCTTCAATCTTTCCTAGCATCAGAGTCTTTTCAAATAAGTCAGTTCTTCACATCAGGGGGCCAAAGTATTAGAGTTTCAGCTTCAACATCAGCCCTTCCAATGAACATTCAGGACTGATTTCCTTTAGGATGGACTGGTTGAATCTCCTTGCAGTCCAAGGGACTATCAAGGCTATCCTGGGTTGGGAAGATCCTCTGGAGAAAGGATAGGTTACCCACAGTTTCTCCAACACCAGAGTTCAAAAGCATCAATTCTTTGGCACTCAGCTTTCTTTATAGTCCAACTCTCACTTCCATACATGGCTACTGGAAAAACCATAGCCTTGACTAGAAGGACCTTTGTTGGCAAAGTAATGCCTCTGCTTTTTTATATTCATATTTCATATCTGCTATCAAACAAAGATGTCGTTCTGGAGCTCTTGTTTCAAATTTAGGTTTTCTTTTTGTCCTTTCACTGTATGTCTAGAACATGAGGCCTATTTGAGAGATATAATAGAACTACGATGGCACTTTGAAGATAAAACTCGTCAACGAAAACATCTGGACGAGCAAAAGGAGAAATTAGCAGAAACTAATGCAAAGCTGAAAGAAGACATAGACTATATGATTAAACAGCACCCTCTACTGCTTGCAAAGCGAGACCATGAACTTACATTTCTGAGGGAATATTACCAGAAAAAATTTGAGGTAAGTGAATAAAAGAATGGGTGTGCATTTTACAGACTGTTTCTTAACTATAAGAATTTCAGCTCTAAGGAGTTAACATACCTTGAAAGGTTTCATTCTCATTGAAAATTAGCCTAGTATTTATCTTTTAAATAAATTATCAATCCAATACAGTTGATTGATATTCATTTAAAGTGTGTCTTCTTACATTACGTTTAAACTTAAAAATATTAATTGTATTTATGGATTTTTTGCAATTTTTCCCCAACTTTTTTTCATTTGATTTCTAATTTAATTTAGAAACATTTTATTCACATTAAAATTGTTTAGAATAAAAATTATCCAGCATTTTAAGTATTTTGGAGAGTATTTTGTGTTTAGTCAAAATTAATGTACATTCTGTTTGGTGAAGTGTCTATAAATTTGTTAATTGGTTGATGGTGCTGTTTAAGTCTTCTCTCTCTGATTTCTCTGTGTAGTTGTTTATTGAGTTGCTGTGAGTTGGGTGTTGAAATCTCCAACTATGATTTCTCTGGTGAATCTGAGAAGAAACTAATGATACTAAAACTTTTTCTTTTTCAATTGCCAGGTTTTGTTCATTTATTTTAATTTTTAAAAAATTTTGAGTAAAAGACCCTAATAAGCTTTAAATAAATTAAGAAATGCACTACAACCAACATTTAAGTTTGGAATGGGATTTTTTTTGGCGATTAGGCATCAGTGACAGATTTAGCCTTGAGGGAATCCCTGAAATCCTAATATCCTTCTGTTCCCATTTTGATCCATCTATTTGGTACAGGAGACTGGGGATAAAGCCTGAGTCTCACCCAAATGACAAATCCGGTTAGAAGTCATTACATGAGGCTGAGAGTCCAAAGGTCTCCATTCCAGCATTAAGCATGAATCATGAGTAAACCTATTGCTGCAGTTGAATAGCAAAGAAAGTTGCTTGTTTCACTTAGTGGAAAAAAACAGACAGTATTCCAAGAATTCTTAAAATACTGATCTAAATGGATTTGGGACTGATATTCCTACCGTGAATCTGAAAATACACAGTGGAGAATGTAATTTAAATGTTCTGTGGGGTGGTGGTAAAGCTAGGCATCTTCAGGAACAAAGACAGATGTTCTTTTTTGAAAGACTGAAAATTCAATCTAGGTATCAGGGAACTGTCTCAGAGTCTCAAGACAAGAAATAGCCCAATAGCAAGTATCATAAAACACAAGAATATAGATTCGTAAGTGTGAGTTAGTAGAAACAGACAGCGTAATCTTTAAGCTAGGCATCTTCAGGAACAAAGACAGATGTTCTTTTTTGAAAGACTGAAAATTCAATCTAGGTATCAGGGAACTGTCTCAGAGTCTCAAGACAAGAAATAGCCCAATAGCAAGTATCATAAAACACAAGAATATAGATTCGTAAGTGTGAGTTAGTAGAAACAGACAGCGTAATCTTACTCAAAAAGTTTTCAGATATTGGATTGCACAGGACATTAGAAAATGATTTTATTTAATGGGCTTCTCTGGTGGCTCATAGTAAGAATCCTCCTGCCAATGCAGGAGACCCAGACTCAATCCCTGGATTGGGAAGATCCCTTGGAGGAGAAAATGGCAACCCACTCCAGTATTCTTGCCTGGAAAAATCCCATGGACAAAGGAGCCTGGCAGGCTACAGTCCATGGTGTTGCAGAGAGTTGAACATGACTTAGCAACTGAGAATATTTAATATGTTTTATGAAATAAAAAGAGAAGTCTGAAAATAAAAGCAAGGACTAAGAGACTATTTTTAAAAGAAAGAAAAATGGGAATAAAAAAGACTTACTAGCAATTAAAAATCTACTATTTGAAATTAAAGTCTCAATAACTGGTTAAATGGTCTGTTAGACTAAGGAAGAGAAAAGTAATAAATATAAATC
>SJYT01028267.1:20179-37606 GCA_006410635.1 Cephalophus harveyi | reverse complement strand
AATTGAACTGAGAAAGAATGTAAGTATACTATATCAGTAAACTTCATTCCTGATGAAAACATATAACCGATATGTAAAGTCTTTTTAATGATTAACATTTAATCTCCTCTTGTGAGATCATATCATAGAAAAATATTTCTTATGGCCACTAAATAGACAAATTTAATTTTGTATCATGTCTATTCTTGATCATTTAAAGTTAGTAAATTAAGTCATTAAATGTCTCCTATATTTGTTCCATTTTCCTTCATCATTCTCCAAAAGATAACCTCATCATGAACTTCTGTTTCCAGGCAAAACTTGAATAATTTTATACACACATATGCAACTTATATGCACTACATACTGTTTATCAAATGTTCTGTAACTTTCTGAAATGTTTTTTGTTTGCTGTGTGCTTAATTGTTCAGTCGTGTATGATTCTTTGTGACCCCGTGGACTGTAGCTTGCCAGGCTCCTCTGTCCAAGGGAATTCTCTAGGTGTGAATACTGGAGTAGGTTGCCATGCCCTCCTACAAGGGACTATATGTAAAGTCTTTTTAATGATTAACATTTAATCTCCTCTTGTGAGATCATATCATAGAAAAATATTTCTTATGGCCACTAAATAGACAAATTTAATTTTGTATCATGTCTATTCTTGATCATTTAAAGTTAGTAAATTAAGTCATTAAATGTCTCCTATATTTGTTCCATTTTCCTTCATCATTCTCCAAAAGATAACCTCATCATGAACTTCTGTTTCCAGGCAAAACTTGAATAATTTTATACACACATATGCAACTTATATACACTACATACTGTTTATCAAATGTTCTGTAACTTTCTGAAATGTTTTTTGTTTGCTGTGTGCTTAATTGTTCAGTCGTGTATGATTCTTTGTGACCCCGTGGACTGTAGCTTGCCAGGCTCCTCTGTCCAAGGGAATTCTCTAGGTGTGAATACTGGAGTAGGTTGCCATGCCCTCCTACAAGGGACCTTCCCAACCCAGGGATCAAACCCAGGTCTCCCATGTTGCAGGCGGATTCTTTACCATCTGAGCCACCAGGGAAGCCCAAGAATACTGGAGTGGGTAACCTATCCTTTCTCCAGAGGATCTTCCCGACTCAGGAATCAAGCCAGGGTCTCCTACATTCCAGGTGGATTCTTTACCAACTGAGCTATTTATTTTTTAATCTGATGTTATTCTGGAGCTCCGGATACTATTGATATACACAGATTTAGCCCATTCATTTTACTTTCCAATTCCACCAAATAGATATCTCTGGTCTTGTGTGTTGTTTCCCATATTTAGCTACATTGCTGATTTGACTATAAACAATAAGGAGCCCTGATCATGTTCCTCTTTTTGTGCACGTGAATTTTTCTTGGCTACATGTCTAGTGGAGTATTTATTGAGTCCTGGGTTATATACATTTTCAACTTCATTAGTTAAAATCACACTGCTCTCCAGAGTGTCTTTGACAGTTTATATTCTTAAAGTAGTAGCAATGCTAGAGATGTCCCATTTATCTGCTGTGAACAAGGGTTCTAGCAGTATCCCTTTTTTCATCATAATAGACCCCTTATTTAATACTGGACAGGGAAGCCTGGCATGCTGCAGTCCATGGGGTCGCAAAAAGCAGGACACAACTAAGTGACTGAACAAAAAACAACAATTAGCCCCCTTTAGTTGGATGGCAGTGTGTCAGGGTAAAGGTCATTTCTCAATTTGCCTTTACTCATGGTATTTCTAATGAGATGTATGTAGTAGTTATACAGGGTTTTTCCAGGAAAGCTTTTTGAAATGGACTGACTCAGCCAGAAGCCACACCCTTTTTTATTCAGCCATTTTGTAAATTTACAGCAATCCCAATATGACAGCTGCAGCTCTGACTTACATTTTATAGCACAGGGCAACCTTGAGAATTTATTCTTAAAGTAGTAGCAATGCTAGAGATGTCCCATTTATCTGCTGTGAACAAGGGTTCTAGCAGTATCCCTTTTTTCATCATAATAGACCCCTTATTTAATACTGGACAGGGAAGCCTGGCATGCTGCAGTCCATGGGGTCGCAAAAAGCAGGACACAACTAAGTGACTGAACAAAAAACAACAATTAGCCCCCTTTAGTTGGATGGCAGTGTGTCAGGGTAAAGGTCATTTCTCAATTTGCCTTTACTCATGGTATTTCTAATGAGATGTATGTAGTAGTTATACAGGGTTTTTCCAGGAAAGCTTTTTGAAATGGACTGACTCAGCCAGAAGCCACACCCTTTTTTATTCAGCCATTTTGTAAATTTACAGCAATCCCAATATGACAGCTGCAGCTCTGACTTACATTTTATAGCACAGGGCAACCTTGAGAATGGAGGCCAGTATCCAAGATGGCTGAATAGAAAGGCGGAAGAAGCCGTGTATCTATTTCTGGGAGAAAAAAAGAAACTGTAGTCTTGTTCATTTGACTTATTTCTCCTACAAACCAACCCAGTCCTAATTGCTACACCTTACATTTTTGTCAAGGTTTTGTTGTGATACTTTAAATTTTGTCAATAGGTGCGTGAATTGGTATCCCTAAAGTAATTTTAGTGTGTTTCTCCCTGATAGTGGACATAGATATTGCTTAGGGAAGGAAAGCACAGTTGTTGAAGATCACACTTGTGAATGGATTCAGTTCAGTTCACTCAGAGTCGTGTCCAACTCTTTAAGGCCCCATGGACTGCAGCACGCCAGGCTTCCCTATCTATCATGAACTCCTGGAGCTCACTCAAACTCATGTCCATTGAGTCAATGATGCCATCAACCATCTCATCCTCTGTTGTCCCCTCTCCTCCCACCTTCAAACTTTTCCAGGATCAGGGTCTTTTCCAATGAGTCAGTTCTTCGCATCAGGTGGCCAAAGCATTGGAGTTTTAGCTTCAGCATCAGTCCTTCCAATAAATATTCAGGACTGATTTCCTTGAGGACTAACTGCTTGGATCTCCTTGCAGTCCAAGGGACTCTCAAGAGTCTCCTCCAGCACTACGGTTCAAAAGCATCAATTCTTCAGTGCTCAGATTTCTTTATGGTACAACACTCACACATCCATACACAACTACTGGAAAAACCATAGCTTTGACTAGACGGACCTTTGTTGGCAAAGTAATGTCTCTGCTTTTGAATATGCTATCTAGGTTGGTCATAGATTTTCTTCCAAGGAGCAAATGTCTTTTAATTTCATGGCTGCAGTCATCATCTGCAGTGATTTTGGAGCCCAAGAAAATAAAGTCAGTCACTGTTTCCATTGTTTCCCCATCTATTTGCCATGAAGTGATGGGACTGGATGCCATGATCTTAGTATTTTGAAAGTTGAGTTTTAAGCCAACTTTTTCAAACTTCTCTTTCATTTTCATCAAGAGGCTTTTTAGTTCCTCTTCACTTTCTGCCATAAGGGTAGTGTCATCTGCAAATCTGAGGTTATTGATATTTCTCCTGGCAATCTTGATTCCAGCTTGTGATTCATCCAGCCCAGCTTGCTTGATGTACTCTGCATATAAGTTAAATTAGCAGGGTGACAGTATACAGCTTTGACGTACTCCTTTCCCAATTTGGAACCAGTTCGTTTTTCCATGTCCAGTTCTAACTGTTGCTTCTTGACCTGCATACAGATTTCTCAGGAGGCAGGTAAGGTGATCTGGTATTCTGGTCACTTGAAGAATTTTCCACAGTTTTTTGTGATGTGGGCAGTCAAAGCCTTTGGCATAATCAATAAACCAGAAGTAGATGTTTTTCTGGAATTGGAATTCTCTTGCTTTTCTTAAGATCCAATAGATGTTGAGAATTTGATCTCTGGTTACTCTGCTTTTTCTAAATCCAGCTTGAATATCTGGAAGTTCTCCGTTCACATACTGTTGAAGCCAGGCTTGGAGAATTCTGAGCATTACTTTGCTAGTGTGTGAGATGAGTGTAACTGTGTGATAGTTTGAACATTCATTGGCATTGCCCTTCTTTGGGACTGGAATGAAAACTGGCCTTTTCCAGTCCTGTGACCACTGATGAGTTTTCCAAATTTGCTGGCAATATTGAGTGCAGCACTGTCACAGCATCATCTTTTCAGATTTGAAATAACTCAACTGGAATTCGATCACTTCCACTAGCTTTGTTCATAGTGATGCTTCCTAAGGCCCACTTGACTTTGCATTCCAGGATGTCTGGCTCTAGGTGAGTAATCACACTTCATGGTTTTCTGGGTCATGAAGATCTTTGTTGTATACTTCTTCTGTGTATTCTTGCCACCTCTTTTAAATATCTTCTGCTTCTGTTAGGTCCATACTATTTCTGTCCTTTATCGAGCTCATCTTTGCATAATATGTTCCCTTGGTATCTCTAATTTTCTTGAAGAGGTCTCTAGTCTTTCCCATTCAATTGTTTTCCTCTATTTCTTTGCACTGACCACTGAGGAAGTCTTTCTTATCTCTCCTTGCTATTCTTTGAAATTTTGCATTGAGATGGGTATACCTTTCCTTTTCTTCTTTGCCCTTCATGTCTCTTCTTTTCTCAGCTATTTGGAAGGCCTCCTCGGACAACCATTTTTCATTTTTGCATTTCTTTTTCTTGCAGATGGTCTTCATCACTGCCTCCTATACAGTGTCACAAACCTCTGGCCATAGTTCTTCAGGCACTCTGTCTATCAGATCTAATCCCTTGAATCTATTTGTCAGTTTCACTGTATCTTCCTAAGTATTTTGATATATGTCATACCTGAATGGTCTAGTGGTTTTCCCTACTTTCTTCAATTTAAGTCTGAATTCTGCAATTAGAAGTTCATGATCTGAGCCACAGTCAGCTCCCAATCTTGTTTTTGCTGACTATAGCGGTTCTCCATCTTTAGCTCCAAAGAATATAATCAATCTAAATTTGGTATTGACCATCTGGTGAATGGGAGGAAAATTTAAAAATGTATTCTGGCAGATCAAGAAAACAGTAACCTTTGTGTAGAGCTTATCAGTGGTGCTCTGATGGTTAATTTTTTCTGTAAACTTGACTGGGCCAGGATGCTCAGGTTTTGATCAGATATTATTCTAAGTGTTTTGTGAAGTTTTTTATCTTTTGAATGAGATTAACATTTAAATCAATGATCTTTTAATAAAGCAGATAGGCAAGAAAAATAAATAAAAGGATCTAGACTGGAAAAGAAGTAAAATTATTTGCAGAAGACACATTCTTCTATATAGAAAATTGTGAAGAATTCCCAAAACAAACTATAGAGCTAAAAACAAGTTTAACAAAGTTGTAGACTCAAGCTCAATACAAAACTCAGTTGTATTTTCATATACTAGTTGTGAACAATACAAAAATGAAGTTAAGAAAACAGTTTTCTTTGATAAAGTATGAATAAATTTAACCAATAAGCTGAAAGACTTGTTCACTAAAAGCTATAATATTTTGCTGAAATCAATTAAATTAGATTTAAGTGAACAGAAAAGTAACCCATGTTCACAGATTTGACTTAACGTTGTTTAGTCTGTAGTACCCATAGCTATCTTCAGATTAAATGGAGTTTCTGACAGAGTCTCAAAGAGCTTTTTGCAGAAATGGAAAAGCCTGTTCTAACATTCATTTGAAGTTGCAGGAGGTCACAAATAGCCAAAACAGTCTTGAAAAGGAAGGACACCTTAGAGAACTCACAGCTTCTGATTTCAAAACTAACTACAAAGCTTTAAGAATCAAAAATGAGTGTCATTTAATAAATACAGGAAAGTAGTTCAGTGAAGTAGTGTTGAGATTCTAGAAATAAGCCAATGTATCTGTGGTTAGTTGATTTTGACAAGGGTGCCGAGACCATTTGTTGAAATGAGTAGTCTCTTCAATACATAGTATTGGGATGTTGGATATCCACACGCATTCAAAGAGTAAATTTAGACCTCTGCTTCTTAGAACATACAAAAATTAATTTTAAGTGGATCATAACTTTACACATAAGAACTAAAACTATAAAACTCTTAAAAGGAAACTTGTGGATAAATCTTTATGACCTAGAATTTGAGGACAGATTTAGATATGACACTAAAAGCTTAAACAACATTAGAGAAACTGGACTTCATCAAAATTAAAACCTTTTGTACAGCTAAGTACACTATCAAAAAGGTAAAAACACAACCTACAGAATGAGAGAAAATATTGCAAATTATCAGTTCAGTTCAGTCGCTCAGTCGTGTCCGACTCTTTGCAACCCCATGAATCGCAGCACGCCAGGCCTCCCTGTTCATCATCATCTCTCGGAGTTCACTCAGGCTCACGTCCATCGAGTCCGTGATGCCATCCAGCCATCTCATCCTCGGTCATCCCCTTCTCCTCCTGCCCCCAATCCCTCCCAGCATCAGAGTCTTTTCCAATGAGTTAACTCTTCGCATGAGGTGGCCAAAGTACTGGAGTTTCAGCTTTAGCATTATTCCTTCCAAGGAACACCTAGGGCTGATCTCCTTCAGAATGGACTGGTTGGATCTCCTTGCAGTCCAAGGGACTCTCAAGAGTCTTCTCCAACACCACAGTTCAAAAGCATCAATTCTTCAGCGCTCAGCCTTCTTCACAGTCCAACTCTCACATCCATAGTTTATTGTGATCCACACAGTCAAAGGCTTTGGCATAGTCAATAAAGCAGAAGTAGATGTTTTTCTGGAACTCTCTTGCTTTTTCCATGATCCAGCGGATGTTGGCAATTTGATCTCTGGTTCCTCTGCCTTTTCTAAAGCCAGCTTGAACATCAGGGAGTTCACGGTTCACGTATTGCTGAAGCCTGGCTTGGAGGATTTTGAGCATTACTTTACTAGCATGTGAGATGTAATTTTATTTTAATGTATGTACTAATATATATTAATTTTGTACTAATATATACTAATTATATAGTAATATTATATTAATATATACTGATTCTATAGTAATATATCTTCCTATAGATTTGTAGTAAGTTTTAAAATCAGAAAGTGTGAGTTCTCTAAGGTGCCCTTCCTTTTCAAGACTGTTCTGGCTACCTGAGGACCCCTCCTGAAATTTCATATGAATGTTAAAATAGGCTTTTCCATGTCTGCAAAGAGCTCTTTGAGACTTCATCAGAGGTTGCATTTCATCTGAACATAGCTTTGGGTACTACTGACATTTTAAAAACATGTAGTACCCAGAATACATGAAGAACTTTTATAATTCAACAACTAAAAAAGATATACACCCCATTTTAAAATGGACAAAAGACTTAAGTTGATGTATCTCTGAAAGACAGAAATGAGAAGCAAACACATGAAAGGACAGATGCTCAACATCATTAGCCATCAGGAAAATTCAAACCAAAGCCACAGTGATGTAACTACTCATGCCCAGTAGGATGAGATTAAAAATAGAGTGTAAAATAACCAGTTTGGGTGAGGATGTAGAGAAACTCGAACCATTGTACTTTGCTGAACATAAAATGGTACAGCCAACTGTAGAAAAGAGCTTGGTGTTTCCTTAAAAAAGTAAAATAGAATTAACACATGCTTTAGCAACTCCAAGCCAAGATATATACCCCTAAAGAATTGAAAACTGATGTTAAAAAACAAAACCTTATGCAGAAATGTGCTTAGCAGCACTGTCTACAATAGACAAAAAGCAAAATCATTCCAGTGCCCATCACTTGATGTATGACTAAACAAAATGTGATATAACCATACCATGGAGTAGTAGTCAGTCATAAAAAGAATGAAATACTGGTACAGATCACAACATGGATAAACTTCAAAGCATTATACTAAATAAATACCCAGACACAAAAGATCACATATTACATGATTTCATTTACCTGAAATATCCAGAATAGGTAAATCCATAAAGACAGAAAGCAAATTTGATTGCTAGGGGCTCGGGGAAGTGTAAGATAGAGTTTTGTTTGTAATAAAGCTTTGCTTTTTCTGTTTTATTCTGCTGTCTTGACTGAGGCCTTGGCTAGAGGTTTGCTGAAGTAACCCAGGTATTTAAATAATGCAAGACCTCTTGTCAATGTGCTTGAGCCTCAGTACATTGAAAACCAACCTCAGTGGCTTAAGGTGACTTTCAGATTCTACAGGCAGCTTAGTCACATAACACAGTGGAGCCACAGAAATATTTTTAACATCAATGTAAAGAGTATCCATGTGGGACAGCTGAAGCAGTCCCACAATGAGCCGGCCAAGGAGCTTTCCCTATGAATTTGCCTCATACGATATAAGCAAAACCCCCGAACCTGAGATCACCCCAGCAATACCTACAGGAAAGATTGGATACAGGGAATTATTTCTTGCTTTTCTTCCTTTCATGGTATAAATTCTGTTATCTCTGTGTTTGCTTATCTCATCATCTTGGTATAATCCTTGCTCTCAGCTTGAGTGTATAACCCTGCATTCCTGTGCCTAAAGGAAAATCTTGTAGAGTTTACTAAAATCTGTGCTATTCTAAAAATTAATGTGAACATAAAGAACGCTATTGCATAGGAACCTGGAATGTTAGGTCCATGAATCAAGATAAATTGGAAGTGGTCAAACAGGAGATGTCAAGAGTGAACATTAACATTTTAGGAATCAGTGAACTAAAATGGAATGGAATGGGTGAATTTAACTCAGATGACCATTATATCTACTCCTGTGGGCAAGAATCCTTTAGAAGAAATAGAGTAGCCCTCATAGTCAACAGAAGAGTCCTAACTGCTGTACTTGAGTGCAGTCTTAAAAATGACAGAATGATCTCTGTTCATTTCCAAGGTAAACCATTCAGTATCACAGTAAGCCAAGTCTATGCCCCAACCACTAATGGCAAAGAAGCTGAAGTTGAACTGTTCTATGATGACCTATAGGACTTTCTAGAACTAACACCAAAAAAGATGCTCTTATCATCATAGTGAACTGGAATGCAAAAGTAGGAAGTCAAGCGGTACCTGGAGTAACAGGCAAGTTTGGCCTTGGAGTAAAAAATGAAGCAGGGCAAAGGCTGACAGAGTTTTGCCAAGAGAGTGCATTGGTCATAGCAAAGACCCTCCTCCAGCAACACAAGACATGAATCTACACATAGATATCACCAGATGGTTAATACCAAAATCAGATTAATTATATACTTTGTAGTCGAAGATGGAGAAGCTGTATACAGTCAGCCAAAACAAGACTGGGAGCTGACTGTGGCACAGACCACGAACTCCTTATTGCCTAAATTAAAACTTAAATTGAAGAAACTAGGGTAAACCACTAGACCATTCAGGTATGACATATATCAAATCACTTAGAATTATACAGTGAAAGTGGCAAACAGATTCAAGGGATTAGATCTGATAGAGTGCCTGAAGAAATATGGCCAGAGTTTTGTGACATTCTATAGTAGGCAGTGATCAAAACCATCTGCAAGAAAAAGAAATGCAAAAAGGCAAAATGGTTGTCTGAGGAGGCCTTACAAAGAGAAAGGAAGAGAAAGCTAAAGGCAAAGGAGAAAAGGAAAGATATACCCATCTGAATGCAAAATTCCAAAGAATAGCAAGGAGAGATAAGAAAGACTTCCTCAGTGGTCAGTGCAAAGAAATAGAGGAAAACAATAGAATGCGAAAGACTAGAGACCTCTTCAAGAAAATTAGAGATACCAAGGGAACATTTTATGCAAAGATGAGCTCGATAAAGGACAGAAATAGTATGGACCTAACAGAAGCAGAAGATATTTAGAAGAAGTGGCAAGAATACACAGAAGAAGTATACAACAAAGATCTTTATGACCCAGAAAACCATGAAGGTGTGATCACTCACCTAGAGCCAGACATCCTGGAATGCAAAGTCAAGTGGGCCTTAGGAAGCATCACTATGAACAAAGCTGGTGGAGGTGATTGAATTCCAGTTGAGCTATTTCAAATCTGAAAAGATGATTCTGCGGCAGTGCTACACTCAATATTGCCAGCAAATTTGGAAAACTCATCAGTGGCTACAGGACTGGAATAGGTCAGTTTTCTCATCCAACCCAAAGAAGGGCAATGCCAAAGAATGTTCAAACTACCACACAATTACACTCATCTCACACACTAGCAAAGTAATGCTCAAAATTCTCCAAGCCCAGCTTCAACAGTACGTGAACAGAGAATTCTAGATGTTCAAACTGGATTTAGAAAAGGCAGAGGTACCAGAGTCAAATTGCCAACATCTGTTGGGTCATAGAAAAGCAAGAGAATTCCACAAAAATATCTACTTCTGCTTTACTGACTACGCCAAAGCCTTTGATTGTCTAGATCACAACAAACTGGAAAATTCTTCAAGAGATGGGAATACCAGATCACCTTACCTGCCACCAGAGAAGTCTGTATGCAGGTCAAGAAGCAACCGTTAAAACTGGTCGTAGAACAACGAACTGGTTCCAAATTGGGAAAGGAATACATCCAGGCTTTATATTGTCACACTGCTTATTTAAGATATATGCAGAGTACATCATGCGAATTGCCACACTGGATGAAGCACAAGCTGAAATCAAGAATGCAGGGAGAAACATGAATAACCTCAGATATGCAGATGACACCACCCTTATGGCAGAAAGGAAAAAGGAACTAAAGCGCCTCTTGATGAAAGTGAAAGAGGAAAGTGAAAACGCTGGCTTAGAACTCAACATTTAAAAAACTAAGATCATGGCATCCGATCCCATCACTTCATGGCAAATACATGGGGAAACAATGGAAACAGTGACCGACTTTATTTTCTTGGGTTCCAAAATCACTACAGATGGTGACTGCAGCCATGAAATTAAAAGATGTTTTCTCCTTGAGAGAAAAGCAATCACCATCCTAGACAGCATATTAAAAACCAGAGATATTGCTTTGCCTACAAAGATCTATCTAGTCAAAGCTATGGTTTTTCCAGCAGTCTTGTATGAATGTGAGAGCTGGAGTATAAAAGCTGAGCACCAAATAATTGATGCTTTTGAACTGTGGTGTTGGAAGAGACCTTTGAGAGTCCCTTGGACTGCAAGTAGATCCAAGCAGTCCATCCTAAAGGATAACAGTCCTGAATATTCTTTGGATGGAGTGATACCAAAGCTGAAGCTCCAACACTTTGGCCATCTGATGTGAAGAACATACTCATTGGAAAAGACCCTGATGCTGGGAAAGATTGAGGGCAGGTGGAGAAGGGGATGACAGAGGATGAGATGGTTGGATGGCATTACTGACTCAATGGACATGAGTTTGAGTAAATTGTGTGAGTTGGCAATGGACAGGGAAGCCTGGCGTGCTGCAGTCCATGGGGTAGCAAAGAGTCAGACACGATTGAATGACTGAACTGAACTGAAGGACAGTTTTGCCTCTCTGTTGGCTCAGATGATAAAGAATCTGACTGCAGTGTGGGAGACCTGGGTTTGATCTCTAGGTCAGGATCATCCCCTGGAGAAGGGCATGGCAACCCACTCCAGTATTCTCAAGAATCCCATGGATAGAGTAGCCCAGTGGGCTATAGTCCATTGGGCCACAAAGAGGCAGACACGTTTGAACAACTCTCACTCACTCACTCAACTCAAATACAGTTTTATTTCCTTCTGTTCCTTATCTGTATACATTTTACTCTATTGCTTTTAGTAAGGCGTGTCCCTCTCTTGGCCAAGATCTCCAGTGACTGAAGTGATGTATTAATTGCTCAGTTGTGTCCGACTCTTTGGGACCCCATGCCCTCCAGAATCCTATGTCTGTGGAATTCTCCAGGCAAGAATATTGGAGTGGGTAGCCATTTCCTTCTGCAGGGAATCTTCCTGACCCAGGGATTGAACCCAGGTCTCCTGCATTGCTGGCTGTAAGTGGTAATATTTTGCATCATTGTCACAGTCCCAGTTTCAAAGGGGAAGCATTAAAAATGTTTTTTATATTAAGGAAGATGTTACATCTTACTCAAGATGTTGCTCGATTTGATTTGGTAATTATTTGCTTACAAGTTTAAATCTAAGTTCATGAATAAGAAAATAGTATAATTGTTTAATAATGTCCTTGTCAGGTTTTGTTTTTAAGGGTTTGCTAGATTTAAAGGTAACTTGGGAGCATTTCTTCTTTCTCTACTATCTGGAAGAGTTTGCAAAAGACTAAGATTATTGATGCCATCTAGCTAAAATTTTCCAGTTTTGTTTTTTGTTTGTTTTGGAAAGGTTTTTAATTACAAATTCAATTTCCTCAATAAGACTCTTTAGATATTCTATTTATTCCTGTGTCCATTTTGGTTATTTCTAGTTTTATAAGATTATGTCCATTTCATCAAAATTTTGTATTTTTTTGAGACAGAGACTTTCTTAGTATTCTTTTGTTTCCTATGTTGTACTGTGCTTAATTTTTCATTCCTGTCTGACTCTTTGTGACCTCTGTTCATGGGTATTCTCCAGGTGCGAATGCTGGAGTGGGTTGCAATGCCCTCCTCCAGGGGATCTTCCTAACCCAGGGATCGAACCCAGGTCTCCTGCATTGCAGGAAGATTCTTAACCATCTGAGCCACCATGGAAGCCCAAGAATACTGGAGTGGGTAGCCTATCCTTCTCCAGGGGTACTTCCCAACACAGGAATCGAACCGGGGTTTCCCGCATTGCAAGTGGATTCTTCCGCATTGCAGGCGGATTCTTTACCAGCTAAGCTACCAGGGAAGCCCATTTTGTTTCCTATAAGTCTATAGAATATGTTGTTTAGCTGCTCAGTCGTGTCTGACTGTTTTGTGACCCCATGGACTTCAGCCCACCGGGCTCCTATGTCCATGGGATTTTCCAGGCAAGAATACTGGAGTGGGATGCCATTTCCTACTCCAGGGAATCTTTCTGATCCAGGGATTGAACCCATGTCTCCTGCAAGTCTCCTGCATTGCAAGCAGATTCTTTACTACTTAGCCACTGGGGATATGTAGTGGTCTCCTTTTTAATTCCTGATATTTATTTGTGCCTTCTCTTTTTTTTTCTCTTAAACATGATATATTTCATCCATCACCATATAGTCAACACATTTTACCCATTTTGTCCTCCCCTTTCTATCTGTTGTCTGTGCCTACATGTTTGTTTTGGTTTAGTTTGTTTACTTATTTGGATGTTTTTGTTTGTTTTTTATATTCTTCATATGAGCTAAATCATATGATATTTGTCTTTCTCCATGTGACTTATTTCTCTTAGCATAATACCCTCAAGGTCTTCCATGTTGTCACAAATGGCAAAATTTCTTTCTTTTTTAGTGATTGAGTAGTATGCTTTCAAACCAGTCAATCCTAAAGGAACTCAACCCTGAATATTCTTTGGAAGGACTGGTGATGAAGCTGAAGTTCCAGTACTTTGGCCACCTAATGCAAGGAACCAACTCATTAGAACAGATCCTAATGTTGGGAAAGATTGAGGGCAAGAGGAGAAGCGGGTGACAGAGGATGAGATGGTTAGATGGCATCACTAACTCAATGGACATGAGTTTGAGCAAACTCAGGGAGATAGTCCCTTCAGGACAGGGAAGCCTGGAATGCTGCAGTTCATGTTGCAAAGAGTCAGATATGACTTAGCAACTGAACAACAGCAACAAGTATTCATTCTATACACCACATCTCTTTATGCATTCATTCCTTGATGGAAACTTCGATTGTGTGGCTATTATAAATAGTGGTGCAGTGAACACAGGGGTGCATATATCTTTTCAATTAGTGTTTTCACATAACTTGGGTTAATGCCCAAAAGTGGACTAGCTGGTCATATACTAGTCCTCTTCTTAATGGAATCTTCGATTGTGTGGCTATTATAAATAGTGGTGCAGTGAACACAGGGGTGCATATATCTTTTCAATTAGTGTTTTCACATAACTTGGGTTAATGCCCAAAAGTGGACTAGCTGGTCATATACTAGTCCTCTACTTAATTTTTTGAGGTGTCTCCCTACTGTTTTCCATAGTGGCTGCACTAATTTACATTCCTGCTAACAGTTTACAGGGTTCTCTCTTCTCCACATTCTCTCAATACCTATTATTTCATCTTTTTTTTTTTTTTGGTATATATAATAACTACCATCATGGTCATGAGGTAAAATCTCATCATGTTTATTTTTTCATTTCCATAATAATCAGTAATGTTGCACACTTTTTCATGTATGTGCCTATTGGCCATCTGTATATCTTCTTTAGAAAAATGTTTACTGCTGTCCCAATGCAGTAATGAAACTAATGCAACATTGTAAATCAATTATACCCTAATAAGAATCTAAAAAAGAATGTAACAAGATGACAGGACCCCCCCACCTCTGCCCCCCCGCTCCTCCGCAACTCCAAAGAAGTCTATTCAGCCCCTTTGCCCATTTTTAAAAATTATGGTTGATTTACAATGTTGTATTAATTTCTGCTATACATCAAAATGATTCAGTTAACATGTACATACATATATATTCTTTTTTAAAATTCTTTTCCATTATAGCTTATCACAGGATATTGAATATAGTTCCTTGTGCTATACAGCAGGACTTGTTGTTTATCCCCTTTGCCCATTTTTACATTGAGTTGTTTGTTTGTTCTTTTGTTGTTTTTCTTGAAATGTATGAGTTCTTTATATATTTGGTTATTAACCTCATATTGAATATATGATTTGCAAATACCTACTCCCATTGGGTAAACTTCCCTGGTGGCTCAGAGGTTAAAGCGTCTGCCTGCAATGTGGGAGACCTGGGTTTGATCCCTGGGTTGGGAAGATCCCCTGGAGAAGGAAAAGGCAACCCGCTCCAGTATTCTTGCCTGGACAATCCCATGGATGGAGGAGCCTGGTAGGCTGCAGTCCATGGAATCGCAAAGAGTCGGACACTACTGAGCGACCTCACTTTCACTTTCACTCCCATTGGGTAGGTTGTCTTTTTGTTTTGTTGATGGTTTCCTTTGCTGTACAGATTAGGTTAATTAGGTACACATGAACTTTAAACACATCCACAGATGAATAACAGTTGAATATAAAGGTAAATTTTTAAATTCATACTTTCCTATATACCAGAAACAAATCTGAAAAAAAAGTTTATTTAAAAATAGCATTCATTAGAATATAAAATATAAAATATCTAGAATAAATGTAACAAATGACATGCACAGCCTCTATTAAGAAAACTATGAATATTTCTGAGAGAATTTGAGAAGTGCTATATCGATAAATGGTGTTAATGGCTTAAAAGGCTAAATTTTGTAACATTCTCTCCAAGTCAGTCAGTTCAGTTCAGTCGCTCAGTCGTGTCCGACTCTTTGTGACCTCATGAATCGCAGCACGCCAGGCCTCCCTGTCCATCACCAACTCCCGGAGTTCACTCAAACTCACGTCCATTGAGTCAGTGATGCCATCCAGCCATCTCATCCTCTGTTGTCCCCTCTTCCTCCTGCCTCCAATCCCTCCCAGCATCAGAGTCTTTTCCAATGAGTCAACTCTTCGCATGAGGTGGCCAAAGTACTGGAGTTTCAGCTTTAGCATCATTCCTTCCAAAGAACACCCAGGGCTCATCTCCTTTAGAATGGACTGGTTGGATCTCCTTGCAGTCCAAGGGACTCTCAAGAGTCTTCTCCAACACCACAGTTCAAAAGCATCAATTCTTCGGTGCTCAGCTTTCTTCACAGTCCAACTCTCAAATCCATACATGATCACTGGAAAAACCATAGCCTTGACTAGACAGACCTTTGTTGGCAAAGTAATGTCTCTGCTTTTGAATATACTATCTAGGTTGGTCATAACTTTTCTTCCAAAGAGTAAGCGCTCTGTAAATTGAATGCAGTCACAAAATCTCAACAGGTCTCTTTGTGGAGCTTGACAAGCTAATTCTAAAATGTATGTGATGTATGCATGCAGCAGAATATAATTCAGCCTTAAAAAAAGAAGGAAGACTGCCATATGTGACAACATGGATGAACCTGGAGAGCATTATTATGCTAAGTACTAAAGAGGTCACAGATGAATACTGCATGATTCCACTTGTATAAGATATCTATAATATTTACTTTCATAGAAGCAGAGACGTTGATTGGTAAGGACTTGAGGGGAAATGGAGAGCTGTTTTTCAATGGGTGTGAAGATTTCGTTATGCAAGATGAGTAAGTTCTAGAGATGTGCTGTGCATCACGATGCCTACAGTGTACTGTATTGTATACTTTGTTGTTGGACTCTGTGACACCATGGACTGTAGCCTACCAGGCTCCTCTGTATGGGATTTCCCAGGCAGGAATACTGGAGTAGGTTGCCATTTCCTTCTCCAGGGGATCTTGTACACTGAAAAATTTGTTAAAGGATAGACAATCATGTTAAATGTTCCTTTCACAATAAAACTGACATTAATGAAAACTGTTGCTCTATTTAGGAGCATACTGCCAAGTAGGATTCACCACTTGGCCCCTGGTGAAAGGACTGCTCACTGCCTAGTACCCTCTTCTGCTCCTCACCCTCTAGCTTTCCAATAGGACATTCTGAACGGTCGTTCCTTCCAACCACAACAGCTACAACCACCCTTTCCCTTTAGTTGGACAGAAAAGTGAGAGCTAGAGAGAGAAGGGAGAAGGTTTATGATCTCTAATAATTAATGAAAACAATAAAAATGGAATATTTGGACCCTTGCATGAAGATAATAATGGCTAGTTGACTCATTGGAAAAAACTCTGATGCTGGGAGGGATTGGGGGCAGGAGGAGAAGGGGACGACCGAGGATGAGATGGCTGGATGGCATCATGGACTCGATGGACGTGAGTCTGAGTGAACTCCGGGAGATGGTGATGGACAGGGAGGCCTGGCGTGCTGTGATTCATGGGGTCGCAAAGAGTCGGACACGACTGAGTGACTGAACTGAACTGAACTGAACTGCTGAGTGAGAAGATTATGAGTTTTTTCATTTTTCAATTTTTCATTGGTGTTGTATGATT
The DNA here is from genome assembly GCA_006410635.1 of Cephalophus harveyi. Taxonomy (NCBI): domain Eukaryota; kingdom Metazoa; phylum Chordata; class Mammalia; order Artiodactyla; family Bovidae; genus Cephalophus; species Cephalophus harveyi. Next base: position 20,767 of record SJYT01028267.1, on the reverse strand, counting down.
TTTCTACAATAAAGTATTTGACCAACAAGAGCAAATAAAAAGTCTTAGTTTTTGTAGGTGAAAAGATAATGATTTTTTTTTTGGTCATATTAAATGGGATAGTGAAGCTATTTTCTTCAGTAACTTTTGTACATCACTCGTATTGATGCCTGTCAGGGTATATAAGAAACCTGAAACTCTGCTGTGCTAAACAATAGACTAAATAGGGAACAAAAATTAATATAAAGAATGTTTATAATCTACATCAGAACTACTCTAAAACCTTTCTCTGATCTTTCTGTGGTCTGATTATTTTAATTAGTCATTAAGTACTTATATTAGCATACATATTTTTATTTCTAGGTCATGGAAATATATAAACAAGTTCACGGAGAACTTCTAGAAGCCATAGACAATCTTGAAAAAGCCAAACTCAGAGTTAAACAAAACAGAATAGAAATGGAAAGGGATATTCGTGATGATGAAATAAGCATGGCTGCCTACAAGTAAGTATTTTCATAGCATTTAAAAGGAAAATATTAATTTAAAATGTGATATGTATTCCTGTATAAGAAATTCAGATAAAGAGAAAGGAAATTATCTAAATTT
>SJYT01028267.1:0-10979 GCA_006410635.1 Cephalophus harveyi | reverse complement strand
GATGTGAAACATAATCAATATCATTAGATTCTTCATGAACAGTTTAAGGGCCATATGATCTTTTCCTGACATATATTCTATTTTTCATGTTATGTCTATATTATTTAATAATTCCTATGTTAGAATAATTTCTCATTAATTTATACAATAAATGTTTGATAATATTCCAAGTTTAACACACAGCTCTATTTATCAGACATCTCTGATTTGGCACTGTTTTGTTTCTTGTTACTAAAGTATATCTTCTATAATCTTCTTTAGTGAGTTAGATTTGATATTCTCAGAATTTTCTTTCCCTGAAAATTTTGTATTTTGTTCTTATTTATGCAGTGTAGGGAATATGCCCCTGAATTAAGATTGGAGTGATTTACACCACTGGATAGGCAATGTAGAATAATCCAGAAATAAACAAGCCTGAAAACACTGAAACACACTGGACTGAAGTGTCAGAAGGGATGAGATGGGATAAGGGAGTTGGAAGAAACTGATCTAAAGCAGGTAGATTTAGATCCACTGTGTGAACTCATGGGCTGCAGCACACTAGGCTTCCCTGTCCTTCACTATCTCCCAAGTTTGCTCAAACTCACATCCATCGAGTTGGTGATGCCATCAACCAACCTCATTCTCTGTTGCCCCCTTTTCATCCTGCCCTCAATCTTTCCTAGTGTCAGGGTCTTTTCCAGTGAGTCAGCTCTTCCCATTAGGTGGCCAAAGTATTGGAGCTTCAGCATCAATCCTTCCAGGGAATTTTCCAGGGAATTCCCAATATTCCAGGGAATATTCAGGGTTGATTTCCTTCAGGATTGATTGGTTTGATCTCCTTGCTGTCCAAGGGACTCTCAAGAGTCTTCTCCAGTATCCTAGTTTGAATGCATCAATGATTCAGTGCTCAGCCTTCTTTATGGTCCAACTCTCATATCTATGCATGATTACTGCAAGAACCATGGCTTTGACTATATGGATCTTTGTTGACAAAGTGATATCATGGGATTTTTAATACACTGTCTTGATTTGTCATAGCTTTTCTTCCAAGGAGCAAGCATCTTTTAATTTCATGACTGCAGTTACTGTCCACAGTGATTTTGGAGCCAAGAAAATGAAATCTGTTACTGTTTCTACTTTTCCCCCATCTATTTGCCAAGGGACTCTCAAGAGTCTTCTCCAAAACCACAATTCAAAAGCATCAATTCTTCACTGCTCAGCTTTCTTTATAGTTCAGCTTTCACATCCATACATGACTGCTGGAAAAGCCATAGCTTTAACTAGATGGACCTTTGTCAGCAAAGTAATGTCTCTGCTTTTTAATATATTGTTTAGGTTGGTCATAGCTTTTCTTCAAGGAGCAAGCATCTTTTAATTTCATCACTGCCCCATCTATTTGCCATGAAGTGATGGGACCAGATGCCATGATCTTAGGTTTTTGAATGCTGAGTTTTAAGCCAAATTTTTCAGTCTCCTTTTCACCTTCATCAAGAGGGTCTTTAGTTTCTCTTCACTTTCTGCCATTAGGGTGGCGACATCTGCTTATCTGAGGTTATTGATGTTTCTTTTGGCAATCTTGATTCCAAACTGAGCTTCATCCAGCCCTGCATTTCATGTGATGTACTCTGCATATAAGTTAAGTAAGCAGAGTGATAATATACATCCTTGATGTATTCCTTCCCAATTTTGAACCAATTCGTTGTTCATGTCCAGTTCTAGCTTTACTTCTTGATCTGCATACAGATTTCTAAGGAGCCAGGTGAAGTGTCAATGTTTCACCCCTCTCATCCTCTCAATCCTACTGCTGTCTGACTGAATCCTCTCATTTTTAAGCTTCAACATGAAAGGAGACAGATTCTTGGAAATTGAGGAAAAATCACTTTACCTTGTGAGTCTAGATAACACTTGATGAGGTGGAAAGTAGTAGAGTGCAGACATTGAAATAAAATATAGTGTTGTCAAATAGTTATGAGCTCAGTTTTCTAATCATATTGAAATTTATCATTTATAAAAATGTCACTGTTAATAAAATATTGTCAAAGAGGGGAAATTTATTCACTAAACCTAAAATAACTTTTTTTTTTATCATTTCTAAAAATGGCAAGTCTGGTCCTTCATAACATAATATTATTTTATGAGATATTATGAATGTATTTACAAGGTAAGTAATGTTTTTCAATTACAGAAGTCATTTGTGAACTATCATATTTTATAGAGCTGATGAGAGCATGATGAAGTTTAGATATATTTTTTCTGTGTTTTGCTCATTATAAAAAACCTTTGAGCTGTATTTTCAAAGTGGGCATATTAAACACTCAATTAAAAGCAATGTTGTGCATCACTTCCAGGCATTGTTTTTTGGCATGCAATCGGTACTTCTGGTTCTAGAGAAAAATAAAAGATTTGTGCTGCCTAATTGCACATACAAGCTAACTGATCTTTTAAAATTTCAGGGCATATCATGCTTTCAATTTAGAATCTTTGCTTCATTAATGTACACTTTTCCGTATTTGTATTGTCACTGTATCTAGGAAAACAAGTTTTTCCCTTCTCATTTCTGCAAACAATAGCTCCTAGAAAGTAGAAAACATTTTAAATTGGTTAAGTACTTTAAGAAAGTTGTCAAGATCAAATTCATCTTAAATGTAAAAATAAAGCTGCTTTTCTATGATTTTTCCCAATGTTTTCTTTGAAGTCTACTTCTCCCATAGCTCAGGAATTTTTTTTAATATCATTATCTGCAATTCTTTGTTTCTTGTAGTATTAAAGAAACAGCCATCTACAGTTCATTTTATCCAAAATGAACTTGGTAAAGTAATACAAAATAATACCTTTCAAAGATACAGAAACTCTTTNATCATTGTTATTTTTTTCTATTTTAATACGTTATTGACATTGTATAATATTTCTCAGCTTAGAAGAAGCAAACACAAGATAAAGCAGAGCACTGCATCCCCAAAATGCCCTTCCATTCTTTGTGAGAAAAATCTTATTTAAATAGACACTTCTGTTTCCATAAACTCACATCTCATTTTCTGTTCAATCCATATTCATTCAAACAAGGATTTTCTCAAGGTATCATATTCTAGATCTGAAGTCATTTTTTCTCATTAGTTTGAAAGCATTATTCATTTTATTCTTTCATTTAATCTTTAAAAGATGTGTATAAGAGACAGGATAAAGGTTGTAAATAAGTGAATTACTTTTGTTGTCTTTTTAGTAGAAATTTAATATTTATTGCTAAATTATTGATCTAGGGTAATATAAGTATAAATCCAAATACCAAAAAATACCTATTACAGTATACCTTCAAATTAAATAATTTTGTATTACAAATAAGGCAGCAATTGTTATTGATATTATTAATTTACTAAATAGGAAACCAGTCTAAAAAAGCTAAGTGGGACTTCCCTGATGGTCCAGGGGTATGGACCCTGCTTCCACTGCAGGGGGACACGGGTTCTAGCTCTAGTAAGTGAACTAAAATTCCTCATTTCATGTGGTCGGGCCAAAACATAAAAACTAAAAAATAATTTTTAAAAAAGAGCTTTAAGAAGAAAAGAAGCTGAATGATTTTTCTCATACAAACAAAGTTGTGTTACAGCGAAACTGCAATACAATTTTTTTATTATTGTTTTATTATATAGTTTTTATGAGTTATATGGATAAAATGTGATAAGGTATAAAATTACACATTGCTAGTTTTTTAGCCATAAGATTTTAATCTCTCTTTATTTTATTGTGTAGCATATGTATAAAATATTAAGTAACATCTATGAATTTGGCTTTCTTTATTTCAATTTTTATTTTGTTAAAACTTTAAAATATTAATATAAGTCATTATTTTAAGAAAAAAATGGAAAAATAATAAAAGTTGAATTGTGCCAGTGTTAATTCAAGTAAAAGCCATATACCTTATATTTCTGATAAGGCTTACATGATTTACCTATATTTTCATATTTTTTTTCCAAAATTCTGAAAACTTTTCACTTTGCCCTTTTTACAGCTCACTTTTTAATGAAAATATTTCCATTAATTGAATTAATTGTTCTTATCTTCAGTTAATGTACATGTAGCACTTGTCTCTGGAAACTTTTTTCTCTAAGCTTTTGGAACACACACTATTCTTGTTTCTTCTTGCTTTTCTGGAAGCTTGTTCTCAGTTTCCTTAACCCCTATCTCTTTATCTCCCCAAACTCCAAACATCTGAGATTCCAAGGGCTTAGTCTTTTATTATAAGCTTTGTATTTCTAACTGTCAACTCAGTCTCCCTCTAGATGTCTAGTGGGTATCTCAGGCTTTACTTTTTGAAAATTAAACTTGATGTCCAGTTTCTTCATAACCTGCAATTTGAGTTTATTGCTGTTCAGTCCTTGCAGTTTTTCAGACCGAGTCCCTCAAAATACATGTTAAAATTATATATTCATTTATGTTGAGAATTACTTGTCCAAAGATGCATATATTCAGTTTTTATAGATCATTACAGTTTTTTTCCTAAGTAGTTTTACATTTTCTACTCAGACCACCGTGTATGACAATTCCAGCCTCAGATTGGCATCATCATGTAATATTATTTTTATTTATCTTTAACTATAAGACATTTGTTGAATTTATCCTGCTGTGGTTTCAAATTTGCATTTCTCTGATGACTCATGAGGTTGAGAATTTTTAAAGCAATTCATTTAGAATGCTGTTTTAGTCTATCATAGTGTTGGACTCAGATTTCTTCTCCACATTATGGTTGTGACCTTTACTTTACACCTTTTAGATACTCAATTATCTTATCTGAAAAACTAGATGTGTGTTAATTTAATATGTTAATACTCTACAGGAGAGATTAGGGATTAAGGTGTTGATTAAAGGGAAGTACTTCATTCAGTTGTCAAAATTATTCACTGAATTAGTTCAGACCACCAAATACACATACCTGCTCTCAGATTTGTAAATGGATGATCAACCATTTTTCTCTAATATGGGCTTTTCTAAAATCTCCACTCTCCTCGTGAATTCAGTTAGAACTTCATGTCTTCCTGGGTGAAAAATTCATGGCTTAGGAGAAAATTTTCTGGGAAGACGTTTTGTACTGGGAGAGCTCTGTATCAAAAAAAATAGAGACATCCTTGCAAATGGAGTCACACAAAAAACTAACAGATAGGTCAGTTCAGTTCAGTTCAGTCACTCAGTCGTATCTGACTCTTTGCGACCCCATGAATCGCAGCACGCCAGGCCTCCCTGTCCATCACCAACTCCCGGAGTTCACGCAGACTCACGTCCATCGAGTCAGTGATGCCATCCAGCCATCTCATCCTCGGTCATCCCCTTCTCCTCCTGCCCCCAATCCCTCCTAGCATCAGAGTCTTTTCCAATGAGTCAACCCTTTGCATGAGGTGGCCAAAGTACTAGAGTTTCAGCTTTAGTATCATTCCTTCCAAAGAAATCCCAGGGTTGATCTCCTTCAGAATGGACTGGTTGGATCTCCTTGCAGTCCAAGGGACTCTCAAGTCTTCTCCAACACCACAGTTCAAAAGCATCAATTCTTCGGCGCTCAGCCTTCTTCACAGTCCAACTCTCACATCCATACATGACCACAGGAAAAACCATAGCCTTGACTAGACAGACCTTAGTCGGCAAAGTAATGTCTCTGCTTTTGAATATGCTATCTAGGTTGGTCATAACTTTTCTTCCAAGGAGTAAGCGTCTTTTAATTTCATGGCTGCAATCACCATCTGCAGTGATTCTGNCTCAGCCTTCTTCACAGTCCAACTCTCACATCCATACATGACCACACGAAAAACCATAGCCTTGACTAGACAGACCTTAGTCGGCAAAGTAATGTCTCTGCTTTTGAATATGCTATCTAGGTTGGTCATAACTTTTCTTCCAAGGAGGAAGCGTCTTTTAATTTCATGGCTGCAATCACCATCTTCAGTGATTTTGGAGCCCCAAAAAATAAAGTCTGACACTGTTTCTGCATCTATTACCCATGAAGTGATGCAACCGTATGCCATGATCTTCGTTTTCTGAAATTTGAGCTTTAAGCCAACTTTTTCACTCTCCACTTTCACTTTCATCAAGAGGCTTTTAGTTCCTCTTCACTTTCTGCCATAGGGGTGGTGTCATCTGAATATCTGAGGTTATTGATACTTCTCCCGGCAATCTTGATTCCAGCTTGTGTTTCTTCCAGTCCAGCATTTCTCATGATGTACTCTGCAAATATAGCTTAGGATAACCCGCCATAAACTCTTAAACAATTCGTGTAGTCTGGATGCATAAGACAAAAGTAAACTTATTGTGATAATTTCTTCTGATATTAGCTCATATCCTCTGCTTGCTAGCAAACTGGTGAATATTTAGGAGTTGTTCCAAGTAGTAATATTGTAGTAATATAACATCATAAGGAGAAGGCAGTGGCATCCACTCCAGTACTCTTGCCTGGAAAATCTCATGGATGGAGGAGCCTGATGGGCTACAGTCCATGGAGTCACTAAGAGTTGGACACGACTGAGCGACTTCACTTTCACTTTTCACTTTCATGCATTGGAGAAGAAAATGGCAACCCACTCGAGTGTTCTTGCCTTGAGAATCCCAGGGACGGACGGGGAAGCCTGATGGGCTGCTGTCTATGGGGTTGCACAGAGTCGGACATGACTGAAGCGACGTAGCATAACATCATAAAGCTTGAAATAGACCAATTTGATGACTCAGACTTAAGCTGTAGTGGTACCTTATATATTAAATGTAGGGAAATAACAAGAATATTTTCCAAACTGAGATGTTAATAGGAATTTTATGACAGAAGTGTCACATGGTCAGATTATTTGGGAAAATACACTGGGTTGAACTCTGTTCTTCAGATGTTTGCATTTCTCTAGGAGTGTATTATTCCATGAAATGCCATTGGTAAAGGGTATTCTACATTATTCTAAGATAATATATAGACATCTGAATTGTGTTCAGACATATGGATAAATTCTCAAAGACCCTTTTTTCACCATTTTGATAAACCTATACTATTCGTGCCACAGTAGTACAGCTCTGCGAAAGAAGACCCACTCAGATCACTGCTAATTTGTCTAGGTGTTATTCCCACTACTCCTCCCTATATTTAATACATCTACCAGTCAGTCACAGAAACTTGAAATTCCAATGATACTGGATTATGAACAGTGTAAGGCATACCCAGTACCTTTTTTACGTTCATACTTTTGCAAAGTTCTCCTGTTCTGTCTACACATAATCCTCTGTCTCATTATATTTCTATATATTAAGATCTCAGTTTTCTTTAAATGCTCCCTTGTTTTTTTAGCTTTCTCCAAGCTATCCAGTGGGAATTAAAACTACTCCTTATCTGATCTTCTAATACCACTTTGCCTTTCATTCAATGATTTAATTTCCTACCTTATGATTCACACAGTTATTGTGTGTACATTATAGTAGATGTTATGCCATGACCTCTAGTTCCTGCTGTGGAGGAGCTCATAAACCAGCTGAGGAAGCAGATAAATAAACAAATCTGTACAATGTAATGTGATATGTATTTATAATGATACACTATACTAGTGGTAAAGTGATTGACATGAGAAACTGTGAACTAGAACATTGGAGTGTAAATTAGCTTCTATAACTAAGATTTCAGGTTCATTTAAAATTTCCAAGTCTAGAATGGAAGTGGAATGTTGTGCTGAATATTGTACATAATTCTCTCTTCTACTAGCTTATATTTGCTCTGAAGACCTGGCCTGTTTATTATTTATTTTGCAGTTTTCTATTATACTTGGCATTCCTTTAGAAATATAGAATACATTGAATGTAGAGTTGAATTAATTTTTAGAAGCTACTATGTTGTTATAGTCAACAAAAGAGTCCAAAATACAGTACTTTGATGCAAACTGAAAAATGACAGAATGATCTCTGTTCATTTCCAAAGCAAACATTCAATATGATAGTAATCCAAGTCTCTGCCCTGACCAGTAATGCTGAAGAAGCTGAAGTTGAACAGTTTTATGAAGACCTACAAGACCTTCTAGAACTAACACCCAAAACAGATGTCCTTTTTTTATTATAGGGTACTGGAAAGCAAAAGTAGGAAGTCAAGAAATACCTAGAGTAACAGGCAAATTTGGCCTTGCAGTACAGAATGAAGCGGCGCAAAGACTAACAGAGTTTTGCCAAGAGAACGCACTGGCCAAGAGAATACCCTCTTCCAACAACACAAAAGAAGACTCTACACATGAACATCACCAGCCGAAATCAGATTGATTATATTCTTTGCAGCCAAAGATGGAGAAGCTCTATACAGTCAACAAAAACAAGACTGGGAGCTGACTGTGGCTCAGATCATGAACTCCCTATTGCAAAACTCAGACTTAAATTGAAGAAAGTAGGGAAAATCACTAGACCATTCAGGTATGACCGAAATCAGTTCCCTTACAGTTATACTGTGGACATGACATATAAATTCAAGGGATTAGATCTGATAGAGTGCCTGAAGAACTATGGACAGAGGTTTGTAACATTGTACAGGAGGCAGTCATCAAGACCGTCCCCAAGAAAAAAAAATGCAGAAAGGCAAAATGGTTGTCTGAGGAGGCCTTACAAATAGCTGAGAAAACAAAACATGTGAAAGGCAAAGGAGAAAAGGAAAGATATACCCATTTGAATGCAGAATTTCGAAGAATAGCAAGGAGAGATAAGAAAGCCTTCCTCAGTGATCATTGCAAAGAAATAGAGGAAAACAACAGAATGGGAAAGACTAGAGATCTCTTCAAGGAAATTAGAGATACCAAGGGAACATTTCGTGCAAAGATGGGCACAGTAAAGGACCAAAATGGTATTGACCTAATGGAAGCAGAAGATATTAAGAAGAGGTGGCAAGAATACACAGAACTTTACAAAAAAGATCTTCATGACCCAGAAAACCATGATGGTGTGATCACTCACCTAGAGCCAGAAATCCTAGAATGCAAAGTCAAGTAGGCCTTAGAAAGCATCACTATGAACAAAGCTAGTGGAGATGACAGAATTCCAGCTGATCTATTTCACATCCTAAAAGATGATGTTGTGAAAGTGCTGCTCAATATGGAAAACTCAGCAGTGGCCACAGGACTGGAAAAGGTCAGTTTTCATTCTAATCCCAAAGAAAGGCAATGCCAAAGAATGTTCAAACTACTGCACAATTGCACTCATTTCACACACTAGCAAAGTAATGCTCAAAATTCTCCAAGCCAGGCTTCAGCAAGACGTGAGCTGTGAACTTCCAGATGTTCAAGCTGGTTTTAGAAAAGGCAGAGGAACCAGAGATCAAACTGTTTATTTAACTTCTATGCAGAGAACATTATGGGAAATGCTGGGCTGGATTAAGCACAAGCAGCAATCAAGATTTCTGGGAGAAATATCAATAACCTCAGATATTCACATGATACCACTCATATCAGAAAGCGATGAAGAACTAAAGAACCTCTTGATGAAAGTGAAAGAGGAGAATGAATAAGCTGGCTTAAAACTCAACATTCAGAAAACTAAGATCATGGCATCTGGTCCCATCACTTCATGGCAAATAGATGGGGAAACAATGGAAACAGTCACAGACTTGCTCCAAAATCACTGCTCATGGTGACTGCAGCCATGAAATTAACAGACGCTCCTTGGAAGAAAAGTTATGACTAACCTAGACAGCATATTAAAAAGCAGAGACATTACCAACAAAGGTCCGTCTAGTCAAAGCTATGGTTTTTCCAGTAGTCATGTATGGATGTCATAGTTGAACTATACAGAAAGCTAAGAACCGAAAACTTGATGCTTTTGAACTGTGGTGTTGGGGAAGACTCTTGAGTGTCCCTTGGACTGAAAGGAGATCCACCCAGTCCATCCTAAAGGAAATCAGTCAGGAAAGACTGATACTGAAGCTGAAACTCCAGTACTTTGGTCACCCAATGTGAAGAGCTGACTCATTTAAAGAGACCCTGATGCTGGGAGTCTGAATTTGGCAATAAGGAGTTCATGATCTGAGCCACAGTCAGCTCCTGGTCTTGTTTTTGTTGACTGTATAGAGCTTCTCCATCTTTGACTGCATAGAATATAATCAATCTGATTTCGGTGTTGACCATCTGGTGATGTCCACGTGTAGAGTCTTCTCTTGTGTTGTTGGAAGAGGGTGTTTGCTATGACCAGTGCATTTTCTTGGCAAAACTCTATTAGTCTTTGCCCTGCTTCATTCCGCATTCCAAGGCCAAATTTGCCTGTGACTCCAGGTGTTTCTTGACTTCCTACTTTAGCATTCCAGTCCCCTATAATGAAAAGGACATCTTTTTTGGGTGTTAGTTCTAAAAGATCTTGTAGGTCTTCATAAAACCGTTCAACTTCAGCTTCTTCAGCATTACTGGTTGGGGCATAGACTTGGATAACTGTGATATTGAATGGTTTTTTTATTCTGTTTATTTTTACTTTCCACCTCCCTGTTTGGAACGCTTCATGTTTTTGTTTTTAAATCTTACCCTAAGCTACATTGCATTTCTTGTTGTACTTTGCAGGAAAAGCCCTTGAAAGGATTTTCTGTGTTCATTGTTTCTATTTCTCTCCTTATAGTCCCACTTCAGATGATTCCCAGTCAGGCTTTCACCGTTACACTACACTGTAATTGCTACTAATGGATCCTATTTTCTTCTTTACGATCCTCATAAAATCTGGTGGAATTCATTACACAAACTATTATCTTAAATTATTTTATACACTTTTTAAATGGCACGAATACTTAATGTTTATCCCTTAAAGTTTAGAATACACTCATGTGAGGAGCAGAAATTACTGATCTATGATCTTACTATTTAAATGTGACTACTGTTAATATTTTGTTTTATATAGACAGACCTTGTGATATATTTTGAAATGATATTATCATATGCATAGAATAATTGATGACATGTCTCCTTATATAAAAACTTACTGCCAAATCATATTTTAAAATACAACTTTAATGATTGAAGATGTGTATAAGAGAC
>SJYT01028266.1:15584-34271 GCA_006410635.1 Cephalophus harveyi | reverse complement strand
CATTCCAAGGCCAAATTTGCCTGTTACTCCAGGTGTTTCTTGACTTCCTACTTTAGCATTCCAGTCCCCTATAATGAAAAGGACATCTTTTTTGGGTGTTAGTTCTAACAGATCGTGTAGGTCTTCATAAAACCGTTCCACTTCAGCTTCTTCAGCATTACTGGTTGGGGCATAGACTTGGATAACTGTGATATTGAATGGTTTTCCTTGGAGACGAACAGAGATCATTCTGTCATTTTTGAGATTGCATCCAAGTACTGCATTTTGGACTCTTTTGTTGACCATGATGGCTACTCCATTTCTTCTGAGGGATTCCTGCCCGCAGTAGTAGATATAATGGTCATCTGAGTTAAATTCACCCATTGCTGCAATTCATGGTGTCGCAAAGAGTCGGACACGACTGAGCAACTGAACTGAAATGAACTGAACTAGGGAGTTCATCTTTCAGTGTCCTATCTTTTTGCCTTTTCATACTGTTCATGGGGTTCCCTAGGCAGGAATACTGAAGTGGTTTGCCATTCCCTTCTCCAGTGGACCACGTTTTGTCAGAACTCTCCACCATGATCCGTCCATCTTGGTGGCACTACACAGCATGGCTCATAGTTTCACTGAGTTAGACAAGGCTGTGATCCATGAGATCTGACTGGTTAGTTTTCTGTGATTGCTGTTTTCAGTCTGTCTCCCTTCTGATGGAGAAGGATTCGAGGCTTATGGAAGCTTCCTGATGGGAGAGACTGACTGAGGGGGAAACTGGGTCTTATTCTGATAGGCAGGGCCATTCTTAGTAAATCTTTAATCCAATTTTCTGTCGATGGGCGGGGCTCTGTTCCCTCCCTGCTATTTGACCCGAGGCCAAACTATGGTGGAGGTAATGCAGACAATGGTGACCTCCTTCAGAAGATCCCCTGCCCACACTGCTACACTCAGTTCCCCCAACCCTGAAGCTGGCCAATGCCAACCACACCTCCACCGGAGACTCCTGGACATTCACGGGCAAGTCTGGGTCAGTCTCTTGTGGGGTCACTGCTCCTTTCTCCTGTGTCCTCGTGCACAGAAGGTTCTGTTTGTGCCGTCCAAGAGTCTGCTTCCCCAGTCCAGTGTAAGTTCTGGTGGCTCGATGGTGGGGTTAATGGTGACCTCCTCCCAGAGGGCTTATGCCGTACCCAGGTCTCTTGCACCCAGAGCCCCTGCCCCTGCAGCAGGCCACTGCTGACCCGTACCTCCTCTGTGAAGTGAAGTCGCTCAGTCGTGTCCGACTCTTTGTGACCCCATGGACAGTAGCCTACCAGGCTCTGCCATCCATGGGATTTTCCAGGCAAGGATCCTGGAGTGGGCTGCCATTTCCTTCTCCAGGGTACCTCCTCAGGAGACACTCAAACACAGTTCTGTCTCAGTCTCTATGTGGTCTCTGGGTCCTGGTGCACACAAGGTATGCTCAAGCCCTCTGAGCATCTCTGGCAGGTATGGGGTTTGATTCTAAATGCAATTTCACCCTTCCTACCATCTTTCTGGGGCTTCTCCTTTGCCCTTGGACGTGGGTATCTCCTCAAAGTCATGCAGCCACCAAACAAGATTACTGATCCTTTTTTACACAAATGATTCAAAATATAAACTTTCATATTAGTACAGTTTGTGAAACATCATCCCATTGTCTTACAATTCCAGTTTAAGCTCTGAAATAAATCATCAAATTATAAGATACCACAAAAGTACCCTTCTAAAATAGCTTGCCTTCTACTATTTTTGAGACAGAAACTCTGCCATGTTACTTTTTGTAAGATACTATCATCCTACTGTGATGTAGGTACTTGTTCATTCTTCTCCAACATTGGATCATAAACTCCTTACAATAGGGTCCATGTATCATCAATCCACCTTTATGATCCAAAGAGTTTGGCCCCAAAAGAGTCTCAAAAGTATTTTAAGAACTAAGTTTACAGAAGTGATGTATGTTATAATTATATAACTTTATCCTCTGTATTATTAACCTCCTGTGGAGAGTTAGGTACTCCAGAGAGCATGACCTTCAGCAGCCATTAACAACTGCACAGTCTGCCTCCTTCTGGAGACCAGGACACACCTGGTACTCCTCATCCTCACTTCAGCACAACCACATACAGGCATTCCATGAAGAACTGACACATTCAAGGAGCCAGTAGCTACTGTGAACACAGATCCCAATTTTCCAGGGACAGACGCTACTAACAGGCATTATCCTGGCATCCTTGCTTGACTAGAGAAGCTCTTTTACCCTTAAAAGTATTGCCTTTTGGATTTAAGTTATATGATCCTCTATTAATAAATGTGCTTCAGTTGTGTCCTTTTATTCTCTACTTGGAGATAGGGTAAGTTCTGAAAAAACACAATGATAGGCAAAATTGCACAGGAAGAAAAGATAGTATAACAGAAAGCTGAGTGGGCTATTTTGTGTTGCTCCTGAATCAGCACCTAAGACCCAAAGCTTAAAATCAAGAGGCATAGACCATGCCACATTTTAAACAGGATGGCCAACATCAAGAGTCCAGAAACAAGTGTCAGAATTTACTAGGAAGCAGACAAACCTTTCCTAACACTCTCAAGTCATCAACTCAGCCTCATCCCAATCCCCAGCTCCAACTCTCCTTTTCACTTATAAATTGGACAAAAGTAACTGTGGGAGTCCTGAGTTACTGACATAGAGAATGGAGCAGAAACCTATGTGGAATGTAGACATTCCCCAAGTGAAGAGGGAGGCTCCCAGGGTCTCATTCAAATATTTGGGGGCAATTTAAGAAAAGAACAGGCTTCCCTTGTGACTCAGCTGGTAAAGAATCTGCCTGCAACGTGGGTGACCTGGGTTCAATTCCTGGTTTGGGAGGATCCCCTGGAGAAGGGAAAAGGTACCCACTCAAGTATTCTGGCCTGGGGAACTCCATGGACTGTATAGTCCACGGGGTCACAAAGAGTCGGACATGACTGAGCAACTTTCACTTAAGAAAACATGATCTCATTCCCCCAACAATGTCTGCTTATACAGTGGCTTTAGAGATCTCCCCCATTCCATGCCTCTAGAACCAGGGAGGTGGGAAACTAGCAAGAGAAAGCAGGATAAAAAGAGGAGGAAACCAGGAAGGGCCTGAACATCCTCCACTTGAAGTAGTAGAAAGTATGTTTTTTCACGGTCATGTAGACAGAGAGATAAGTTAGACTTAAGCTATACCAGACCAATGAAAGCTAGCTGCCAGGGAAGGTCACAGAGATTCAGCCTAAACCAGAGCCAGGTTTTCTTCAAGGGCACCTATGTGATAAGAAGACACCTCAGTCCCACAAAAAGGGGCCCTGCCACAAAAGATCATCCCAAACACATGTGCATTTCCAGACAGCCAACCTATGGACACCTGCCACTTGGAGGTCATTGGTGGCTAGGTAGTGTTGTCCAGATCAGTAGTAATAATGAATAAACCACATGGAGGTCAGTTAAGGAAGAGATAGGAGTACCTTTCTCCTCCTGGCTTCCCTGTATTAATTAATAGGAATGTAAGAGGAACTACAAAGAGGAGGAGGACAATGACAAAAAGTATCAAAGGTAACACAATGCTTGCGACTCCAAATGGTAAGAAATACAAAACTGAAGTTATATAGGAGGCTAGAATTTTAACCCGTATGGATTTTTTTAAGCTAGAAACTACTGGGAGATTTCAGATCCTGCCCAAAACATCATTTAAGATGCTACTCACAAGAAATGCTAAAATCAGAGTTGAGGGCAATGATTACAGCAAAGTAAATTCACTTTAAATTTGCACCTAAGTTGAGCCTATTTACCAGAACTCAAAATCAAGCCTTATTTTCTAAATTTGACCTTTAGAAGTTCACTAAGTGTTATGAAAGTGAAGTCACTCAGTCGTGTCCGACTCTTTGCAACCCCATGGACTGTAGCCTACCAGGCTCCTCAGTCCATGGGATTTTCCAGGCATGAATACTGGAGTGGAAACAAGCGCTCAAACTCTCATGAGCCTAAAAAGGTACCCTGGCATAGTGTCCATGAAGACTGACTTCTAGCTTGTATTCTATGTTTATGTCCTATGATTCAGTGGCTACTCAGGGATTCACCAATTCATGTCAATGGTTGAATTTAATAATGAAAATCCATTGGTTGGAACCTGGCTGTAGATCTCAAACCCCTACCTACCTGTTTTCATCTTCCTAACCAGTTTCCAAATCCATTCCCAAGGCCTGAAAGCAAGGAGGGGGACCCAACCATGGGACAGATAACCTAATGCCCAGATAACAATCCTTTCTATCTTCATCTTCTGCATGTACTTCCCACACTCTCTGAAGACACAAGATTTGAGAAAAGGAAAACCTTCCTTGTAAAAATGTTGAGGACTCTTCTCAGAAAAGCCAGTCTAAGGACCATATTTGCACTTCAAAGGATAATTCTTCTGAAAAGATTCTGAAACACTATATCAGATCTATAGGTTCCAGCAATGACTCGGATAAGAAAAACCTTTCCTGTTCCTACTCAATTAGCATAAAGTTTAATCTTAGCACTAACAGGTCTCCAGGCCAGGCTCAATTTAGGATTGGTTCCCACTAGACCAGAGGTACATCATGGGAGCAGAGCTCAATCGAAAAGTGGTTAAGTATTAAAGATGTGAGTGCCATGAACTATTTTTACTGTCTTCACTGTATTCTTGTCCTTATGAGTCTCACAGTAAAGTCTTCATGAGATACAAATCAAATTCACGGTTGGTCAAGGGTCAAGACTCCCTGGCTTCTGGCTTTTTGTCAGGAACTTGGAACAAACCCCAAGATTAGTTCTGCTCCTGGTTATGTAGTCCTCTTTCTATGCCTTTCTTGGCTTTTGAATCACCAATATTCAACTTAGTGTATACCACTGTGCTGGTTTTTTTGGCCCACAACTGTTGGTATAGAAAAAATATTAACAAACAAATATTCATTAAGCACTGTTGTCTAGTATAAATTTAATATTTAAAAGGAAAATATTCTCTTCCACACATTTTCTTTTCAATACCTCTTACATTATACTGTAGTCATAAACTCTTCTTTTGTGGTCCCAAGACTTTATGTTTCAGGATAAATGCAGTAACCTTAAACATGACCCAACACACACACACACACACACACACACACACACACACACACACACACACAGGTCAACATCACCATGACTACCACCATCACTGGGCTGAGTGTACAACTTGCAAATCAAAATACCAAGTTCTCTTACTCACAAGACAGCTAAAAGAACAAATTGGAAAGAAACATTCATCAAAATAAACTGCAATGAAGAAAACACCATAAAATGTTTGAATAGGATTTTAACACCATAAAATGAACCTTTAGACTTAATTTTGTTTGAGATACTTTTGTCTTTAAAAATTGATGATGTTTTTAAGAGGCAGGAGGGGGGGAAAAAGCTGTAAGTATTACACTGTCCCACATACACTCCCCATTGAATAGAACCAAACTTCTTGCTAGCGCTCGTCTGTCTTTCCCATCATTTCACCATACCACACAGTCAGATTCTCAAGAGACTTCTCAGGAAGCCTGTACAATTCTTATAAAATCACAGCATACATTTGACATAAAGGGAACCATGCCTACCCAAAAACAGGGTTTTTTTTTTATATTTTAATTGGAGGATAATTATTTTACAATACTATGGTACTTTTTGCCATACATTGACATGTATCAGCCATGGGTGCACGTGTCCCCCCATCATGAACCCCCCTCCCACCCCACCCCATCCCTCTGGGTTGTCCCAGAGCATGGGCTTTGAGTGCCCTGTTTCATGCATTGAACTTATACTGGTCATCTGTTTTACATATGGTAATATACATGTTTCATTGCTATTCTTTCATATCATCCCACCAAAAGCATGAGTTTGTAATGAAGGCAGACCTAGGGTTAGCTTCTGGCTCCAGCTATGAAAATTTAGGCTTCTTACCTCTTTAGACCTCAGTTACTTTATCACCAAGATGGGGAAAGTTGAAGCCTTCTGAGTATTATATTGACTGTAAGTAATAAATATGGAAGAACAACAGTTTTTTGATAACACCCTGCATTCAAATTCATAGTTCTTAAGCTGAGCAGCTTCTGTACATTTTAATTATAAAGTGCTTAATATCATTGAAATGTGTTATATAAGTGCTTTGTTAAGTAGGTCTCTTAAGATGACTAAGTGAAACATCATCTCTGTCCCTCTTCTGGTTAATTTTCAATTATTTTCCCTTTTGATTTTGCATAGTAACTCATAGTTATTTATTCTTTAAAAATCACATGAGGAAACCAGAGGATTTGTTTGTACTTAGTTCCTAACATAATTAAGATTCAGATAATCTGCTAAGCTGACAATCCCAAGAGAACATAAAGAAAGGTGATGAATAAGGCATCTTGTCCCTGTTTGATCACATTTTCAGCAAAACAGCAAAATTCAGCACTGCTTAGCAGCTTACAATTTTTAACAGTTTATATTTGTAACAGAAACAGGAAACTATTTCCAAAACCTCTATTTTTCCCTTTGTTGAAACCAAATCTGTAATTCTAACCAGTTACATGTAAATAACATTTAGGGAAGCAACAGTTAAGAAGATATAAAATAAGTGATTAGATCATTGTTGGAATGAGGGGGGTATAAGAAAAATTCAAACATTATACTGGTCCTCTCCTTGAATTTTCCCTTCTGTTGATAGACCTCTTTTAGGTCAGTTATAAAAATACTAGACAGATACAAGCCTGGTTAAAACACAAGCCTTCAAGGGATGGGCATTATCGGCTTTTACCACCTGAATAATAATTGCAATAGATTTGCTGAGTTAGAAAGAGTGACCTTTACCCACTCACTCCATACAGAAATTTCTTCTGTAACAAACCCCAACCACTCCAATGAGGGAACCATATTAACCTCCTTCCAAGCAACCCAACCCATTCTGATATAGTTCTTAAGCTCAGGTCAAGCTCAGGAAAACTAGTCCCTGAAAATGTTACTATAACTAGAAAGCTACTTCACTTCACAGACAGGGTCTGGATAAAGGCCTGCAGGAGGATATACAGGGAAAAAGCCAAATTCTGGATCTCCACTGATTCCCAGTTAGCTGCCTGTTGGCAAGGCCTTAGGCAATTCTACCACAAGGAGATGGTGGTTCCTCTGAAGATGCTCATTCTCAGAAGATAGGACGCGAGGGTCAAGAAAAGTGAGAACTTTCATTAGCTCTAAAGGGTGGTTTAGCACAGTGTTTGAGTCAGAACTTCAAAGGGAAAGAGAGCTCCCTGCCCCCTCTCTGTTATCCTGCCTAGTTTAGTCAGTATCCAATTACCCAGTTGGCACCTGCAGCTTGTGGAGCCCAATCCTAGACCAATAGCACACGTGACACCAGAAACAAGGTGGCCTCCTGGCACCACCATATTACCCTTCGCGAAGGAAAGACCCACTCAGGTGACTTCTGTTTACCGACAGAGAACAAACTGGGGAAATGTGCAGTGGAACCAGCTTCATTGCCTGCTGGCTTAATAATTAAGATAAGTGGGTATTAACTAGAGTTATTATGATGATCCTTTTGCAGCATACACAAATTTCAAATCATTATGTTGTACACCTGGAGTTAATATACTGTTTTATGTCAACTATATCCTAACTTGCTCACATGAATTCTGTAATTTAAATTTACCTCTGATGTCTGAACCAGCAAGAAAACTATGTTTTATCAACCAAGTACAGCACCCGTGTCTTATTCATCTTTGTACCCTCAATGTCCAGAGAAGCTTCTAGCACATAGCACATACTTGGCAAACACTGGCTGACCTAAGTGAAAGATTAAAATGTTTTCAAGGGCTAACCTTCAAATGCATTCCTTCATGTCAGGCATTATCAGAAGCACAGGTTCTCTGCACGTTTTTTCCACATCTGCAATAACGTTTCTGTATCCAGTGATTTGCAGAAAGCAAGCCTGAAGAGATTCCCAACCTAAGGTGTTCAAAAATAGAAGGAAAATGAGGAAAAATGAGACTTATTTTTTGGCATTCATTCACATGATGTATGTGCAATAGAACTCTTTGAATTTATATAATATTTAGGAAGTTGCTCAAATAGAATCTAGTTAATAAAAGCACAATTTCACACTGAAGCTCCACATGGATGGTTGCAGACCTGGACTAAAATTTATCTCTCATTCTGACCTCTCCTTAAACCAAGCAAGTTGCAACAGTATGGCTTAAAAATCCAAGGAGTGCTTTATCCTGGTGACTTGAAAGGTACGTAGAAATTATAGGTTAACAATAGGTTTTCAGGGATCATTTAGCATCTTTAAGTGGGTATATCAGAAATACGTCAGAAGGGAGTATGTATGTAAGAGAGAGAAAAGAAAGAAAAAGAGGAAAAAGGAGTAAGAGAAAGAAATAGTCCTCAGAAGTTTAGGCTTATGAAAAAGTTCAAAAAGCAAAAGAGAAGATTAGCAACTTTGTTATTGTCTAGTGTACATTCAACATACATATATTAATAGCTACATCATTGGTTGGATGAGGGTAAGGGGTTGTTGGTAAAAATGAAGAGAGGAATTCCTAATGCCAACCTTATTGTTGTTAACTTGATAAACATTGTCTGAAGGAGCTCTATATAATTCTTTAAGTAGATTTTGTGGTTTCTCCTTGTTGGTATCATATGGTTGGTTTCCTATGAGTCAGTTTCACACGAGTGGATTCCAGCTTGTTTGGGGAAAAATTCTACCTCACAGATCATACTGATCTAAACATGATCCATTTGCAATAACTGCCACAGGGTAGTTGCTCAACAGAAACACTTAAGTAACAAATGTTGCTGAAATCACATTTCTCTTCTCTAGGCACAATTAGGAAAGTTATTCTCATCACTTCTCAATTGTTCTCCTATAATTTTCCATCTTGTACATGTCCATCATAATAACCTGCATTCACTTTAGTGTCTTCTGCACATCTGAAGGCTCCTGTCCTTCAGATCTTGTCATCTTGAATCATCATAAAGAATATATACCTTAGAAACAGGGACTATATCTCCTTTTTCTTTTCATGACCCAGTAGTTTGGATAAGGCCCTTCTCTTCAAAGATGATGAAGTTTGCAGAGTAGGAAACTGGCAAAAGCCCATTTCCTCATTCCAACCATGCAGAGGCTGAGGCTTTCGTGCTCTTACATAATTCCAACTGCTGTGACTGTTCTAATAGTAGTGCTGAATTCCACCTGAGTTAATCAGAAACTTTCTCCTTAGAGTTTGAATTCTAAAAGTAGAGACATTTTTACTGCAAAATACGTAAGATGTGGACACACATGTTCCACATGACCAAGTTTCCAGTCACAAGGATGACCTGGACTGAAAGAATAAGGCAAGACACAAAGAGGCAGATAATGGAAATGCTCAGAAAGATAATCCTCAAAACATTCAAATCCTTGGCTGCCATCATGTCTATGGTTCAGACAAACCCCTAACATTACTGTGGTTGGTTTATTTCATTCAGTAAATATTCAGTGAGCACTGACTATATGCCAAGCACTTTGCTAGGCACTGAAGATGCAACTGTGAGCAAAACAGAGATGGTCTCTGCCCTGGCCAAGCGGCTAAGCCATTAAATCTACATCATCAGCCCTACCTCCACACCATCATCACACTTTTAGTTTGAATAACATCCAAAAGAGTGCTAATTTCAGCTGTTACGAATTAAACTTCTGTGGTTTGTCTGTGACATTAAACAATTTTATGCAAAATTTACTTTTCAAACTAGTTAACCAACAAATTTTGTCTTTTGATTTATGCCTGAGTTGCTTAAAATTTCCCTAAAAACTAGAAAATCCTCTTCTGACTTACTCAGCACCTAAGAACTCTCAAACTTCTAATTCTTAAAAAATAAAATTCTTATTTAAGTATAACAAGAAGCAACAGTTTTGCTTCAAGCAATATTATTTCATTTCCCTACACCAACTATTCAGGAAAACTGATATAGAATTTTACCTCTTGTTCTCAACCTGGTTCTTTCAAAATAAAACATAAAACTCTATGCCTGTAGTTAGTATTAGGTCATATCTCCCAGGCCTTCCTAATTCTCACATTTGAAAATAATAATGGTAATGACATCTATTTTTAACCTTAGTAAAGAAAACTAGTGCGTATTCTACAATGTGATCTCTGCAATCTCAGATATGAAGTTACTCACCAGCCTGGGGTCCAGCAAGAGGGATGCAGATGTTTAGTCACAAAATTGTGTCTGACTCTTTTGTGACCCCATGGGCTGTAGCCTTCCAGACTCCTCTGTCCGTGGGATTTCTCCAGGAAAGAATGCAGGCACGGGTTGCCACCTCCTTCTCCAGGGGATTTCCTGACCCAAGGATTGAACCTGCGTCCTCTGCACTGGCAGGCAGATTCCTTACCACTGAGCGACCAGGGAAACCTGAGGAATGCAGAGGATGTGACAAAAACATCCCTTCATCAGGACGGCGTTCTGGGATCCCCTACTGCCTGCCTCTGCCTTTCAGGCTGATGCTTCATGACGCACGCTGGGAAGAGTTCCCAGGGGAGACTCCCACACTGGGCCCACCCTGAGCCCACCCCGGGACACTCAGTCTCTCACAGCCACCCAGCAGGTATCTCCCAGGACTTCAATTTCACGATCGGGGGCTGACAACCCGCTTCCCTTTCCCAGCCGAGCTCTGCCTCCTCACCACCACACACACACACAAAATTAAAATAGGACTTCTTACCAGCTGAGATCTATCACACATGGATCCTAAGCAATGAAGGATAACTAGTCACTTTCCCATATTCTTTACATTCATTGCATTTCTCTCCTGTGTAATTTCTCTTGGGTTCAATATGGCTAGGATTTCTTCTGGTGGCTTTTCCACATAGATTATATTCATAGAGTTTCTCTCCAGGTTGAGTTGGTGCCTGCTGATTAAGGAGTAAGTGTTAATTAAAGACTTAGCACTACCATGGAATATCACTGTAACTTGGTGAAACCATTTAATTTCCCCAAACCTCAGTTCCCTCACTAATAAAAAGGGAGTCATCTTGGTACCTATTATAGGGCCTTCAGTGATGACTAATGCAATAATAAACATATTTAACACACTAACACTTGGCCATAGATATTAACTATCATTATTATCATCAAAATTGTCATTATTAACTTCATCATCATCCTGATAGCTTATGGTGAATGGTGTCAGACTCTTGATATCTGAAGAAGATTTAGCTTCAGGACCAGGGACCAGACGTGATCACTCTAGAGCTTTTGTGTAGCAGAGTTTTATTAAAGTATAAAAAGGAACAGAGACTGCTTCTGACATAGACATCAGAAGGGGGATGAAGAGTGCCCCCCACCGCTAGTTTTAACAAGCTGTTTTATGTCTATTAGAAAGTAATTAATCAGATAAGAGAGACACCTCAAGGTTGACGGAGTTTCACCAGGTCCCTCTCCCACAATATGCATTTTTGAGATAGGATGGCACGAAGTGTATCATTTCCCAGCCATAAACCAATTAATATGAATACTGGTTTGTTGAACTATTATCAGCCAAAAGTTAGTCTTAGGCGGAACCATTTTGAAGAAAGGTAAATTCCAAAGCATATTCCAAAGAAAGGCAAATTCCAATACATAGTTTCAGTAACAGAGCTTAAAAAAAATATTTCCATAAGAAAAATGCATTTGTGAGCTCAAGGCTTGAGAAACATTCAGTTCAGGTGGAACCAGGTGTCGTCATAGCAACACAGAATTTTAAGAGACACTTGCAGCCTATTACCTCCATTTGGAGACCCCTGGCTTTCCTACCTGTTACCCTCTCAATCCTCACCTAAGACAGTCTCTCATTTTACAAACTAATAAATTAAGTTTTAGAGCAGCTTTTCTTAGCATTGCTACTAATAAACTGCAATCACTTTGAACATGAGTATTTTTAATAGTGAGTATTAGACTAATGTCTGACCATTTTATGCACATTTGTATACATTTATATGATTCAATTTAATACCACTGTTAAGACAATTTACTTTAAAACACAAATTAGGGTACATTGAGGATTAAGTCTGTAGTAATATGAATCTTTCATTCCTATGTTTGTTATGCTTGTGGTTCTCTACCCAGTGGCCCAGGCAACAGTATTTGTAAAGCTCCCCAGGTGATTAAAAGGTCGAGACTTCTCACACTTCTTATGTTTAAGAGAATCACTGCTTTCTGCCTTCTCACCTGGGAGAGAAATGAAAGCCATCGATAGGCCTCCAGGAAATTTCATTGGTTTAACCCATTGATCCTCAACCCAGTGATCCTCAACCCTGGGGCTGATTAAAATTACCTGGGGAGGACTTAAAGTCCAGATCCAACCAAGACCATGTAAATCATGTAATCATATTGATTATAAGTTATTAAGTTTGTCAACTACCTCACTTCTAAAACAAACAAAATGTATTATTCCCAACAGTCATGATATGAAGCAACTTTTTTTTCCTTTCTTGTTACAAAGAGTAAGGTGAGGTACTACTGTGCTGACTTTACCAGTAAGTTTAAATCAGGATTTTTGTACATCCAAAAAGAATTTTTAGCATATCTTTTGAATCTGCTGTGCACAAGTGGATTGAGCATATTCAAAATAGATGCAAGGGAGCCCTTATGCAACTGTTTAGGAAAAATCTTTTTTTTTCTTCTATGTACAAATAGGGGTTCATTATTATCTCTTAAGTATCAGATGACAGTGACCCTGTTAAAAAAAAAAAGCAGAGGAAATATAACCCTATTATATTGATACGACTGTTCACGTGGCTTAAAACTTTCAAAAGACTAAGATCATGGCATCCAGTCCCATCATTTCATGGCAAACAGATGGGGAAACAATGGAAATAGTGACAAACTTTAATTTCTTGGGCTCCATAATAACTGCAGATGGTGACTGCAGCCATGAAATTAAAAGACAAGCACTTGCTCCTTGGAAGAAAAACTATGACAAACCTAGACAGCATATTAAAAAGTAAAGACATTATTTGCCAACAAAGGTCCATCTAGCCAAAGCCATGGTTTTTCCAGCAGTCCTGCATGGATGTGAGAGTTGGGCTATAAAGAAGGCTGAGCACGGAGGAATTGATGCTTTTGAATGAGTGTTAGAGAAGACTCTTGAGAGTCCTTTGGACTGCAAAGAGATCCAACCAGTCAATCCTAAAGGAAATCAGTACTGATTATTCATTGGAAGGACTGATGCTGAAGCTGAAAATCCAATACTCTGGCCACCTGACATGAAGAGCCGACTCACTGGAAAAGACCCTGATGCTGGGAAAGATTGACGGCAGGAGGAGAAGGGGACAACAGAGGATGAGATGGTTGGATGACATCACCAACTCGATGGACAGGAGTTTGAGCAAGCTCTGGGAGTTGGTGATGGACAGAGAAGCCTGGCATGCCACAGTCCACAGGGTCGCAAAGAGGTGGACACGACTGACTGAACTGAACTGTCTTTTAAAATTCTGTTTTACCCATAATTGATTTTAGCATCAAGTTAAAAACTAAATGATTACTTCCAAGTCCTGGATACAGTTCATCTTTTCACCATTACGCAGCAGTTTCAAAATTTGGTGTTAGGGCTTCCCTGATATCTCAGTTGGTAAAGAATCCACATGTGATGCAGGAGACCCTGGTTTGATTCCTGGGTCGGGAAGATGCACTGGAGAAGGGATAGGCTACCCACTCCAGTATTCTTGGGCTTCCCTTATGGCTCAGCTGGAAAAGAAAATGCCTGCAATGCAGGAGACCTGGGTTCTATCCCTGGGTTGGGAAGATCCCCTGGAGATCCCCTGGAGAAGGGAAAGGCTATCGTACCCACTCCAGTATTCTGGCCTGGAGAATTCCATGGATAGTCCATGGGGTCACAAAG
This sequence comes from Cephalophus harveyi, assembly GCA_006410635.1. Lineage (NCBI taxonomy): Eukaryota > Metazoa > Chordata > Mammalia > Artiodactyla > Bovidae > Cephalophus > Cephalophus harveyi. The sequence goes on along the minus strand of SJYT01028266.1, from coordinate 20,391 downwards.
AGTCAGATACAACTGAGTGACTTTCACTTTACCCTCCTTTCAACAGTTTCAAATTTTGGTGTACTTGTTTGTTTTTGTTTGTTGCTTGTTTAAATTGGGGTTCATTAGGGAAAATGTGCATATGAAATACTTTTTAAATCTCTCCAGAGATCAACTTTATCAAAATCAATGTTTACACTCCTTGAGAGCTAACAAAGCCTTCATGAACTTTTTATAGGAGAGATAACCTCTGATATTGACAAGATTTTATTTTCTCCATAGTTCTCATCCCACACTTTGACAAAGTTAGAATATTGTTATCAGACTTGTTATTGATCCAACAGGCATTGAATGACTTTGGAATAAAGAAAATAGACATAACCTTTTTTCTGTAAGCCTAAATGATACTTAGTAATTGTTTGAGTGAGACATATTTATTTTTCTGAGTCTTTAAATTCTGTGATATAAGTCATTTGACCGAAAGTTCTTAGGCCCTAGAGGTAATCTCTGACTTTGCTTTGTTTTGCTTTGTTTTGCAGGGAAAGGAATGTGACTAAAATAGTTCTCCCCATCTCTGAATGCAACAAGTATGCATACTCTATTTTACTTACTCATTTTAAAAGGTGATGTATTTACTATCTTTCCTTGACTTGAGAGTTAGGAATCAATAGGCATGTGATTGGTAAAACATCAGTGACACAGGGACTTGAACTGAAATGACTGCTATGAAGCAATCTAAAAATAATCAAACTAATGTCGGTTTTCTAACTCAAATGCAATCTTTACTCACTGCTTTATGATTAAAATGTTCCTTTGAAAGTAAATTAATTTTTTTCATCTTTGCAGGATGACTGATGGTTAGGCTTTTATTCATAGTCTGCCTAAATTACAAGTTTACATATCACTGACGACCCTTTGCAATAGTGACACTTTTACTGATGAAACTCAATGTCCTATTAAGAAATAAAAGTGAAATATTATGTGTATATAAATCGATAAATAAAAGAAACAAGTGACTTTGATGGAATAATCTAAAACAAACACTTTTTTCAAAGATGAAGCAGAAAGAGCATCCCTTTGTGACTGCTAATTTTAATTTAACAGGCTCACATCCTCCAAACAGTACAGGGAGTAAATAAAAGCCTATCACATTTGCCTTGTTCCCCAAATGTGTCCCTGTTTTATTACTTACTTTAAGCTTTCCTAGCACCTCAGTTTCCCCACAGTCTCCACCTGCATACACAATTACAGATCACGCCTTTATTGACTTCATACCTTAGGCCTAATTTTCCACTCAACTTTTCTTCAGCTATCTAAAAACTCATTTTTTGGACTCTTACAGGAACCAAGTTCCATCTGTTCTAAGGACCTGAGTGTTGCCACAAACAAAAGAGTGTTTTCCCAACTTCAGGGGAAACACGGGCTGAATCATCCCATCCCACTCACTCAGGTTACAGGGGATCACAGTTGATTATTTGAGTTTGTAAGGAACATAACTAGAAAGGTCAGGAAGACACAAGAAAGAAGAAGCATGAGCAAAAGAAAGGAACAAATAAATTATGAATATATATTTAGGACTGGTAAACCCATCACAGCAGGTCTAATTTTTACTGCAAACAAAAAGGACATGAAAGAATTTGGAGAAGATACAAAGGCTCATGATATTTTACTGTTTTTCCTGAAAACATTTTCTGAATCTGTATTACATTTGGAAAAGGAGAAATTATCTCATTAATATATCTGCTTTTTAAATTCAATACCTTCCAGACCCTCCCCAAGCAAAATCAGCTAAGGATTCTGTAAGTCATACTTCTCTTTATTCAATCTTCTGTGTGTGTGTGTGAGCATAGTCATGTCTGACTCTTTGTGATCCCATGGACTGTAGCCTACCAGGCTCCTCTGTCCATGGAATTCTCCAGGCAAGAATACTGGAGCAGGTTGCCATTTTCTTCTCCATTATTCAATCTTACATCATTTCATATCATGCTATCTATACTGATGATTAAATAAGGGCAAAAGAACATTTATAATATATGCAATAAATATATGAATCTCCAAGCTGCTACCTGTCCCGGGCTTGAAAGATAAAATACGGCCAGTATCTTGATGCTCCTGTGTGCTCTCAGGTGAGCTCCCACCTGCTGTATGTCTCACAGACTTGCTACCACAAATTCTGTGTTTATTAGTTCCATATTTCTCTTTGTGGTTTTATCACATACGGTTGTATAATAACATAATGTAATATTTATTTTGCATTATTTATACTTTATTTAAATGGCATAATTCTTCTGAAGATGGTCTATTTACTTTAAAATGATAATTCACACAGGTTGACTTATGTCACTGAAATTCATTAATTATCAGTTCTGCATTGTTCTACCATCGAATAAGCCAACTGTCAGTTCAGCTGGACATTTGGGTTGCTTAAAATTTTTGCAGTTACAAACACTGCAGATGCAAACATTCTTGGCTCACATGTGCAAGAGTTTCTCTTAGGCATGTGCCTAGAAGGGAAAACCCTGGGCCATGGGGTTAGCACAAGTCTTTAAGTTTACAAGGTGATATCGTGTGGTTTTCCAAAGAGGTTTTATCAATATATTCAGTCTGTCAATTACTGAAAGATATGGGTTAAAATATTCCACTGTGACAGTGAATTTAACAAATTCTACTTGTAGTCTTGTCATATGTGTGTGTATCTTTGTTAAGGTCATAAATATTTTAAACTCTTACAACTTGCTAGAGACTTGAAACTACTAAGTTATAATTTTTTATGTCTCTCATAGTGTATCATTTGAACTTTGTGTCTTAAAGTTTACTTGGTGTGCTATTAATATAGTTTCTTTATAATTTATTTGGTATTACCCTCCTGTATTACTTTTCCAAAATTTTACTTCCAATATCATGCCTTACTGTGCCAGGTTTGTATCTTAAAAACTTGATTTTATATACAATCTAGATTTTATATACAATCTGAAATATTTGATTTTTAACTGAAAAGATGTGTATAAGAGACAGGGGTCACAAAGAGTCAGATACAACTGAGTGACTTTCACTTTACCCTCCTTTCAACAGTTTCAAATTTTGGTGTACTTGTTTGTTTTTGTTTGTTGCTTGTTTAAATTGGGGTTCATTAGGGAAAATGTGCATATGAAATACTTTTTAAATCTCTCCAGAGATCAACTTTATCAAAATCAATGTTTACACTCCTTGAGAGCTAACAAAGCCTTCATGAACTTTTTATAGGAGAGATAACCTCTGATATTGACAAGATTTTATTTTCTCCATAGTTCTCATCCCACACTTTGACAAAGTTAGAATATTGTTATCAGACTTGTTATTGATCCAACAGGCATTGAATGACTTTGGAATAAAGAAAATAGACATAACCTTTTTTCTGTAAGCCTAAATGATACTTAGTAATTGTTTGAGTGAGACATATTTATTTTTCTGAGTCTTTAAATTCTGTGATATAAGTCATTTGACCGAAAGTTCTTAGGCCCTAGAGGTAATCTCTGACTTTGCTTTGTTTTGCTTTGTTTTGCAGGGAAAGGAATGTGACTAAAATAGTTCTCCCCATCTCTGAATGCAACAAGTATGCATACTCTATTTTACTTACTCATTTTAAAAGGTGATGTATTTACTATCTTTCCTTGACTTGAGAGTTAGGAATCAATAGGCATGTGATTGGTAAAACATCAGTGACACAGGGACTTGAACTGAAATGACTGCTATGAAGCAATCTAAAAATAATCAAACTAATGTCGGTTTTCTAACTCAAATGCAATCTTTACTCACTGCTTTATGATTAAAATGTTCCTTTGAAAGTAAATTAATTTTTTTCATCTTTGCAGGATGACTGATGGTTAGGCTTTTATTCATAGTCTGCCTAAATTACAAGTTTACATATCACTGACGACCCTTTGCAATAGTGACACTTTTACTGATGAAACTCAATGTCCTATTAAGAAATAAAAGTGAAATATTATGTGTATATAAATCGATAAATAAAAGAAACAAGTGACTTTGATGGAATAATCTAAAACAAACACTTTTTTCAAAGATGAAGCAGAAAGAGCATCCCTTTGTGACTGCTAATTTTAATTTAACAGGCTCACATCCTCCAAACAGTACAGGGAGTAAATAAAAGCCTATCACATTTGCCTTGTTCCCCAAATGTGTCCCTGTTTTATTACTTACTTTAAGCTTTCCTAGCACCTCAGTTTCCCCACAGTCTCCACCTGCATACACAATTACAGATCACGCCTTTATTGACTTCATACCTTAGGCCTAATTTTCCACTCAACTTTTCTTCAGCTATCTAAAAACTCATTTTTTGGACTCTTACAGGAACCAAGTTCCATCTGTTCTAAGGACCTGAGTGTTGCCACAAACAAAAGAGTGTTTTCCCAACTTCAGGGGAAACACGGGCTGAATCATCCCATCCCACTCACTCAGGTTACAGGGGATCACAGTTGATTATTTGAGTTTGTAAGGAACATAACTAGAAAGGTCAGGAAGACACAAGAAAGAAGAAGCATGAGCAAAAGAAAGGAACAAATAAATTATGAATATATATTTAGGACTGGTAAACCCATCACAGCAGGTCTAATTTTTACTGCAAACAAAAAGGACATGAAAGAATTTGGAGAAGATACAAAGGCTCATGATATTTTACTGTTTTTCCTGAAAACATTTTCTGAATCTGTATTACATTTGGAAAAGGAGAAATTATCTCATTAATATATCTGCTTTTTAAATTCAATACCTTCCAGACCCTCCCCAAGCAAAATCAGCTAAGGATTCTGTAAGTCATACTTCTCTTTATTCA
>SJYT01028266.1:5283-15520 GCA_006410635.1 Cephalophus harveyi | reverse complement strand
CCACCCTTTTACTTTCAAACTTTATGTGTCCTTATACTATAGATGTATTTTTAGAAATAACACTTATCTTAATGATTTACAGATTTTCAATCTGTCATTCTACTGATGAGTTGTCTATTTACATTTATTATAATTACTGACATATTTGAACTTCCTACTCTTTACTTTTTATTCATCTCACTTGTTCCCTTCCTTTTTCCCATCTTCTATTGAGTTTTTGGCTTCTACTTTTTTTTAATGAACTTTTTAATATTGATTTGGAATTTATATATTCTTTTAATGATTACCATTACATTTTAACATGCTTGTTTAATATAATAAGGTCTAAGAGTAAACTACAGATAAACAATAAAAGGATTTAAACCACATTAGCACTGATCATATCCTTTTCCAATTTATATACTAGTAGACACTGTTGTGGAGAAGGCAATGGCACCTCACTCCAGTACTCTTGCCTGGAAAATCCCATGAGAGGAGGAGCCTGGTAGGCTGCAGTCCAGGGGGTCTCGAAGAGTCGGACTCGACAGAGCGACTTCCCTTTCACTTTTCACTTTCATGCACTGGAGAAGGAAATTGCAACCCACTCCAGTGTTCTTGCCTGGAGAATCCCAGGGACGGGGGAGCCTGGTGGGCTGCCATCTATGCGGTCGCACAGAGTCAGACACGACTGAAGTGACTTAGCAGCAGCAGACACTGTTGTAATTTGTTTATTCAGACAATGTTTGTTTGAATTGTTCAACTTTTTCTTTCTTTTACTTCTATGATTGTTTTGCTTTCTCTTAAAAATGGCCTTTAGATTTTTGGATGTTTTAAGAGAACAAATTTTCTGGCAGTATGCATCATCTTTTCTTAAACTTCAAATGCCTTTTTTAGAATATATTTTACATCATGTTTAATTTCTTTCAGCAGAAGTATTATTTAGAGTAGCTGGTCCTTAATCCCTGCCAGAAATAGAAAAGCAAGTCAGAAAAATCTTTACATATTCATAAAATAGGACCTAAAGAAAGAAACTGGGAAAATAGAATTTTTATAGTAATAATTGTCATCTTTCATGTAAAAAAAGACGATCCACCATTAGTAGAATTTGTGTTTTGAATAAAATGATGTGTACAGCTCTAGCCCTATTTCATGCCCTGTTATCCAGGTGGTGGCTGGCACACATTCTTGAACTGGCAGAGGAAAATTGTACCCATGGCCTTGAAACAGAGCCCAGGTAATTGGCTCCATATGAACACTAAAGCTATGTCTTTGGCTTCCTTAGCTGCATGTACTGACCAACTGTGCCAACCCACTAAGTTGACCATTCTGATGAATTATTCACACTGAAGGCTTATTTTTATCCTTAACTTCAACCATAGTAAGGATGCATATGCAGAAATACAGCTGATAAGTGTAGATAGAAGGACTAACTCAGCAAAATACCATTTCTATAATCAGTGTAATAAGAGACAAGGATCATCATTAGAGGCCAAAACCACTGGGTGAAAGGTTTGGCAGTAACAAGATATTCACACACCCTCCCATATAATTCTACTGATTACATATTAAATACAAGATTACTAATAAGGAGGAAATATTTTTGAAGTTCAGAATGTAGAACATTCTACAAGACAATAGGTTTATGCTCTTCAAAAAAAAAGATAATATCATTAAAAACAAAGAAAGTATACAATGGAATATTACTCGGCCATAAAAAGGAATGAATTTGAGGCAGTGGTAGTGAGGTGGATGAAGCTAGAGTCTGTTATACATAGTGAAGTAAGTCAGAAAGAGAAAAACAAACATTGTATATTAACATATATATATGGAAGCTAGAAAATTGGTATTGATGAACCTATTTGCAGGGAAGAAATAGAGATGCAGACATAGAGAATGGACTTCTGGGACACAGTGATGGAAAGAGAGGGTGGGACAAATTGAGAAAGTAGCATGGACATATATACACAGTCATGTGTAAAATACATAGCTAGTGGGAAGCTGCTATATGACACAGGAAGCCAAGCCACTCTGTGATGAGCTGAGGGGCGGAATGGGAGGAAGGGGTGGGGGCTCTAGCAGAAGGGGATATATATAATTATGATTGATCAGCATTGTTGTATGGCAGAAACCAATACAACAGTGCAAAGCAGTCTTCCTCCAATTAAAAAAAAAATTTAAAAGAAAGGTATGCTCTTAATATAAAGGGTGCTTCAGTAGAAGAAAGTTCTTTATTATCTATGCAATGTCCTATTTTGTCATTAAGAGTTTTCATGAAACAATTGAAAAAAATAAACAAGAAAAAGGTAATCAGAGTGTTCTGGATTAAGAGACTGACATGACATAACGATCAAATGTAATGCAAGAAATTGGACCAGTTCTTGAATTCTTAAAAGTAGCTTTAAAAGACATTCTTCCAGTTGAACATGAATGATACACTATGTAATATTATTGAGTGCTAATTTTAGGAGTGAGATTGGTATTGTAGGAGAATGTTCTTTTTCTTATGATTTACAAGCAGAAGTAGTTAAGTGTGAAGTGTAGTGATGGTTGCAACTTAGACAGAGATGGATAGATAGGTAGATGATAGACAGTGATTGACACATGAGTGGATGGGGTGGGACGGCAGGGGAAAGCAAATGTGGTAAATGTTTGCAATTAAATGAAAGATATATGTGTCCATTTTCTTTAGTCTTAAAATTTGTCAAAATAAAATATTGGGAGAAATAATGTAGAAAACTACCCATTCTCTTTCTTTCCTTCACTGAAATGTAGCCTAAGAGATTTAGGTGGAATCCATTGTATAGTGAAAGCTGATAAACACTGAAACAAATGTTTGAACAAGTTGTGGCATCTCCTTGTGGGAGAATGAATAAAAACTTAGCGTGTGATTATCTGGCCTGACTTGATGTTATTGTAATCACTAAACTAAATTTTTAGCTGAAAGCTAACACCTAAATATCCTCTCTGGATTAGGAATTTCTGATCATTAATTTACTTCAGGAACACTTATTATCTTATAATTATCTGAGAATTCAAAAAAATAATACAGCAAAATAACATTATTGAGGGTCTGTGAAACTACATTCAGAATTCAAAATGTGATTTAGCACACACTGATGCAATAGACTCCTGATAGTTAAATTGTTTTAATATTTAATATCTCTCAGAGTAGTTCAAGACAGTAGTCAATTGTGCTACCAATAGAGCAGGGAAATAATATTTTCCCCAAACCAAAAATCAGTTTCTGGCCAATCTGTATTGTTGAATCATATCATGCTAAAGGCATTGTTAGCTTAAAAAATGTGTTTTAGTATACACTTTATGCTGTTTTATACAAACTTGAAAACTTTAAGTTTGACTGTAAGATTAATTTTTACTCTGCATATTGGTAGCATGTTAGGAATCATAAAAGCTATTAGGGGAAATAAATATTGTACAAGCATATAATATTGTGACACAATGAGGTGGTTATAAGGGAAATTATGACACATAATACAAATTTAAATGAATGTTGACTTATAGTTTTGTAAATTCTTTTTCATCTGCATGAAAAATAAACATAAATCATTCCTATAACCACTGAAAAAAAAGGCTGTAGTGATTAAAACACCTGATGCTTTAAACAATCTACAAAATATGCGGGCTCCCCTGGTAGCTCAGCTGGTAAAGAATCCGCCTGCAATGCAGGAGACCCCAGTTCAATTCCTGGGTCAGAAAGATCTGCTCCGTACCATTCAGGGAGTATACAACTTGAAAATATGAAGCCTTAAACAAGTAATCTTGCCTAAATATTGAATTATTTACATAAAAAGAAAAAAACAATTATTTCACCAAGTGATAATTTGTTTGTGACACATTTTAAACGGTCTATGGAGACCGTTACTCAAGGTTCAAAAGGAACACTTTATCCATCAAATGCCTACATCACCTAAGAAACTTCTGATTTTGTCAAATATTTATAAGGTTGAAGATCTTCCTTGTTAACTAACACTTTTATAATCAAGAGCTTCTTTCTTCTGTTTATACACATTATATTTAATGCCATTTTTCTTGTTTAAACTGAGTAAGTCAAAATATGTACTGATACATTGTTCAGTCACTCAGCCATATCCGACTATTTGCGACCCCATGGACTGCAGCACACCAAGCTTCCCTATCCATCACCAACTCCTGGAGCTTGCTCAAACTCATCCATCAAGTCAGTGATGCCATCCAATCATCTCGTCTTCTGTCATCCTTTCTTCTGCCTTCAATCTTTCCCAGCATCAGGGTCTTTTCTAATGAGTTTGCTCTTCACATCAGGTGACCAAAGTACTGGAGCTTTAGCTTCAGCATCAGTCTTTCCAATGAATATTCAGGACTGAATTTCCTTTAGGATTGACTGGCTTGATCCCCTTGCCAACCAAGGGACTCTCAAGAGTCTTCACCACCACAGTGCAAAAGCATCAATTCTTTGGTGCTCAGCCTTCTTTATGGTCCAACTCTCACATCCATACATGACTACAGGAAAAACCATAGCTTTGACTATATGGATCTTTGTTGTCAATGTAATACCTCTGCTTTCTAATATGCTGTCTAGGCTTGTCATAGATTTTCTTCCAAGGAGCAAGTGTCTTTTAATCTTATGCAGTCAGTGTCTGCAATGATTTTGGAGCCCAAGAAACTATATAGTATAGTCAAGTCTTACCAATAAACCAAGTTACTTTAACTTCCTCTAAAAGGACTCATCTTACATATGGCTTTATTGCTTCTCTTTATCTTTCTTGTAGTGGAATGACTGGTTGAGCTGGAAACAAACCTTAAATTATATAGTTCAGTGGTTTTCAATATGAATCCTGCAAAGTCTTCACGATTTTCACAGACATATCTTCTCTGCCTCCCAACCATGAACCCAGAAAGCTTCCCAGAAGGCTAACATTTATAAAAACTTGAGGTCTACATTTCAGGCCTATGTATTTGGTTATTCCCTTTTATGTAGTTCTTAATCTTTTATTTTTTTCTTCTGTGGACCATTAATGCCATAGTTTCTGAAAAAGCCATCAAATTTACAGACTGTAAAATTGGTCATATTGATAGTCCCCCTAAATTTATAGTTTTCAAATGACTTGCCAACATAAAAATAATTACAGCAAAATTTATTTGTAATTTATGTCCCAGATGTTGCAATTTGATTATTTATAATGGCTTAGGTAAAATGAACAAGAGTAAAGAGTACCAAAAAAGAAAATTATAGCTCTGTTGCTTATAAGAAAAGTTTCACAAGAGTAATAACTCATTTTTAAAACATAAAATTTTCTATTTGTTTTTTATTTTAATTCATTTTTGAACAAATAATATAGTCACAAAGTTCAAAACTCAAAAAAGTATGAAAATGCCCACAGTGACAGCCACTCCCCCAGTCTGGCCCTCTGTCTATGCAGCCCCTTCCACAACTTCAAACAGGATGATTGGCTATTATAAGTAACTGTGTGTGTGTGTCCTTCCAAAAAAATGTTTATATACACAAAAACCAAATACTAATGTGAATTTACCTATCCCCTTCCATTTCTCACACATGTAAATATTCTATACATGCTAGTCACAAATTTGCTTTGTTTGTTTAATATACCTTGGAATACTTATTAAATTTGTCACCTGGTATGAACTGGACACCCTCACAGGAAGCATTAAGTGAACCACACAAATATTCTACTTCTAATTTTCATCAAGGCATTCTTCTAGAAATTTTCATAAACTAAGTCATTGATTGGACCACATTTCTCCATATTAACAGTACTGTAACTGGAGGATTGCATCTCTGACTAATGACCAACATCAAATAAAGTATAGCTATGACCAAAATATATTATTAAGTCAAAGATAGAAAAGAAACTTTTAAATTAGTATTAAATAGTTGATATTTCCCCAAATCATAAATTATATACATATAAATACAAATTTCCAAATGATTATATAAGCCTCAGTGCATGTAAACAGCAATATATATGCTTTTACCATAAATTTTACCTATCTAAAAATGTGCTCATGACAAACATGTTTGATGATATTTTTCTTATCTTCTTAGAATTTTTAAGGGTGATATATTTGGGGGGCATGATTTTGATGCCCAAATCCTCCTTTTCATATAGTCACATACTTTTTTCCCTTGGCAAATATCTTGTAATGCACAGAGGAATTCAAAATCATTTCACTGATACCATTCTTCTCAAGAATAATCATAGACCTCTTGCCACATTTGTCTCAACTGACTCTTTTAAAAATAAGATATCTCTAGCTCGTGCTTCAGTTCAGTTCAGTTCAGTCACTCAGTCGTGTCCAACTCTTTCGGACACCATGGACTGTAGCCCACCAGATTCCTGTGTCCGCGGGGTCCTCCAGGCAAGAATAATGGAGTGGGTTGCCATGCCCTCCTCCAGAGAATCTTCCCTCCTCAGATCAAACCCAGATCTCCCGCATTGTTGGCAGATTCTTTACTATCTGAGCCACCAGGGAAGCCCCATTTCATAGTTCTTCCCCTTCCCCTCCTTTTCTTCCTAAAGATAACTATTATCCTTAAGATGATGTGAGGATAAGCATGTTTGGGGAATTCTTACTATATGGGAATATACTGATAAACAATATAAACTATTATTATGTGCTTCACATCTTTCATATAAATATCAGCTGTTTGCAAAAAAATAATAATAATCACTGAAGCATATACATATTTAAAGTCTTTTCAATAAGTTATTTAGTTTATGAGTTTTTAGAAAACTCCATTAAACTGATCCTTTGTTCTTCTTTTCCTTTGTCTTTATCGCCTAAATAATACAATGAGAGCTTTAGAAGGAAAATGGAGTCCCACATACGTCTTCTCCACAGAGGATGTGAAGGAGGTGGGGCCAGGCTCCTGATCACCTGCTTTGGCTGAGAGTAGAGGGAGGGGGAAAAGTGGCGAGGAAGCTTTGTGACTTCTAATGTAGAAGATGTCTTTCTATTTTTAAGACTGTCTGAATCACTGGATAGCATCTTGACCTTGGAAGAAAACTTCAAGTAAATGGACAAATTTGCTTGAGTCATAAATAAAAATATTTGGCAAAAATAGAATAAAACAGATAACTATTGATAACAAAAACCTACTGTATAGCACGGGGAAGCCTACTCAATATTCTGTAATGACCTATATGGGAAAAGAATCTGAAAAAGAATAAATATTTGTATGTGTATAACTTATTCACTTTGTTGTACAGCAGAAACTAATACAACATTGTAAATCAACTGTACTCCAATACAAATTAATTTTAAATAAATAAATATAGAATCAATGAAGTCATAAAAAATTATCAGGAATTGACTATTTTAAATCTGACTTTTGGCCCAAAGTTTCTTACAGTTCTTGGTTATTTTTTTTGTCATTTTTGTTTTAAAAAAGGCAGTCTCTTATCCAAAGCCATGGCAACACTACCTTTCACTCAAGAATACCCATTTTGATTTAATGATTTTAAACGTGGCATGAAAAGACTGTTAGTGCTGGGTAGATGTTCCCCCACAACAAGGGTCTTAGGACAATTTTCTCTTTTGTTGTACTTCCATCTCCTTTTCATCACATCCTACCCATCCATTTGCAGACCCCACTTCACAAAAGTCTCAGTATCTTCACACTGCTCTGGCCCTCCCTAGCTCTTTACCTAGGACCACCCTCCCCTTGATAGTTGAGAGCTCAAAAACAGCCAGCTTACTTTTCATTATCCCATTATAACCCCTCTTCTCCTGGGAAACCTCATGATATGGGAATGATGAGTATTGACTGGAGAACTCAGAGCTATCAAGAATATAGAAGGTGGAGCAATTGAATGAGTCAAAAGACAGAATGCCAATAGGGTTTACATTTGTCTTATTTCTACAGTTGCATGCTACCATTGATTGTCAAACACACCAGTGCATTTGGTTGCAAATTGAGTTCCTGCCACAAAAGTTGAATGGGTGCTGATGGTGGTAATAGTTGCAGGAAATTTGAGACCCAGGTACTTTATTCACTTTGGGACGCTGGCACAAAGGTACTCTTTCTTTGTGCCAGTTCTGAAGATAAGTGCTGATGTTGTTCCTAGACACATATCCTTGTGTCTGATTCTCAAACCTGTCAAAGAAGCTCTTTAACGCTGTCTCTGTGGTTTTGGTACACTATCCAAGATAAATTCCATGGTGTGCAACTAAAACCTCTAATACACTCTACTTCACAGGGTGGTGAAAGCCAAATGAGATACTAATATCTTTAATTAATATAGATTGGTTTTATGATCAACTTTTAAACCTCTCTTCAAAAATAAGGGTAACATTTAGAGTTCTGAGATCTCAGTCTTTGCTGCGGCTGAACCCTGGAAGCAAGGTGGTTGGTTCTGGTCCAGTATGATGGCGGACTGCAGCACGAGCATCAGGTAACAGCAGAAGCAGCAATGTTTCACTTCCTCAGAAAGCCTCTGGAATCTAGAAAGCCATCAGAACCAGAAAAAAAGAAGATGGATTTGTCCTTTTAGAGATCAAGCCCTAAGCCTTTGGAGTGGGAGCACTGACTCCAAGAATTTAGACTACCAGAGAACTAACCCTAGAACTAATCCTAGTATCAAATAGTGAGAACTCACACTAAGGAAATCACTTGAATACAAGACCTGGCATCACCCAATGACTAGTAGCACCCTGTGCAGGATGATTCATCTAAACAACAAACAAAACAAAAATACAAACCCAATCATCAGCAGACAGGATAACCACCTCACTCAGCCTTGCCCATCAGAGGAAAAACAAACAAAAAAAAAAACTAAGCACAAATCTCACCCTTACTTACACAAACCACTGGACCAACCTTAGGAGGGCAGAAACCAAAAGGAAGAAAGAATTCAAACTTGAAGTGTGGGAAAAGGAGACCACAAACACAATGGCTCAGAGGTTAAAGTGTCTGCCTGGGATGCGGGAGACCTGGGTTCGATCCCTGGGTCGGGAAGATCCCCTGGAGAAGGAAATGGCAACCCACTCCAGTACTCTTGCCTGGAGAATCCCATGGAGGGAGGAGCCTGGTGGGATACAGTCCATGGGGTCGCAAAGAGTCGGACACGACTGAGCGACTTCACTTTCACTTTCATATATATAATAAAAAGGCAGAGAAATACTACACAAATGAAGGAACAAATTAGAAACACAGAAGTCCAAATAAATGAAGAGGAAACAGGCAAACTATCTGAAAAAGAATTCAGAATAATGATGGTGAAGATGATCAAAAACCTTGAAAACAAAATGGAGAAAATGCAAAATCAATTAACAAAGACCTAGAAGAATTAAAGAATAAACATACAGAGACAAACAACACAATTACTGAAATTAAAAACACTCTGGAATGAAACAATAGCAGAATATCTAAAGCAGAAGAACGAATTAGTGAGCTGGAAGATAAAATAGTGGAAATAGCTTCTGAAGAGCTGAATAAAGTAAAAACAATGAAAAGAACTGAGGATAGTCTCAGAGACATCTGGGACCATTTCAAACACACCAACATTTGAATTATAGGGGTTCAAGAAAAAGAAGAGAAAAAGAAAGGGTATGAGAAATTTTTTGAAGAGATTATAGTTGAAAATTTCCCCAACGTGGAAAAAGAAACAGTCAAGTCCAAGAGGCAAAGAGTCCCATACAGGATAAACCCAAGGAGAAACACACCAAGACACATACTAATCAAGCTAACAAAGACTAAAAACAAACAAAGAATATTAAAAGCAACAAGTAACATACAGGGAAACCCCATACATTTAACAGCTGATCTTTCAGCATAAACTCTGCCGGCAAGAAGGGAAGGGCAGAATATATTTAAAGTACTGAAAGGGGAAAATCTACATCCAAGATAACTGTACTCAGCGAAGATCTCATTCAAAATTGATGGAAAAATGGAAAAATAAAAAACTTTTCAGACAGCAAAAGTTAGGAAAATTCAGTACCACCAAACCAGCTTTACAACAAATGTTCAGTTCAGTTCAGTTCAGTTGCTCAGTCGTGTCCAGCTCTTTGCGATCCCATGAATCACAGCATGCCAGGCCTCCCTGTCCGTCACCAACTCCTGGAGTTCACTCAAACTCATGTCCATCAAGTAAGTGATGCCATCCAGCCATCTCACCCTCTGTCGTCCCCTTCTCCTCCTGCCCCCAATCCCTCCCAGCATCAGAGTCTTTTCCAATGAGTCAACTTTTCGCATGAGGTGGCCAAAGTACTGGAGTTTCAGCTTTAGCAACATTCCTTC
>SJYT01028265.1:82895-119559 GCA_006410635.1 Cephalophus harveyi | reverse complement strand
ATTCCATCACCTCCACTAGCTTTGTTCGTAGTGATGCTTTCTAAGGCCCACTTGACTTCACATTCCAAGATGTCTGGCTCTAGATTAGTGATCACATCATCATGATTATCTGGGTCGTGAAGATCTTTTTTGTACAGTTCTTCCGTGTATTCTTGCCACCTCTTCTTAATATCTTCTGCTTCTGTTAGGTCCATACCATTTCTGTCCTTTATCGAGCCCATCTTTGCATGAAATGTTCCCTTGGTATCTCTAATTTTCTTGAAGAGATCTCTAGTTTTCCCATTCTGTTGTTTTCCTCTATTTCTTTGCACTGATTGCTGAAAAAGGCTTTCTTATCTCTTCTTGCTATCCTTTGGAATATAATATAGAACTATATGAGAACTATACTGTATGTAGAATATAGTAAATAGATACTTTTATACATTATAAAATGATCACCACAAAAAGCCTAGTTACCATCTGTCACCATACTAAGTTATTACAGTATTATTGACTATATTCCTTGTGCTGTATATTACGTCCCCATGACTTACTTATAACTGGAGTTTTGTACCTCTTAATTTCTGTCATCTATTTTATTCTTCCCCCCCACCCCACCTCCCCCATGGCAACCACCAGTTTGTTCTCTGTGTCTATGAGTCTGTTTCTGTTTTGTTATATTTGTTCATTTGTTTTGTTTTTAGCTTCCACATGTAAGTGAAATCACATGGTATTTGTCTTTTTCTGACTTATTTCATTTAGCATAATACTGTCTAGGTCCATTCATATTTTTACAAAGGGCAAGATTTTATTCTTTTGTGTGACTAATATATACACACACACACACACACCCCCCACACATCTTCTTTATCCATTCATCTGTTGATGGACATTTAGGTTGCTTCCGTATCTTGATTATTCTAAGTAATGGTGCATTGAGTATAGGCATGCATATCAGCATGTATATATCTTTTCAAAGTAGCATTTTTGTTTTCTTCAAATAAATACCCAGAAATGGAATTGCTAGATCTTAAGGGAGTTCTATTTTGAATTTTTTGAGAAACGTTTCATACTGTTTTACACAGTGGCTACATCAATTTACATTCCCACCAACAGTATACAGGGGTTTCCTTTTCGTCACATCGTTGCCCACATTTATTTGTTGTCTTTTTGATGATAGCCATTCTGACAGGTATGAGGGAATATCTTATTGTGTTTTGATTTATGTTTCCTGATGATTAGTGATGCTGAGCATCTTTTCATGTGTTTGTGTGTTATCGATATGTCTTCTTTAGAAAAATGCCTATTTATGTCTTCTGTCCGTCTTTTAATTGGGTTGTTTGTTTTCTTGATGTTGAGTTGATGTTGGATAATTAATCCCTTATCAGATATATCATTTGAAAATATCTTCTCCCATTCAGTAGACAGCCTTTTCATTTTGTTGATAGTTTCCTTCTCTGTACAAAAGCTTTTTAGTTTGATGTAATCCCCCCCTTTTTTTTTGGCTTTTATTTCCCTTGCCTGAGACATATCCAAAAAAATATTGTTAAAACCAATATCAAAGAGCATATTATGTTTTCTTCTAGGAGTTTTATGGTTTCTAGTCTTATGTTTATATGGTATGATAAAGTTCACTTATTATTTCTAATAGTTTTTTGGTGGTATCTTTATAATTTTCTGTAAATAGATTCTATATCATGTCATCAATGAACAGTGACAGTTTTACTTCTTCTTTTCCAACTTGTATTCCTTTTGTTTGGTTGTCTGATTGCTGTGGCTAGAACTTCTGATACTATGTTGAATAAAAGTGGCGAGAGTGGGCATCCTTGCCTTTTTCATTATCTTAGAGGAAATGCTTTCAGCTTTTCATCACTGAGTATGATATTGATGGTAGGTTTGTCATATATGGCCTTTATTATGTTGAGATATGTTCTATCTATACCCACTTTAAGAGTCTTTGTCATAAGTGGATGTTGAATATTTTTTGATAGGCAAGAAATAGACCTATTAATATAGGACCCTATGAAGGACACAAATAGGCAGGCAAGAGGGCTCTACCCCAAGAACTAAGTGGGCCACATTTTTATAATCAAAGGAGAGGTGGGGAGAGGGAGAAGACCACCTTATTCCTCTTCCTTTGTAAAGATGTTTTAGGAAAATGACGCACATGAGGGTGGTCATGTCCTAGGCCTCAGGTAAGTTCCTGGGACAGGCCACCAAGTGAGGTCCTTGGCTTCACACAGGAAAGAATTCAAGAGCAAGCCATAGTAAAGTGAAAGAGATAGACAGGCTATAGACAGGATATAGTCCCTCTCAGAAGACGAGAGAAGCCCTGGGAGAGACACACCCCACAGACAGATTGTGGGCAGTCTTAGAAAGTGAGAGCAGCCAGACAGGTGTTGAATTTTGTCAGACACATTTCCTGCCTCTATTGAGATCATCATATGGTTCTATTTTTCAGTTTGTTAATATGTGTATCACACTGATTTATGGATATTGGGCCATTTCTGGGATAAATTCCACTTCATCGTGGTGTATGAACTTTTAGTAAGATCTGACTGAAAGGTGGGGAAATGACGGCATCTAGAAACGAACAGCTCCCATTAGCTATGGCTGCTCATAGAACCACAGCCCACCCCACTCATGATTCAGAGCTGCTTTGTGGCCAAGGCTAACTCACCCCCCCAACTCTGGGATACCCTTGATCATCAGTCAACATCCTGGATTCTAGACCAGAGAGAAGAAGGAAAGTCCTTTCCTAAATCCTATTCTCTTCCCCAATTTACAGAGTGGCATTTTTTAAATTAAAGTATAATTGACTTACAATATTATACTAGTTATGTGTACAACAGAGTGATTTAATATTTTTAGGAGTACCACATAATGATTTGATATTTTTATACATCACAAAGTGATCACCAAAGAAAATTGTATTTTTCAGGAATTTATTAGCACAAAGTTGTTCTTTCTTATCCTTGATACTGCGTACCTATGCCCTATTAGTCTTGCCAGAGATTTTAAATTTTGTTATTTGTTTTTCAGGAACAAAGTTTTGACTTGGTTGTTACTGTTAATTGTTATGTTTATTTTCTACTATCCTCATGTTGGCTTTTATTATTTTCTTTTTTTAAAATTCTTTCACATTTTATTACTAATCAGGTACTTTATTTTTTAATTGAAATGTATTTTACAGTATGATACTAGTTTCAAGTGTACAGCATAGTGATTCGGTATTTTTTATTGTTTTCTTCCTCCTACTTTCTTTGAGTGATTCTGATGAGGTTGTCTATCACTGTGGCATAACCTCGTGTGAGGGTATCCTCATTTGCTCCTCTGGAGGCCTGCTCCACCCTCTCTCCCCCACGAGGGTGGATTGTTCTCTACTCTTGTGGTCCTATATGAACTACACCAATGGGTTCACTTTTTCCCTGGCTTCTACTTGGGTTCAGTCAGTGGGGTGTCTGGGCAGGAGATTGGCGAAAGGAAGTAGAATGAGGTCATGATATTTATTCCCACGGCTTTCTTCCAGCGGGGGTGCTTCAGGCTAGCTATTCTCTCAGTTGAAGATCACTGTTTCTCTCAACTTCTTTTCAGGTGATGGTAACCTTTCCATTCCCTTATTCTTTCAGGCTAAGTAATGGTAATGGCTATGCTAGTACTAGCCCCAGATTACTATGATATCCCTTGAGGTTCTCTTATACTCTGCCCATATACCTTTGTAAATAGTCTTTTGACTAAACCCTCCTCTCATCCTTCTAATTTGAGTAAGCTGTATGTTTCCTCTCAGGTGCCTAACTGTTATATCTAGAGACCATTCCGACTGGTACATGTTTTTAATTTAAAGTCTAAAGTTAACTGTTCTTTTTATACCTCTCCCAAATAAGAGAAAAACATTAGATTAACAAGGTTGCAGGATATAAGATCAATACACAAAAATCGATTTACTTCTGTACATTTGCAATTAAAATATAGAAATGAAATTAAACATTTCCACTTATAACAGCATAAAAGAAAATTATTTGGGAGTAAATTTAACAGAAATACAAGAAGATTTGTACACTGAAAACTACAAAATGTTAAAAGTTTAAAGACCTAAGTAAATGGGAAAATATTTCCATTTTCATGGGTTAAAAGACACAATATTGTTAAGATGGCATTTGTACCAAAATTAGTCTACAGATTCAATGGAATCTCTGTCAAAACTCAGTTGCCTTTTTTAGAGAATTGGACAAGCTGATCTTAAAAGTTATATAGAAAGTCAAAGGACCCGGAATAGTCAATACAATCTTAAAAAAGAACAAAGCTGGAGGATTCACTCATAATGATTTTAAAACTTACTACAAAGATACAATAATCAAGAAAGTGTGGTGCTGGCATAAGGGTAGACATATAAATTAATGGAATAGAACTGAGAATGCAGAAATAAACCTTCATGGTCAATTGATTTTTGAAAAAGGTGCTAAGGCAATCCAGTGGGAAACATTTTTAACAAATTATGCTGGCACAACTGGATATCTACTTGCATAAGAAAAATTTTGTACCACTATTTAATACCATATAAAAAACTAACTCTGTGAATCAAAGACCTAAATAGGAGCTAAAACTATAAAATTCTTTGGAGAAAACATAAATTTTTGTGACCTTTGATTAGGCAGTGGCTTCTTAGAAGACACCTTAAAGCACATGTAAACAAAGAAAAGCAGATAAATTGGATTTTCTAAAAATTAAAAACTCTGTGCTTCAAAGGATACTATAACTAAAATGAAAAGACAGCCTACGGAATGGGAGAAAATATTTGCAAATCAAATAGCTGGTGAGGGTTTCATATCTGGAATATATAAAGAACTTTTACAACTCAACAGTAAAGACAATGCAATGAAAAAATGGGCAAAGGAGACAGACATTTCTCCAAAGAAGTATACAGATGGCCAACAAGCACATGAAAAGATATTTAACATCATTAGTCGTTAAGGAAATGCAAATCGAAACCACAATGAGATAACAAGTTACCACAAACTAATTTGAAGTTAGTTATGAATGAAAGTGTGGGAGAATTTTTCATTTTTGGCAACATTGCCATAACTTTCAACTGAGTTTTGGTTAGGAATTTGCAGTGTGGTTTTTTTCAGACGGTTCATAATCAGGAATATCTTGAACATGTGAAAAAATGTAGCATTTTTACGGAAATAGTTCAAATTGTCCTTAAATGGACTATTTTCATGCTACAAAAATTGAGAATGAGAAGGTGAAAATATAGGAAGAATGAATAGTGATATTGGGGAAAGTACTTAACATTAGTTAGCAGACAATGGCTTTATTTGTGCCTCATTAAGAAGAAAGGGTAGGGACTTCGTTGGTGGCTCAGTGGTAAACAATTTATTTGCCAGTGCAGGAGACGCGGGTTGGATCCCTGGTCTGAGAAGATCCCACATGCCTTGGAGCAACTAAACCTGTGTCCCACAACTGTGCTCTGAAGCCTCTGGAAACTGCAACTACGGAGCCCTTGCGCCACAACCACTGAAGCCCGCATGCTCTCGAGCCGGTGCTCCCCAAGAGAAGCCACTGCAATAAGAAGCCCTTGCACCACATCTAGAGAGCAGCCCCCACTCTCTGCAGCTAGAGAAAAGCCCACGCATCAGGGAAGACCCAGGACAGCCAAAAAAAAGGGTAAGTTTAGTAAGACAGTATTTCAAAAATATGACTTTATCAAATGTACAAAACCAAAAGTGACATATACTGACGCATTGTTTGTAATGATACTCTTGCCAATGAAAGCATCAATAAGCCAGCAATATTAAAAAGATGCATTGGAGAAGGAAATGGCAACCCACTCCAGTGTTCTTGCCTGGAGAATCCCAGGGACGGGGGAGCCTGGTGGTCTGCCGTCTATGGGGTCGTACAGAGTCGGACACTGAAGTGACTTAGTAGTAGTAGTAGTATTAAGATACTTGGAAACATGACATGCTGAATCAGTCCCTTGAATATTTTCAAAAAAAGAAAAGTATATATAATGTGATGGGACAGATTTTTCTGAGCCATGATGTAGCTATCAATGAGAAATCCTTATTATCATTGTATTGGATTGTATATTCGGTGCCAAAAGGGAAAACTGCTCACAAAGCTCCTGAAAAAATAAGAAACTGTTCTGGCATATATATATTTTGCTTTTGTTTTTCTTCCAGTTTTATTGAGATATAAATTGACACACAGCACTGTATAATGATTTGATTTACATAACATTATGAAATGATTTTCACAGTAAGTTTACTGAACATCCATCATCTCATATAGATACAAAATTAAAGAAATAGAAAAAAATATTTCCTCATGATGAGAACCCTTATGATTTGTTCTCTTAACTTTCATATATATAGCAGTGTTAATTATATTTATTATGTTGTACATTACATCCCTAGTATCTATTTATCTTATAACTGTAAGTTTATACCTCTTGACTACTTTCATCCAATTCCCATCCCCCTCCCCCTGCCTCCAGTACCATAAATCTGATCTCTTTTTCTGAGTTTCTTTTTGAAGTACAACTGACCTGTGTACACTGTATTAGTTCCTGTTACACAACATAGTAATTCGATATTTTTAGACATTGCAAAATGATTACCTCAATAAGTCTAGTTACAGTCTGTCCCCGTAAAAGAAATTACATAATTATTTATTTTATTAAAAAACTTATTTTGGCCTTGCTGCACAGCATGCAGGCTCTTAGTTCCTGGACCAGGGATTGAACCCACGTCTCCTGCTACTGTATTAGTTCCTGTTACACAACATAGTAATTCGATATTTTTAGACATTGCAAAATGATTACCTCAATAAGTCTAGTTGCAGTCTGTCCCCGTAAAAGAAATTACATAATTATTTATTTTATTAAAAAACTTATTTTGGCCTTGCTGCACAGAATGCAGGCTCTTAGTTCCTGGACCAGGGATTGAACCCATGTCTCCTGCATTTGGGGCTTCCCTGGTGGCTCAGAGGTTAAAGCGTCTGCCTCCAGTGCGGGAGAACCAGGTTCGATCCCTGGGTCGGGAAGATCCCCTGGAGAAGGAAATGGCAATCCACTCCAGTATTCTTGCCTGGAGAATCCCATGGACGGAGAATCCTAGTAGGTTACAGTCCACGGGGTCGCAAAGAGTCGGACACGACTGAGCGACTTCACCTCACCTCACCTCACCTCTTGCATTTGAAGCACAAGGTCTTAACCACTGGCCCACTCGGGAAGTCCCCATAATTATTGACTATATTCCCCACACTGGACATTTCATACCCTTGATTCATTTTTTTTGTAACTTGAATTCTGTAACTCTTAATCGCCTTCATCTCTCTCCTCCCCCCACCCGACTCCCTTCCCCTCTGCAACCACCTGTTTGTTCTCTGTATCTCACTGTTTCTGTTATGTTGCTTTGTTTCGGTTGTTAGATTCCACATATAAGTAAAGTCATAGAGCATTTTTCTTTCTCTGACTTACTTCACGTAGCATAATACCTTCTAGGTTCATCCAAGTTGTCACAAATGGCAATATTTCATTCTTTTTTGTGGCTGGGTAATATATATATTTATACCACATACTCTATCCGTTCAGCTATTGATAGGCACTTAGGTTGCTTCCATATCGCGGCTGTTGTAAATAATGCTGCAGTGACCACAGGAGTGCATATCTTTTTAAATTAGTGTTTTTATTTTCTTCGGATAAATACCCAGGAGTGAAACTACTGAATTGTATAGTAGTTCTATTTTTAACTTTTTTGAGAAATCTCTATACTGTTTTCCATAGTGGCTGCATCAATTCACATTTCCACCAGTAGTGCAAAAGAGTTCTCTTTTCTCCACATCCTCACCTACGTTTGTTATCTGTTGTCTTTTTGATAATAGCCATCTGACAGGTGAGAGGTGATACCTCATTGTGGTTTTGATTTGCGTTTCCCTGTTGATCAGTGATGTTGAGCATCTTTTCATGTGCCTGTTGGCCATCTGTATGAAAAATGTCTGTTTGGATCCTCTGCCCATTTTTTAATTGGGTTACTTAGGTTTTATTTTGTTTTTGATGTTAAGTTGTATGAATTCTTTGTCTCTTTTGGATATTAACCTCTTATTGGATATGAAATTTGCAAATACCTTCTCCCACTCAGTAGGTAGCCTTTTCGTTTTGTTGATGGTTTCTTTCCCTGTGCTAAAGGTTTTTAGTCTTCTGGTATATTTTTTGTTGTGTACTGTTTTTATGGTAAATCAATAAACATACGTCTTAGCAATAATATGATTTCTCCTTGAATCTTTGCAGAATTTTGAAAGTAGTGTTAATTATGGTATTGATTTTGTGATCTAACTTGAGAAAGACAAGTTGAGTATTGCATAATGCTTAGTTTATGCCTGAGATGAGTGGTAAGACCATTTTAAGGAGGGTCTTGTTATGTATTTAGTTATTCTCCTCACACAAAACTGGATTAAAATGTTTACAAAATTGACAAGTGCAATTTTGGTCAATATAAATTAGTCTGGAAAAATTAAAATATGACAAAGGCATTTTAAAAATGTTAGCAGCATTTGAAAACAATGTTATTTGGCATAGTCTTACAGGTTGTAAATCTTTGGAAAATAAATTTTGCTGAAATTCATGTGTATGTTTGGCAGAAACAGTGGAAGTTGTTCATTTCATTAAAGGAAGTCAAGAGAATAGCCAATTTTTGGAAAAAAATTCTTCAGGGATTAGAGGTGACCTACCACTTATTTTATCATATCAGAGTTAGTTGGTGGTCTTAAGGGAAAGTCTGACGTACATTACAAGAATACAAGAATAAAATTCCTATTTTTCTAGCCAAAAAACAATCTCATTTGGAAAATCTTTTCAAAGTTGTTTTTTTGGAATAACAATGTTGGCCTATTTGACTGATATATTTTTTAACATTCTTAGTGAATTAAATTATAAAGTTCTTAGGAAACCCAGTCCAACATTTCAAGCCTATCCAAGCATTTCAAATGATATTACTGCAATGGCAAGCAAAATTTCAATGTATTAGGTTGGTGCCAAAGTAATTGCGGTTTTGCACTGTTGAAATTTGCTGTTTGGTATTAGAATACATTCTTAAAGTGGTTATGTTATACATCATTTTAATTGCATTTCTCACTTTCTGTTTTTTTGCTAATGACATTACTTGCTGTTTATTTTATATTTATTTTGGACTATAGAAATGATGTTAAGACAAAAAGCAAATTTGAGCGACCTTTTTTATTCGCGTTCAAAATGGGTTATAAAGCAGTGGAGACAACTAGCTACATCAACAATGGATTCGGCCCAGAAACTGCTAACAAATGTACAGTGCATTGGTGGTTCAAGAAGTTTTGCAAAGGAGACAAGAGCCTTAAAGCTGAGGCGCATAGTGGCCAATCGTTGGAAACTGAGAACAACCAACTGACAGCAACCACTGAAGCTGATCCTCGTTATAACGATTTAAAATTCACTTTCTGAAACTTCAAGTACTTCTGTACCAACCTAATACATGCCACTGGTTCCATGGTTTTCAAGTGTGGCCCCTGGTGCAGAAGCAGCCGCATCACCAGAGAACTTGTTACAAATGTAAACCCATGGGCTCCACCCCAGAACTTCCGATTCAGCAAAGGGAGGGCCAGCAGTATGTGTTTTAACAAGCCTTCCAGCTGATTCCCAGGTGGCGCTAGTGGTAAAGAACCTGCCTACCAATACAGGAGAGGTAAGAGACCGAGTTTGATCCCTGGGTTGGGAAGATCCTTTGGAGGAGGAAAAGGCAACCCACTCCAGTATTCTTGCCTGGAGAATCCCATAGACAGAAGAGCCTGGCGGGCTACAGTCCATAGGGTCACAAAGAAGTGGACACAACTGAAGCAACTTTGTATGCTTAACTTGCCCAGGTGATTCTGATGTAAGCTCATGTTTCAGAACCAGGGTATTTGATGTCCCCATCATGGTTCCAAGAAATCGATGAAACCTTATTAATGAAAGCAGCTCAAATTAAACAAAATAAAATTAGAGATTTTCATTGCCCCTTATCTCTTATTGTTGGTATTAATGTTATGCTGGCTTCACAATAACAGTCGGGGAATATTACTTCTTTATCTGGCTTTTGGAAGAAATTATATATTACTGGTATTATTTCTTCCTTAAAAGGTTGGTAGATTTCATAGCCATTTGGGACTGAATTTGTGTGTGTGTGTGTGTGTGTGTGTGTGTGTATGTATGTGTGTGTGTGTGGGAAGGTTTTTAAATTATAGATTCAATTTCTTTAATAGTTATGGGATTATTCCAATTTTCTATTACTTCTTGTGTCCATTTAGGTATAGATTTTTTTCCTAGAAATTTTATTCCATCTAAATTTTAAAATGTCTAGGCATAAAATTGTAATTATATCCTCTTACGAGTTTCTGAATGCTGAAGAATCTCAATTTTTGACACTAATTCTTGGTGGGAATCTATTCTGTTTTCTTCTTAGGGGTTCTTCTAATTTGATTGATTGCTTTCTAGGATTGCAGCACAACAGTCAATCTGGGACTTCTTTTCCTTGTACTGAAGCTTTAAAAAAACAAACAGAAAAATGATGGTTATGTAAGATGTAAATACTAGAGAAAGATGAGATATGGGTGTAAGGGAACTGTTAGTACTATTCTTGCAACTCTTTGGTAAATCTAAAATTATTCCAAATTAAAAAAAAATTTTTTAAGAACAAAAAAATGGTATTAATCATCCACTATTCATCGTTTCACTCAAGGACTTTGGCCTGTTTTTGAAACTCGAATTCACCAGAGAAGTCAAATTTGTCGCCTGTCAAGAAGTTCCCAAGAATTACGGGAAAGACTCAGAGGCAGTGGCTTTTACTTGGATTTTTTTCTTTCTTTTCAAAAGAGATCTTTTTTTTTTTTTTTATTCTTTCCAAAAAAGAGTTTCAAAAAAGGATAATTATACAATTGCAGGAAATAAGGTTTTGAATGTCTTTTGAACTATATGTATGTTAGGAGGAGGGGAAGTAATCTTGTTACTTTATCCTTCTGTCAGATGCAGTCTACCAGGAAGTTGAAAGAAACCACGAGAGAACTAAGTATAGAACAATACTAAAAATGTTGGTGAGCAAGGGTTAGGTTGTGAGAGTCTGACCAGAAATGCTTCCGGAGTTCTGCAAAGAGTAGGAACTTAGTCTTAAAGAAAATGTGGGATTTGCAGGAGTTGGGTCTTCTCACCCTTAGTAGGACAGGAGGTCTCTAAGGAACCGAGTCTGCCTGGAACATGGAGGGGATGTGGAAGAATGGTGGGAATCAGGGTGGCGTGTGTGTGTTACTCAGTTGTGTCAGACTCTTTGGAAGAATGATGGGAATCAGGGGTGTATGTGTATGTGTATGTTACTCGCTCAGTTGTGTCTGACTCTGCAACCCCATGGACTGCAGCCCACCAGGCTCCCCTGTCCATGGAACTCTCCAAGCAAGAATAATGGAGTGGGTTGCCATTTCCTTATCTTCCCAACCCAGGCAGGGGTGGAACCCAGGTCTCCCGCATTGCAGGCAGATTCTTTACCAGCTGAGCCACAAGGGAAGCCCCTTTGACAACAGAGGAAAGGTTAATTACTATCATCCTAGGGAAAAGGTTGGACTTCCCAGGTGGCTCAGTAGTAAAGAATCCACCTGCCAATGTAGGAGATGTGAGTTCGATCTCTAGGTTGCAAAGATCTCCTGGGGAAGAAAATGGCAACCCACTCCAGTATTCTTGCCTGGGAAATCCCATAGACAGAGGAGCCTGGCAGGCTACAATCCATGGGGTCTCAAAAGAGTCGGACACGACTTAGCAATTAAAACAACAACTTGGTGGGAGGAACAAGATAGCTTCAGTCTTGAGGCCACATATTACTTATTAATTACCAAAGGAAAAAAATGTACCTTTCCAATAAGACACTTGGCAAATACCACTTAGGCCAAGAGATCAACCTTGGCATCATTAATAATGGGATAAATTTATATTATTTCATCCTGATGTGAAGCAGTGGGAAAGATACCATCAACTATATAGTATTCTTGCTAGAAAATCTGAACCCTAATCTAATCATGAAATCCAGATAGTAGGGCATTCAGCAAAATTGGCCCAGACCCTTAAAAACTGTCAGTGTCATGAAGACAGAACAGATGAGAGGACTCTTAGACATTAAAAGACACTAAAGAGACATGATATTCAAAAACAAGGCATGATCCTTGATTGAATCCTGTTAGGGGGGTGGGGTGGTGGGGAAGACCCTATAGGACATCTTGGGGGCAATTGCAGACAATTGAATAGAAGGTGATATTATATAACATTAAATTTCTTAGATGTGATGGTGTCATAGTTACTAGAAGCAGGTCCATATTCTTGGGAAATAATATGCTAAAGTATTGAGGTATAGTATCATGATATCTGTAATTTACTTTCAAACGGTTTGGGAACAAATTTGATGTGTATGTGTGTGTATATATATATATATATATGCAGATAGAGAAAAATAAAGATAAAATAATGTAAACAATTGAGTTTAAGCAAGGATATCTGAGTATTCATAGTATTATTCTTTCAACTTTTCTGAAGATTTGAAAATTTCCCCAAAAAAACTGGAGGGAAAATAAAATATTGCAAATAAACTGCTTGGCCAATTTGGTAAATGCCCCCCCCCCCACAAAAAAAGAAAAGGGTGGGTCTTACATAAGCATATAAGCTCCATGAGGGCAGAGACTTTGTTTCTTTTATTTAGCACTGTATCCCGAGCGCCTGGCAAGTGAAACCGTACCCAACAAACATTTTTGAAACAAATCCTTGAAAAGTTGTACATTAGAAATGTAATGTGTAAAATATAATCATTGGAAATAACAGCAAAGGACGATATATGAACAGCTGTTTTTATGGTCTGAATATAACCGTGGCAGTTGCTTTGATTAAAATGACTTTTCTATGTTGAAAAATTTTTTAAATTGCCCCAGAAAATCCATCTGCCCAGTTGAGTAACTCATTTACAAGAAGTGATAGTCTCTGAGTAGTATCAGCATATTTGGTTAAACCATTTGGGATTAATGTGGGGGGGGATTAGCATATTAAGAAGCTTCAGTTTTTCCAACCGTGACCCCAATTGACATCAACTGGGCTCTTTTGGGAGGGGTCCTACGCCCTCTGGTGGTGAAAGACACTCATCTGGTTTCTATGGAAAATGCCGGCAGAAAAGAGATGAAGTGGGAGTGCCTTTATGCAGAGGCTTCTGGAAACCTGGGGATTCAATCCCTGGGCTGGGAAGATTCCCCTGGAGGAGGAAATGACAACACACTCCAGTACTCTTCCCTGGAAACTTTCCATGGACTAAGGAGCCTGGTAGGCTACAGTTCATGGGGTTCTCAAAGAGTTGGACACGACTGAGCGACTTCACTTTCACTTTCTGGAAACCTATCTCCTTATTTCCTAGTTGGTAGTGACCTTGGGACTAAACTTGAAGTGATCATTTTTGACCCAGTGAATAGACAGATTTGGGGAATGCCTGGGCCAGGCTGGGCTGAGGAATGTACCAATTTAGGAACGGACAGTGACATTTGTGGTTGGGTCACAGCTGAGATGGGAAGACTTGCCTCCAGCATGATGAGTGCCAAGGGAAACCTGAAAGGCCATTTGAACTGTAAGATCTGTCAGGATCCTATCTCCCAGTTGTGACAAAGATGAGAGATTCTAGTCCACCATACCTATTGGGTTATTTGGTTTTCCTTGATTTTTGTAGGTGTTAACGCATCTGTTCATTAATTTACTGAGCCAAGAAGTCAGGAAGCAACAGTTAGAACTGGACATGGAACAACAGACTGGTTCCAAATAGGAAAAGGAGTACATCAAGGCTGTATATTGTCACCCTACTTATTTAACTTATATGCAGAGTACATCATGAGAAAAGCTGGGCTAGAGGAAGCACAAGCTGGAATCAAGATTGCTGGGAGAAATATCAATAACCTCAGATATGCAGATGACACCACCCTTATGGCAGAGAGTAAAGAGGAACTAAAGAGCCTCTTGATAAAATTGAAAGAGGAGAGTGAAAAAGTTGGCTTAAAGCTCAACATTCAGAAAACGAAGATCATGGCATCCAGTCCTATTACTTCATGGCAAATAGACGGGGAAACAGTGGAAAAAGTGGCTGACTTTATTTTTCTGGGCTCCAAAATCACTGTAGATGGTGATTGCAGCCATGAAATTAAAAGACGCTTACTGGTTGGAAGGAAAGTTATGACCAACCTAGATAGTATATTCAAAAGCAGAGACATTACTTTGCCGACTAAGGTCCGTCTAGTCAAGGCTATGGTTTTTCCAGTGGTCGTGTATGGATGTGAGAGTTGGACTATAAAGAAAGCTGAGTGCTGAAGAACTGATGCTTTTGAACTGTGATGTTGGAGAAGACTCTTGAGTCCCTTGGACTGCAAGGAGACCCAACCAGTTCATCCTAAAGGAGATCAGTCCTGGGTTTTCATTGGAAGGACTGATGTTGAAGCTGAAACTCCAATACTTTGGCCACCTGATATGAAGAGCTGACTCATTGGAAAAGACCCTGATGCTGGGAAAGATTGAAGGCAGGAGGAGAAGGGGACGACAGAGGATGAGATGGCTGGATGGCATCACCGACTCAATGGACATGGGTTTGGGTGGACTCTGGGAGTTGGTGATGGACAGGGAGGCCTGAGGCCTGGTGTGCTGCGGTTCATGGGGTCGCAAAGAGTCGGACATGATTGAGCGACTGAGCTGAACTGAAAAATGCATCTGTTCATTAATTTACTGAGCCAATAAACATATTTGATCACCTACTATGTGTCAAGTTCTATGTGCTGGGGATATAAATGCAGCAATGAGCAAAGACCCAGATTATCCTCTAGGCAGCGGAAGGGGTGCAGAAAGTGAAAAACCATGTTAGGTCAAACAAAGCAGGTAATAAGATGGAGAGAGTACGTAAGGAGTGTGAGGGCTGTTTTTATATGGATGGTAGGGAAGGTCTCACCTGGAGTACATGAGAAAGCAAGCCATTAAGAAAGCTTCCTGGGGATGAGAAGTTTTGGCTGAGAGCACACTGTAAGTTCCTCACACATTCTGGATACCAACTGTTTCCCAGAATATTCCTTGCCTTTTATGGTTGTTTATGCTGTCTTACGGAGAAGGCAATGGCAACCCACTCCAGTACTCTTGCCTGGAGAATCCCATGGACGGAGGAGCCTGGTAGGCTGCAGTTCATGGGGTCGTGAAGAGTTGGACACGACCGAGTGACTTCACTTTCACTTTTCACTTTCATGCATTGGAGAGGGAAATGGCAACCCACTCCAGCATTCTTGCTTGGAGAATCCCAGGGACGGCGGAGCCTGGTGGGCTGCTATCTGTGGGGTCACACAGAGTCGGACACGACTGAAGCGACTTAGCAGCAGCGCCTGCTGTCTTATGGGGCTTCCCTGGAGGCTCAGACAGTAAAGAATCTGCCTGTAATGCGGGAGTCCTGAGTTCAATCCCCGGGTTGGGAAGATCCCCCTGAAGAAGGAAATGGCAACCCACTCCAGTATGCTTGCCTGGAGAATCCCATGGACAGAGGAGCCTGGCAGGCTTCAGTCCAAAGGGTCGAAAAGAGTTGGACACGAATGAGTGACTAACACTACAGTGTCTTATACAGAAGGCTTTAATGTTGTTACGGTCAAACTTGTCTGTCTTTTCCTCTTCATGACTTCTGGGCTGTATGGTTGAGAAGAACTTTCCTACCCCCAAATCATAAAAGTAGTCCCATAGATTCACTTCTACTGTTTTTATACTTTGATTTTTAACATATATAATTTACATTTCATAAGTTTATGAGGTATAATTTACATACAATAAAACTCACCCACTTTGAGTCTAATGATTTGTAGCCAACTTATGGTTTTATAACCATTAGCACAATCCAGCTTTAAAACTGTACTTTGATTTTGTTACAATACAGCTTTTAGTATGTCTGAGATTCATTTTAGCTTTTGGTGTAAAGTTCAACACCTAACTTTTTTTTTTTCCTTCCCCCACTGATTTGAAAAGTCTCCCTTACCACATGTTAAATTTCCATGCATACCTGAATCTGATCTTGATCTCCTTGTTTCAGGGGGTCACAAATAGGGTTTTATTTGGCCCATGGGGTTTTCAAAATTGGGTAATTTCACATAAAAATTCAGACTTTTGGCCTTTCTGGAAAAAAACAGACAATTTAGCAACAACCTGCTGGAGGCGAGTAGAGCCCACTCCCTGCAGATGGGAATGAGGATAGTGACCACAATCCCAGGTTACCAGAAACAGCCTCTTTATATGCCTACTGTCCTGTTGTGATTAATAGCACTATTTCATTCTTAAAAATGTTCTGGTTTGGGCAATAAATTATGAGTTACAATCTCCACCATTCCTTATTGCACCCACACCCAGCATTCCTCTTTCATTTATGTTATTAATGCAAGACCCCCTCCCAGAACTAAAAAAGGCAAGGAGACGCCAGGATCCTACCACAGAAGTTTGCCCAAAGCATGATTATGTGGGCTCAGAGTAGAGTAAGAACATACTGGTGGGGAGAAATCAGGTCAAGTTTCCCCTGACAAGTGAATATGATGTCACAATTTACCAACCATTTTCCCTTCCATGATTTCATTTAACTTCCCAGCAACCTACCAAGTTACACAACTTACCCTACTGTGCGTCTGAGTGGGGATGTACTGTCTTCCCCTGTAACTCGCATTCCAAAACAGGGACCTAGTTATCTTCTCTGCTCACCACTGCTTTTCCAGGGACCGCTCGGTGCTGGGCGCAGAGCTGGCTCCAGGGAACTATGTATTGGCTGAATAGGCTCCCAGGAACTACCGATTGAATGAACTCGGGAAAATGAGGCTCAGGGAGGTCCGTGGCGAGTCTCAGCAGAAAGAAGCAGGTTGTAATCAGAACAGGCGGCCTGATTCCTGGTCTGGAACCCAAGATCTTTTCCTAGTCATTTGACTCTAACCTCCCCAAATTGGCAAGAAATGGGAGACTGCGCACGCAGGGACTTGTCTTCGACCTGGAGGGACCTCAGTGAAATGCTGGACCGAGGGGCCAGAAGGACAAGTGGCGCAAGAAACGCCTCTCTCTCATCTGCCCGCTTGCGAGGAAGACTACATTTCCCAGCAGCCCCCGCGGCACGCAGAGCCCCTGCCACGCGGCCTGCGCCTCCGCGTCGGCCCACTGGGGGCGCTGCGGCGACCCCTCTGCCGCCCCGTAGAAATCTCCGCGGCCCCGGGGCCGCTTGCTTCCTGTTTGTAGGACGAGGAGACATGGCGGTGGCGCCGGCGGCTGCTGGGTCTGGGGCCGGCCGAGGGCGACGGGCGGCGGCAACGGTGGCGGCTTGGGGCGGATGGGGCGGCCGGCCGCGCCCGGGTAACATTCTGCTGCAGCTGCGGCAGGGCCAGCTGACCGGCCGGGGCCTGGCCCGGGCCGTGCAGGTATGAAGCCGGCCCGGAGGGGCGGGGCGGGGTGGACCGGGCGGGAGCTGGCGGGGGGCCGGGGAAGAGGCCTTTCCAGGCCGCCGCAGTACGGGCCTGACCCCTCTTGGCCTGTCGCTGGGCCTCTCTGAAGGCTGTCCCGACGCTGTCAGCCGCGGCGGGGCAGTGGGCAGCGGCAGGCTAGAGGCTCCGGGTTAGAGGCCGAGCCGGGCTGGGCTGCATCGGGCACTGATGGCGTGTACGAGTCCTGGGCCCAGCTCCTGGATCCTCCCTTCCTTGCGCCACGTCTGCACGTCTTGGGGACCCTGGGCGAGTTTGCTTTAGCCTCTACGGGCCGCGAGTTTCTCCGCGATGAACTGGGCGGTGGGTCATCATTGCAGCCACCAAACGGTTCCCAAGTCATCATAAATGTCATTCTCTCGGAGAGGCCTTTCCTTGACATAACCCCTCCCCCGCTTCTAAAGTAGGTCCCCATTGTTATTCAGTTACAGCCCAGAATTCGTTTGGTTCACATTACTTTCTTAGTCTCTAATTACATATTTCTTTGTTGTCTACTCTTTTTCTCGCCTGTATCTTACATTAGGCTGAGCTCCAACGAGTGCAGGGACTGTATCTGTGTTGCGTGTGTAAAGCGTCATGGTTAACAGCTAGGGTTCCGGAGTCAGGCCTGGATTCAGAACCCTGCTGTCTCTTGGTTGGGCAAGTTTACCTTTCTGTGCCTCAGTTTCCTCATTTGTAAAATGAAGATGATAATTAGTAACCAACCTGTTAAGGTGTTGTGAGGATCAAAGACAATTGTGTAAGCGTTAAATGCGTTTCTGGTGCATAGTAAAAAGCTGAAGGGTAATCAGTTAATATTGATGAAGTACTTGTTATCTAGCTTACTCTACGGGCCTATTATATGATTAGTTTTTTTTTTTTTTTTTTTAATGAATGAAGGACACTGCTTTAGGGTAAATCAGGATGAATAAGACCAAGGTTGCTTGCTCCTTCCCTTCCCCCTCACCTTGTTCCCAGAAGTTACCTTGTAAACACCCCTGTAAAACATTAGCTTAACTTAAGGACAGCTTTTGCATAAAGAAACTTTTAAGTATGTACAGGAAACTAATAAAGTGATTGGTGGAGTGGGAATTGGGTAGATGAGGGAGAGAATGAGAGTGAGATTTTTCATAGTAACTTAGTTTTGAGCCATTTTAATATTATATGGTTAAAAGGACATATATATATATGTGCGTGTGTGTTTGTATAGGGTTACAGATGAAGAAGCAGTTCCGGGTGAGCAGTATTTTCCTTGCCATAAGATAACCATAGATGAGCAACTTTTTTCCCTTTCCATTCTTCTGTATCTGCCTTAAGATCCTGGAAATACTTGCTCTGTCCTTTAACCCAAAGACTCTTACTGACCTGAGTAGGTAGGAATGGGCAGAAAGGGAACTCAATTCACCTTTATTGAGTACATACTTTAGATCAAGCATTGTGCAAGTTACAGTGTCTTTATTTCATTCTCAAGTCTTTTGAATCAAGTGTCAGGACTATCTCTTAACACTGATGAAGAAACTTAGAAAGATTAGTTAATTTGCTCCTAAGCACTCTTCTTGATAATCTTCTGTGTTCTGAGAGCAATAGAGAGCCACCAGAGTTCTTTAACTCAATGAATGAAAGAAAATTAAGTTCTTTACATTTATTTGTACCCAATGCTGGATGACTTGGAGTGGAAGGAGACTGGACAAACTCATCGGATAGAAGGTGCTGGAATGTTCTTGAGCCCCATTTATAGTCTGTGGTAATAATTGATTACCACATTAATTACCACCATTAGTATAAGCTGTATACAGACAGGTGTGGGAGCTATATCAGAGGTTGATACTGAGGTTCCTTCCCAAAACTATAGTGAAGATAAAGTGGGGATCTTCATCTTTCTAACGTGTCACTTCTTAGTAACTTTCTTTGATCTCTTCCTTGTTTCACTCTTTTTCCTCCCCCATGTTGCAGAGTAAATGATTTCCTCACAGGTATTTCCGTGACACAGTGAGTATATTGTCTTATGGCCTTGTGGAATACTTGGAAAGACCAGGTTAAAATTTTCTTCTTTGCGTTTTAAACACATAATGTAAAGTTTACCAACTCATTCATTTTTAAGTGTGCAGTCAGTAAGTATTCACATTGTTGTGAAGCAGATCTCCAGAATTTTTTCATCTTGTAAATCTGAAACTTGAGCCAGTAAACTACTCTTTTCCCCTTCTCACAGCCCCTGGTAACCACCGTTCTACTACTTTCTGTTTCCATGAATTTGATTATTTTAAATACCTCATATAAGTGGAATCATGCATTGTCTGTCTTTTTGTGCCTGGCTTATTTAACTTAGCACAATGTCTTCAAGGTTCATCCGTGTTGTAGCATGTAACAGGAACTCCTTGGGGAAAACCAGATTTTGAAGTAAGATGGACCTGTATTGAACTGTAGTTCTGTCATTTATTGCTAGGTTATATTATATAACCTCTGTTAACCTCAGTTTCATTCTTTCTAAAATGGCAATGGTAACATCTTCTTAGTGCTGTTGGGGGAGGAGTAAGTAGAATAATATATCTAAAAAGCTTGCCCAGTATATGGCATATAGTAGATGCTCAGTAAATAGTTGTCATCAGCTCATAGATCTGAGACTGGGCCTCTTGAAAGACTGTATTTTATCTTTTTTATGTGTCTGCAGAGCCTGAAACAGCACCAGTCATTTGATCCTCAGGACTCAGGAAATTGTTTGACTTGAAATACTGTATCTGAGGGCTTTGTCTTTCTCAGTGCTGTCTCTTTGTATATCCCACACAGTCCCGTGGCTTTAAAGAGTTCTGGAGTCAGATTACTTAGATTTGAATCCCAACTCTGGTACATACTTGCTGTGTGTCTTTGAACAAGTAGTTTAATCTCTTTTTGCCTCAGTTTCTTCATTTATAAAATAGAGATAATCATGGGCTCTAGCTTGGTAAGGCTGTGGTAAGGACCAAGAGCATTTATACATGGAAAGCACTTAAAATGGTGTATAAAATATAGTAGACATGCTATAAAGATGAGCAAGTATTGTTTTTAGCAAAGCTATATTCTGCTAGATCCTAAATCTGTATTTCCATCCTGGTTCCCCCTTTAGCTCCAGTTGGATATATCCAAATACTTTCTCAGCATCTCCACACAGACATCTAATGGGCACCTCAAGAACTTAATATGGCAAATACAGCCCACCAAATCTAATCTTCCTCAAGTCCCAGATGGAACTTGAGAGGAGCCTGGGAGAAGACTCTGGGCTGAATGATTTAAAATGGGCCTATCCTACTTGGATTTTAGTGTGCCTTATTTTCATCTCTCCCTTTCAGTTTGTCCTCTGTCAGGGTAATAAAATATGCTGGTATGATGCTTTAGTGTTTACAGAGCCTGTCTCTAAAACCCTCCAGTGGCATCCCATGGCAGTTGGTATCAAATCCAGTTTCCTTCCCTGGGGTGCACAGGACCCTGCCTGGTCAGTGGGAATTGCGGGAAAGGGATAGACTAGGCAGGGCAACTCAACAGGTCATGACCCACCACACCTAGAGATACCACTTCAGTTTGGAAATCTAATGATAGGCTGGGTTATGGCATCCTGTTCTGTTTCCCAAATTCCAGTCATCACTTCCTTCATGATTATTGGTATATCTAAATTCTACCTGAGTGTTATTTACCTCATATGCATCTTTTTAGATTGACCCCCTCTTTTTTTTTTTTTTAATTTTCAATTGGTACTGCCTCTTTCAGCCTCGTTCTAAGCATTAACATTTGAAACCTAGGGGTTCAAATCACATACTGTCTTCTTTGCCTGTCAAGGATAATTTGATATTGAAAACCCCCAGTAGGATACGTTCTTTTAAAAATATGGATAATATTTAAACAGGTTTTTATATTCACAAACCATAAAATTCACTTTTAATTCTATTAAAACATAACAGATCCCGTTAAAGTGGATGCAAGCATTCATTGGTTGACATTACCAGAATAATCTAACAATGTCTTTTATCTTCATTAATTAAAGGTATTTAATCTTCATTAATCTTTAAGAAGGCTATTTACTTGCACTTAATTTATTTCGAGGCATTTGATATCTTACACTTAGAACTAAACAAATAAAATACACATTTTATGTTTATGGAGTTCAGCATTTAATTATTTAAAAAGAAAAGCACTAAAGACAAAAATAAGTCAACAAAAACTGTAAATGTCTGGAAGTGTCACATTTACTAAATAGATTGACAGCTTAGGCAGTATGATGTAAGAGATTATCGCTCCTATAAACTGTCAAACCACAAGTACTCCAAGAGAAAAAACCCATACAACACCTGCCAAAAATTAAGCTTTGAAGATGCCTGGATGGTGGCTCTTTTCATCATACTACTCAGACGTTCACAAGGAAAACAAAATCTAGATGATTATTTTTAAATGAGAGTAAATGCCTTGTAAGACAAACTGGTAGTAGTAAAAGAAATTCCATGTGAAGTTGAATATTTTGAATGTGATTTGGAGAATCTCTGGGCTCTGGGTATCATGAACCTTGTAAAAAATAACAGCAGTGCCCCCACTTTTTACCCCAAGTTCGACTCTCCCCAAGCAGTCACTGTCCACACTGTGGCTGTTTTCTTTTGCAGGCAAAGAGTCCACGAAACAGGAAAGCCAATATTCTAAATGACATAAGGCTAATACTTGACTGTACAGTTTTAAAGGTTATCTGTTCTCTTCCTCTTGTAGAGGATTAGGGTTTAATTCACAGCACCCTGTGCCACACATTTGGTCTCCGTGATTCTCCTAATGTGGTTATGTCAGTTTTGGCCATTGGTATTTTCTTTATAATGATAGTGATAAGATATAATTGTTTATGGCAGAGCCATATAGTATGCAACAATTATATTCTGTATAATGTGTTTTTCTTAGTTAAAAGCTGCCCTTGCTTCCCCTACTTTTTAAATTGAGACCTAGGTATAGTAGAATTCACCCTTTCAGTGTGTAGTTGTGTAAGTTTTGACAAACACACATAGTTGTGTGACCACCACTGTAGTTAAGACTCAGAAAGTTCCCCTGTAGTAGTCTACCCTTCCCCACCACCATCCCTGGGCAACTGCTCATCTGCTGTCTCTCCTATTATGCTGTTTTACTGACTGTCACAGAAATGGAATCATTCCATATGTAGACTTTTGAGTCTGGCTTCTTTCACTGTAATCATCCTTATAAAATTTGCCTTACTTTTTATTACAATTTACTACCAAATTCTAAAACTCCTACTTTTTTCTTTTAAAAATAAATTCTTCTTGGAACCCTCTGGCCCGCTTCAGCTTGGACTAGTTACTTGCTAGAATAGCTGTATAGCTGAATTTTGGGGGTTTCCCGTCACCAAATACAGCACATTTTATTTCTTTTTCTCATGTTTTGGATCTCTGTTTTCTGAATCCTGTGTTCCTTTTTCTTGGAGTACATTCTCTAGTAGCCACCTAAGAAAGCGTACATGGGAGGTAACTTTCTTTTAAGTTTGTATGTCTGAAAATGTCTTTTTTTTTCTTATATGTGAGTATTTAGTTTAGCTGGGTATATAATTCTAAGTTAGAAGTTATTTTCCCTTAAAGTTTTAATGGCATATTATTCCATTATCTTTAAGCATTTGATATAACTGTCGAAAGGTTCTGTTCTCATTCCCCATATTTTGTGCATGACCTATATTCCCACTCCTTACCTCCTAAGAGCTTTTGGGGTCATCTCTCTTTCTGGTCTTCTGTAATTTTAGCTTTAATATGCATTGATGAAAGTCTTCTTATTCATTGTGGGTACACTTTGGTAGATGTACATTAAAATATGTAACAACTATAATGAAGTCATGTCTATCACCTGACTAACCCCTCTGCAAAATGATTTCACTGAATGTTCTCTTAGGATCTTCCTATTTTTAAAAGACATTTTCTCTCCTTTGAAGTTTGGGCTATGATTGCTTTGGAGAACTTCATAGAATAAGTGAGACATGAGTTGGTTCTGAAGAATGAGTAGACTTTTAACAGTAGCATAGATATTTCTCAGGAACACCATAGAGGAAGTCCTGACAACTGGCCATTAGAAGACAGAAGAGAAAGTGAAGTGCTCCTGTGGGAGATCAGTGGGAGATAAGTTTAGATATTTGGGATTAGGGTGGGGAACGTAACTAACATTTATTGGACATCCACAGTGTGCCATTGTGCATATAGTTAGCTTTTTTTTTAAGTTTATTGTTACATATTTGACCTCTAAAAAGCTGTAATAAGTAATACCAGTGTGTTGCCACAGTAAACATGTACCCATGGCCAAATTTGAGAAGTTATTAATATATTTAATGCCCCTTTCATGTCAGTCCCTCCCTGCCGGAGGTAACATTTGTTTTGAGTAACATATACACATGTACAAAAGAGAGGAAAGTCAGTCTGCCTTATAGATGGCCTGCTGCCACCTCTGCTGTCTCCCTCCAGTTCTACTCCCAGATGCAACTCTGGTTATTGATTTCTGGTGGATCCCTCTGAGCTTAGGAAAGCAAATATGTCGCTATAGTCTTCCTTACACAAGTGATACTGTACTATACATACTATTGTGTAGTATGTATACATGCTATACATACTATGTGCTTCCAGCTTTTTTCACTTACAAATGTATTTTAGAGATCCTTCCATAATCACTACATAAGATTATTTTAGGCATTTACAAAACTTTCTGTGTTGAAATGCACAAAGATAAATGAACAGCTCAAAATTATCTACTGTGTAGCAAATACTGCATCACCTCTGTACTCCTTACTAACCCCTCTGTCTACTCTTCTTCCCCTCAAATGAAATCGCTAGTCTAACTTCTAACTTTGCATTTAGTCATACTAGTTTTTATATTTATACAAATAACATCAGGGCTTCCCAGGTGGCACAGTGGTAGAGACTCTTGCCTGCCAATCCAGGAAATGCGGGTTCCATCCTTGGGTTGGGAAGATTCCCTGGTGGAGGAAATGACAACCCACTCCACTGTTCTTGCCTGGAAAATCCCATGGACAGAGGAGCCTGGTAGGCTATAGTCCATGGGGTTGCAAAAAATTGGACACGCCTGAGCACGCACATGCATACATATATACATAGAATCAAATAGTATGTACTACGTCTGCCTTCTGCCTTCTTTCAGTCCACATTGTGAGATTCATCTGTGATGACAGGTAAAGCTGTAGTTCACTCATTGTCATTGCTGTATAGTATTAAACCACAGTTCAGTCGCTCAGTCGTGTCTGACTCTTTGTGACCCCATGAATTGCAGCACGCCAGGCCTCCCTGTCCATCACCAACTCCCGGAGTTCACCCAAACTCATGTCCATCAAGTCAGTGATGCCATCTCTGGAGTTATTTCTCCACTGATCTCCAGTAGCATATTGGGCATCTACTGACGTGGGGAGTTCCTCTTTCATTTTGCCTTTTCATACTGTTCATGGGGTTCTCAAGGCAAGAATACTGAAGTGGTTTGCCATTCCCTTCTCCAGTAGTTCATTCATTTTCATTGCTATATAGTATTAAACCCCAGTTAATTCGTTGTAATTTTGATCAGTATTTGGGATCTTTCTAGTTTTTGGTGGTTTTGAATAATGTTTATGTGAACATTCTTGTACTTCTCTCTTTAAGTGTATCTGTGCAATTTCTTTGGGGTGTATACTTAAACATAGAATTGCTAGGTTATAGGATATACATAGGTTTAGCATTAGCAGCTAAACGGTTTCCCAAATGGTTGTACTAATTTACAGTCCCACCAGCAGTGTATGTGAGCTCCTGTTCCATGTTCTGACTAAACTGTGGTGTTGCCAGTCTTTTTAATTTTAGTCATTCTAGTGTGTGAGAAGTGGCGTCTCGTGATTTGAGTTTGTGTTTCCCTCATGACTAGTGAAGTTAAGCATCTTTTCAGGAGTTTATTGGCCATTTGGACTTTCTGTCTTGTGGATTACCCGTCTAAATCTTTTACATATTTTTCTGGTGGGGTTTTTCATTTAAAATAAAGTTCTTTTTATTTGCTGGATATGAGCCTTTGTAGTTATATTTGGCAAGTATCTTCTCTTATTTGGTGGCTTGGCTTTTTAGTCTCTCGAAAGATCTTTTGGTAAACAGAAGTGCTTAATTTTAATACCACTATTTTCCCTTATGGTTAGTGCTTTTTGTGTTCTGTTTAGTAAATCTTTACCTCCTCTAAGGTCATGAAGATACTCTGCTTGTCTTCTAGAAGCTTTACTGTTTTGCCTTTGCCATTGAAATATATGTTCTGCTAGGAATTTATTTTTGGGTGTGGTGTGAGCTTTTCCGTGGAGATATCAAGTTGACAAGTTATTTATTGAAAAGTCTTTTTTTGTCCCCCCAGTGCTCTGTAGTGTTTGTTTTCACGTCTGTTTCATGTCTGTTCTGTTCCTCTGATTTGTCCCTTTACCCTTACGCTAATATCACATTGTCTTATTTTCTGTAATTTTATGTGTTGATTTTGGTTATAGAATACTGAATCAGAAGAGTAATTTCTACTTTTCTTCAAGAATTCCTTGGCTCTTCTTGGTCCTTTGCCATTTCTATATACATTTTTGAATGACTATGTACATTTTTACAACAGAATTTTGATTGGGATTGCTTTCAGTCTGTTCAGTACCGCACACTCATTCTCTCCTTCCCTTACATCTCTTTTTCTCTGATTTAATCTTCCTTAATCTCTCTTGATGATATTTTACAGTTTCTATGTAGTGGTCTTTGTTAGATTCATTCCTTGGCATTTGATATGATTTGATGGTATTGTAAATAGCATTTTAAATAAAAACAAGATTGGTTTTTGTATTGCTGCAGCGTTTATATTGCTCCTGTATTTTAATACTTTAGATTATTTTGGATTGTGCTTGTGTACAGTCATCTGCAAGTATATCTGCAAATGAAGCATTTATTTTATCCCTTCCTATCTTACAACTTTTTTTTCTTACCTAACTGCTGTTTGGGATGCTCCTTTACAGTGAATTGAAGTGGCATGTTACTGATTTAAGAGGGAGAGCCTTAAACATTTAACCATTAAGTATGATGTTTGTTGAATATTTTCTGTAGATACTCTTATTAGTTCACTTTTCTGAGTTTCTGTGTTGAATTCTATCAAAATGGTATTTCTGCCTTGAGATGTTAATATAATTGTTTTCCTTCATGTTATTAATATGAATTACACTGAGTAAACTTTTCAAATATTAAACCAAATCTGAATTTCTGATTCAAAACTTCATCCTTTTTATAGATTGCTAAATTTGATTCCTAATTTTCTTATTAGGATTTTTTTCCTTCTGTGTTTATGAATGAAAATGGCCTGTAATTTTCCTTTCACCAGGTTTTGGTATCAAGTTTATCCTGGCCACTAGTCATAGCTTTAGTTGGACCCACAAATTTTGATCTGTAGTAATTTCATTGTCATTTATTTCAGAATATTTTCAAATTTCTCCTTGGATTTCTTGTTTGACCTATGCATTTTTAAGAGGTATACTTTTTAATTTATGAACATCAGGGTTTTATGATTATCTTTCTGTTACAGATTTTAGGCTGATTGCACTGCAGTCAGAGAACATAGTTTGTGTTTTGATTCATTTAGATATGTGTTGAAATTTGTTCCATGGCCCAGCAGCTGCGCATTTTGTAAATGTTCTGTATACTTGCAAAGAATCTATAGAGAGTAGCTATTAAATGT
This sequence comes from Cephalophus harveyi, assembly GCA_006410635.1. Classification (NCBI taxonomy): domain Eukaryota; kingdom Metazoa; phylum Chordata; class Mammalia; order Artiodactyla; family Bovidae; genus Cephalophus; species Cephalophus harveyi. Next base: position 92,361 of record SJYT01028265.1, on the reverse strand, counting down.
AGTGTCAGTTTCTGCAGTGAAGCCATCTGGAATTTTGATCAGTTCAGTTCAATCACTCAGTTGTGGCCGACTCTTTGGGACCTCATAGACTGCAGCACAACAGGCCTCCCTGTCCATCACCAACTCCCAGAGTTTACTCAGACTCATGTCCATTGAGTCAGTGATGCCATCCAACCATCTCATCAATATGGAGAATATTGTCATATTAGAAATATTAAGTCTTCCAATTTCTGAGCATGAATGGCTTTCCATTTATTTAGGCATTCTTGTTGAATTTCTTTCAACGATGTTTTGTGTTTCATTGTATAGATCTTATCTTTTGTTAAATTTATTCATAAGTATTCTTTTTGATGCTGTTGCAAATGGGATTGCTTTCTTATTTTCACTTTTGCATTGTTCACTGCAGATGCATAGAAATTCAGGTGATTTTTGTATATTCATTTTGCATCCTGAAAACTTGCCAAACTCATTTATTAGCTCTAAGTGTGTGTGTTCGTCTCCTTTGAAAAAAATGTCCGTTTAGGTCTTATGCCTATTTTTAAATTGGTTGTTTATATTTTTTCCCTCTATTTTTTCTGTTGAAGTATAGTTGATTTATAATGTTACGCTAATTTGTGCTAATTAGTTTTTTGTAGTTTTGATTTGAGTTGTGTGAGCTGTTTATTTATTTTAGATATTAATCCCTTATTAGTTATATCATTTGCAAATATTTTCTGTCATTCAGTAGGTTCTGCCTTTTCATCTTGTTGATGGCTTCCTTTGCTGTGCAAAGGCTTTTAAGTTTAATCAGGTCCCATTTATTTGTTTTTGTTTCTTTTGCCTGAGGAGACAGATACAGAAAACATACTGCAATGATTTACGCCAGAGAGTGTTCTGCCTCTGTTCTCTTCTAAGAGTTTTATGGTTTCTGGTCTTAAATTTAGGTCTTCAACCTATTTTGAATTTATTTTTTATATTGTGTGAAAAAATGTTCAGATTTCTTTTTTTAAAAATTTATTTTATTGAAGTATAGTTGATTTGCAATGTTGTGTTACGCATTTCATTGTTTTACATATAGCTGTACAGTTTTCCCAACACTGCTTTTATTAAAGAGGCTGTCTTCTCACTGTTGTATATTCTTGTTGGTTTTGTTGTAAATTAATTGACCATAAGTGGTGGGTTTATTTCTGGGCTTTCTGTTTCGTTCCATTGACCTTTGTGTCTGCGTCCATGTGCCAGGACTGTGCAGTTTTGGTTCCTGTAGTTTTGTAGTATAGTCTGAATCCCTCGTGGCTCAGACAGTAAAGCATCTGTCTACAATGTGGGAGACCTGGGTTCGATCCCTGGGTTGAGAAGATTCCCTGGAGAAGGAAATGGCAACCCACTCTAGTACTCTTGCCAAGAAAATCCCATGGATGGAGGAGCCTGGTGCAGGCTACTGTCCATGGGGTCGAAAAGAATCGGACACGACTAAGCGACTTCACTTTGTTTCTGAATCAGGGAGCGTGATAACACCAGCTTTGTTCTTTTTTTTTTTTTTTCAGGGTGGTTGTGGCAGTTCTGGATCTTTTGTGGTTCCATATACATTTTAGGAATTTGTTCTAGTTCTATGAAAAATGCCATGGCTATTTTGATAGGGATTGCATTAAATCTGTAGATTGCTTTGCATGTTTGGATGTTTTAGCTAGTCTTCTAATCCAAGGACACAGGATATCTTTCCATTTCTATGTACCATCCTTAATTTTCTTCATCATTGTTTTATAGCTTGCAGAGTATAGGTCTTTCACCTCCTTGATTAAGTTTATTTCTAGGTATTCTTTTAGTGTCTTTGGTTTTGGTATCAGGGTAATACTAGCCTCATAGAATGAGTTAGGAAGTGTTCCTTCTTCTGTTTTGTGGAAGAGTTTGTGAAGTATTTGCCAATTTCTGTTTAAATGGTCAGTAGAATTTACTAGTGAAGCATCTGGACTTGGGCTTTTCTCTATGGGTCATTTCCTTCCTTCATCTCTCCCTCTTTTTCTTCCTTTTGTATTAAATCACTAATTTGATCTCTTTAATTGTTTCAGGTATATCAGATTTTCTGTTTCTTCTTAAGTTAGTTTCTGTTATTTGTGTCCTTCTGAGAATTTGTACATTTCATCTAATTTATGTAGTTTGTTGGCATATAGTTGCTCCTGGTATTTCCATGTAAACCTTTTAATCTCCTTAAAATTAGTAGTTGTTTCCTCTTTCATTCCTGAGTATATAGTAATTTGAGTCAATGTAAGTTAGTAGCTATTTTCAATACTGTTGGTCTTTTCGAAAAACCAAATTTGATTTTGTTGGTTTTTTTCCTGTCATTTTTCTTTTCTCTATATCACTTATTTTTGCAAGGATCTTTTTAATTTCCTCATGCTTGCTTTGCGTTGGGTTTACTCCATTTTTCCCCTAGTTTCTCTTGATGGAAGATAAGATAATCTGAGATTGCTCTCCTTTTTAATATAAATGTTTATAGCTATAAACTTGTAAGCACTGCTTTTGCCTAGTCCCATGAAGCCATTGTTGTTTTCTGTCTTTTTCCTTTCAAGGAAGGGAAAGGTGTTTTTTTTTTCCATTGTTTTGGGGTTTGCCTTAATTTGAGTTTGCTTGAAGAATATAACATTTCTGATAATCATATAGACCTACAGAAATGGTGATATCCTGTGGTTCACCCTAATACAAATACTCAGAAACATTTCATTATCTTTCATGACCCTTGAATTATTTTATTTTTACAATCTAAGAAAACAAGCTCAGGAAGAGTAATGGGACTTGTCCAAAATCAGAGTACTGATGTGTATCAGGATAGGCCAAGCTGTTACTGAAGACCTGCATGTCCTTTGTAAGCTGCAGTGAGCTTTTGATCTAATTGAGAGACAAGTCTACATGAAAATAATTCACTTCTGGCACCGATAATGCCATATCCCCAAAATAGACATTGCCATGATTAATGAACCTGTCATTAGACTAGGCTATTGCTCATGCCTTCAGACACTTACTGAGCCCCTGCTCCGTGCCTGGCGTTCTTTGAGAGAAAGAAGGTGTGCACAATAAACACAGCCTGGCACCTGCTCTATAGCGGTGGGCGGTGGTTAGGACAAATGAACCAGTAATTGTGATACAGTATGATAAATGTTAGGTAAGGTTCCAGACCCTCTTAGAAAGGAGAGAGAGGAAGTCCTATCAGGGAAAGTTTCTGTATTTTTGGCTTGCATTTTGAAGGGGAAGGAACGTTCTAGGTAGAAGAGACAGGGAGGAGGAGGAGCTTTCCAGGTAGGAAAGACGCCCAGAAATGTTCTGTGGCATAGAGTTCACCCTTGAACAGCACAGGGGCGTAGGGGCCCCTTCACAGTCAAAATTCTTGTATAACTTAAGAGTCAGCCTTCTTTACCCACAGTTTCCCTGCATCTGTGGATTCAACCAGCCATGGATTGTGTAGTACTGTAGTATTTACTATTGAAAAAAATTTCTTACGTAAGTGGACCCATGCAGTTCAAACCTGTGTGTGTGGGTGTAAATAATTACCCCTCTTGCTATCACCCTAGGTTTATTTTCTCCCCATACAGGTGGCATACCTGTATGCCTATACAGAACCATGTATGGGGGAATAACACATGCAAAGCATAGAGAGAGAACGCATACATTTGGAGCCTAGAGTGTGCATTGGGCAAAGAAGAAGTTAAGAGAGGAAAGTCGGTGATAGAATAGGAAGGGGGTGTATCATAAATGAGGAGCTGGACTTGAACCTTATAGGCTGTCGGGGAACTTTTGAAGGTTTCTAGAAAGACCTTTGACTGACTTGTCCTGGGTGGATTTGGGAGCCAGCTGCTCTCTTTTGCTGTATGTTCTAGTAGTTCTTTCCTCACCAGTAATAGTTTCCTCTTTTTTTTTTTTTTCCCCCTTTTGACTTACAGTTCACTGAAACTTTTTTGACGGAAAGGGACAAACAGTCCAAATGGAGTGGAATTCCGCAGCTGCTCCTTAAGCTGTATGCGACCAGCCACCTCCACAGTGACTTCGTTGAATGCCAAAACATCCTCAAGGTAACTGTTAGAGGCGTTGGAGGGGCTGCATTCAGGGCCTCCAGGTGATACTAGACATCTGGGTTATTCCTCTTTTTCAGTCTGCTTTTTAAAATAGCCTGTGTTTATTGAGTAAGCTGTAGAAAATTTGGGAAGTTCAGAAAAAGTGCAAAGAAGAAAATAAAAATCACTTATAATCCTACCACCCAGAGATAATCACCATTAAGTTCCCGGTGTATATACTTCTGGGTTTTATTCACACTTGTTTTGTCCTAGTACTTGCCTAATTAAGGAGGCCTTGCCCTGGGATTGGGATATATTCTTTTTCAATGGGATTTAAAAGGTCCCATTTTGGTGAGACTTCAAGGAAGTGGCCTTGTGGTTGTTGATAAGTATGACTGACATCTGAAGGTAAAGGGACTTGGAAAGAGTGCAGAGACATTCAGGGCAGTCAGTTCTCAATCTGGAGTGTGTACAGGGTCACCTGGAAGCCTTGTTAATGGTGGGCCCTGCCAGTAAAATTTCTGATTTAGTAGGTCAAACTTCATATTGGGAAAGCAGGTCCAACTTTGAATTTAGATTACTGGCTCTAATGTAGCTAAAATCTATTCAAGTTATATTTGATCATAATAAAATATATTTTTCATATGTGAAGTTCTGTTTATTATTTCACATAAATCATTTATAAATATTAATAGGGCCAGATAAGTTTAATCTTTACCTTTCCGAAGAGATGTTTTGTCTACACAGCTTTTTTTGTAAATTGAAAATCATTGCCAAGTAAAAATTTATAAAAAGACGTTTGTGTTCCTGATCTTCTCACAGTTTGATTTAGGATAGAAGTAATTACAGTGTCTTATGCTTGCTTGAAAACATTTTGTGAAGAATTATACATTATTTCATTTGATTTCTGCAAAGTCTCTGAGATACGAGGTAGATGAAAGAGGGAAATTCATATTTGTGAGTGCTTGCTATGTGATCATCATTTCTTTATGCATTCAACAAATACTTGAAATTTACTGTGTACCAGGCATATTTAATCTTTATGATAACTCTGTGAGATGGGTGGTATTAGTAGATTAGTCCAAAATACTTTGATTGCATGTAACAGTAACCCACTCAGATTAGCAAAAAAGATTATTTATTGTCTCACATCTTCAGACAGCACAGATGTGAATTTAGGGGCCAAATAGAGTTAAACAGTCTATTTCTTATCTTGACATCTGTGTGTGGCCTCGGATTCTTCCACAGAAGTAAGGCTGTTACCTGAAGAAGAGAAAAGGAGATACTGAGCAGGAAAATCCAGATGTCTTCTCCATTTCCTTTCTCAGTTGAGAAAACAGACTCAGCGTAATACACCCACCGTCATGTGATTATCATTATGATGAGCCCAGATTTGTCCTACTCCTGAAACCAGCTTCCATTGTACAGTGTTGCCAGCAGAATTACATTCTAGTTTTAAAAATGAGAGAAATGAAACCCAGAGGAAGTAGTTCTCCCACTAATTATGTGACCTTGTACAACTTTCTGATTTTTGTTTTTTAACCTGTAAAATGGGTCAAACTATACTCACTTCATTGAATTATTTTAAGGATTAAATGGACTTAAGTATACAACTCCGGTGCTTGTCACGTAATAGGTTATCTGTAAGGGAGAGTTCTGCTTTTTCTTGATGAGTGGTACTTGGACCAACGTCAACATCACTTGGGTACTTAGGATAAATGCACATTCTCAGGCCCCAGCCCAGACCTATTAAATCAGAAACTGCAGGTGGGACCCAGCAGTCTGAGTTTTAACATGCCCTTCAGGTGACTGGATGCTCACCACTGTATGAGAACTACTGCTCCAGTCCGTGGGTTCCGTCTTCCCTTGAGGTTCCTGAGAAGAGAGCATGATGAGTAGGACCCTGTGTTCTTCCTATTCTTTCTCCTGTTTGACCCACAATAGGTATGCTTTCTTTTGTAAGCATAGACTCAGGAGCCAGACATCCTAGGTTTAAGTCCTGATTCTGTCACATTACCCTGTTTGAGATTGACAACTTCTTTGTGTCTTAGTTTCCTTATCTGTAAAATTGGGCCAATACATTACTGTCACATCATAGAGTTGTGAGGATTAAAAGAGGTAACTTATGAAGACCCATGCCTGGTACCTAATAAGCATTTAATAAGTTAGCTTTTACTATGATTACAACTTTTATCATATCAGCTTTTCTGTAAGTTGGCTTTTTGTTTTGTTTTGTTTATTGTGGAGGCTGTCTTTGGCCTCATGGGAATTCAAATTGTGACTAAAATGCAAACTGTTCTTCTGGTGTGTGGTTTGTGTTGGATAGTAAAACTCAGTGTCTCTTGGTATCCTTTTTCACTAGGAAATTTCTCCTCTTCTCTCCATGGAGGCTATGGCATTTGTTACTGAAGAGAGGAAACTTACCCAAGAAACCACTTATCCAAATACTTATATTTTTGACTTGTTTGGAGGTGTTGATGTAAGTCATTGTTTATTATTACTACTGCTATTTAATGCCTTGGGAACTTTCAAAATGGGAATTAGGAAGCATTTTAGAATTTATAGCAAGCATTTCAGAATTTTCTCCTTTAGAAGCTCCATGATATTCACCTGTGTTGAAATACTATAGCTTTTACATTGAAAGAGTTGATTTATGTGAATTGATAATAATATCAACTTTTTTAAGGCACAAAGTTAATGTCTCTTAGTTCAGCTGTGATTACTAGTTTCTTCTTTGTCCTTCCAGAGATGTAATACATATATATATGTGTGTGTGTGTGTGTGTGTGTGTGTGTGAATAGTTACCCTGACTGCCCCCACCTTAGGTTTATATTCTCCCCACATAGAAGTAGCATATAATATATACAGGTACCTTGCTTGCTTTTTTCATGTGATTCTATAACTTTAATATGTGTAAACCTGCCTCATTATTATTAACAGCTATATAGTATTCCCTGGTATGATTATACCATTATTTACCCAGGACTTAGTTGATGGACATTTAGCTTTCTCAGCACTTTTCCTATAACAAACAAGGTTGCAGTGAAAGTTTTTGTACATGTGAGTACTGTATACTTTCAGGATCAAAGCATATATCTTTTATTGTTTATGAACTTACCAATTTATGTACCTAAAAGACTTGTATCAACTTACATCCCCAGTAACAAAGAAGAGTGTCTTTTTATCCACTCCATCACCAACACGGTGTGTGTATGTGTATTTTTATGGACTTTGTTATTGAGGTGTAACTTGCATACAGTGAAGTATGTCAGTAACTATGAGAAGAGAAATTCACCTTTGCCACCCAAACCATGAAATACAATGTTACCAACACATAGTAGCCTCCTTCACTAAGCAATATGTTTTAAGTATTTTAAGTATTTGCTAAGCAGATATGAGAAAAATGATATTTCTTCATAGCTTTTTTAAGTTTTACTGAGATATAGTTCACATCATATAATTCACCCATTTAAAGTGTACAATTCAGTAGTTTTTAGTGTATTTGTAGATATGTGAAACCACCACCACAGTCACTCTAGAACATTTTTATCACCCAGAAAAGAAACTCCATATGTTTAAGCTATCACTCTCCCACTCCTCCAACCACCAGCCCCATCATAGGCAACTGTTACTCCACTTTGTCTTTATAGATAACCTTGTCTTGGACATTTCATATGAACAGAGTCACATAATATGTGATCTTTTGTTATTGGTATGTTTCACTTAGTTTAATGTTGTCAAGGTTCATCCCCATTATAGCATGTTTCAGCACTTTATTCTATTTTATGGTTGAATAATACTCTACTGTGTGGATATACCACATTTTGTATGTTCATTTGTCAGTTAGTGGACACTTGGGCTATTTCTACCTTTTGACTATTACAAATAATGCTGCTCTTAACATTTGTGTACGTTTGTGTGTAGGAATATCTTTCCATTAATCTTGGGTATATACCTAGAAGTGGGGTTGATGGGTCATATAGTAGCTCTTGTATTTAATTCTTTGAGGATTTATCAGACTGTTTTCCAAAGCTGCACCATTTTACATACCCACCAGCAATGCACAAGAGTTCTAATTTTCCGCATCCTCTTCAACACTGGCTATTCTCTCTACTTTTGATTATAGCCATCCTGCTGGGTGTGAAGTGTTACTTCATTGTGGTTTTGATTTTCATTTTCCTGTTGCCTAATGCTGTTGAACATTATCTTATGTGCTTCTAAGTCATTTGTTTGTCTTCTTTGGAAAATATTGTTATTACGAATTCTGAGAGCCCTTTATATAGTCTCTGTATAGTTTTAAAAATTTATATCTTTCAATGAGTGGACTTGAATATCTTTTCATGTGTTTATAAGTAGTTCCTTTTTTTTTCTGTTTGTTTATTAGGCCCTTCTCTTACTGATTTTTGTCTTAGTTCAGGCTGCTATAGCAAAATCCACAGATTGAGTAGTTTATGAACAACATATCTGGGAAGTCCAAATTCATGGCACTGGCAGATTTGGTGTCTTGTGAAGATCCTCTTCTGGGTTGCAAACTGCCAGCTTCTCCCTGTGTCCACACATGATGAAGGGGCTGGGGAATCTCTGGAGCCTCTTTCATAGGGTGTAACACCATTCGTGGGTGCTCTGCCCTCATAACCTAATCACCCCAAAGGCCCCACCTCCCAATGCTATCACAGTGGGCATTAAGATTTAGCGTGATTTTCAGGAGACCCTAATGTGCAGATTATAGTAACTTGTAAATAGTTTTTAAAGGTCCTTTGTCATAAGTGTTCTATTTTTTTCCCTAGTTTGAAAATTTGACTTTGTTTATGATACATTTTAATGTGGAATTTTTTAGGTTTACTTATTAAGTTGTTTACTTTTTAGGTTGTCAAACTGATCAGTCTTTCCGTTCATGGGTTCAGAGTTTTTCTTTGCCCATTGTTGAATTATAAACTATGTCTTTGTTTCCATCTAATACTTCAAAGTTTTATCATGTGTGATTAATTTTTGCACCACTTGAAATTTATCTTTATGTAATGAGTGAAGGTACTGGGATCCTGCTGCTTTTCTCTCAGATATCTGTCCTTTTCCCCTGTTACTGGGAGCATGAGGGAGGCTTTCAGGGTGTTGTGGTTGTGTTGTGTCTTGATCTGGGTGTTCATTGTGTTGGAATGAGATGCACTTTGTAAAAACTGGAGCTGTGTGTTTACAATTTATACTCTTTGCTCTATCATGTTTTTCAGTTCAGTTCAGTCACTCAGTCATTTCCAACTTTTGTGACCCCATGGACTGCAGCATGCCCGGCCTCCTTGTCCATCACCAACTTCCGGAGTTTACTCAAACTCATGTCCATTGAGTCAGTGATGCCATCCAACCATTTTATCCTCTGTCGTCCCCTTCTCCTCCCACCTTCAATCTTTCCTAGCATCAGGGTCTTTTCAAATGAGTCAGCTCTTCATATC